>OY757309.1:266040950-266644249 GCA_963583905.1 Stenurella melanura
TAGATTACATTTCTCTCAACTCCCAACATACAGAGGACACATTTGAGTATTGGAGGGTTGAACCTAATAAAAAATTCACCCTCTGCTTCAACCCTCTAACTGAAAATTTTGAATAGCAGGATGTTGTTGAAATTTGGTTTTGTAGTCCCTGTAGAATGCGCAGAAAAAGGGCAAAAGCCCGAAAGTTCTAGAACCAGAATGCACCAGACATCTCCCGTTTTCGAGGGTGATAGGTAGAGAGCCGGCTGTACAGATTTCCTATGGATAAGATACATGAAAAACTTTGTGTGAGTAAGTAAGCACTACAACAGACCTATACGGAGCCACTTTTCATATAAGCAAATTTTGCCCGCGTCATAGAATTTTGGCGTCACTTCCGGCCACGTTTTTTAATGTTTTCTTAAGTCATCGAATACATCAGCGTTCCTCAAACTTTTTTATATCTTTGTGTCCTCTTGACGGCGAAGAAAGAACTGTTTTGAAGATTTCCGTACTGCACTTCGCAGTTTAGATTCGATTTTTAATTAAGCTTCGGATGCATATTATTTGTGCAGTTTTATCTTTCACCTCCATATGTGTTGTATGTTTTATTCTGTTATATATATTTTTTGTAGGATTCTGTTATTTAAATTTATTAGCCGCCATTCGCGTACTCCCTAAAAATTTTCGCGTACCACAGTTTGAGAAACACTGGAATACATGAATAAAACTTATGTTAAGATGTAGGTTTTGAGGTATACAATGAGATTATAATGGGGTGCCATAGGCTTAATTTGCCCGCAACCCTGATATATTCGTAATATTTTTTTCTTTTGTTTTTTCTTAAAACATCTAATACATGAATGATTTAAAAGGAGAGGGTTCATAAAGTGTAATAGAGATAGAGTGTGACAAGAGGGGTGGAGGGGGTAAAACTTTCTTTTGTGACATCACATTGTTTACATCTACGTATACCATTGTTTTAATTGAATGGAATAAAAAAAAAACAAAATCAGAAAATTCTACCTCAAAATTTAAAATGTGAGACATCACAACGGGGAGGGGAGGGGTTGATTAGAATGTGACAATCTGTGACATAGGGGGAGGGAGGGGTAGAAAAACCATGAAATTGCGTGACGTAGCTAATGGGTCCCTAAGGCCTATAAGCACAGGCTAAATCTATGAATTAGAATGTTTATTTTTTATATATCTAGGTAATTTATGACTTTTCATCATTAATAATCTCAATTTAATTCATTTTAAATTAATTATTATCAATTATTATTATATACAGGGCGAGTCACTAGTGCGTGGATGGTCAATAACTTCTCAACCGTTTGAAATTTGAAAAAATGTATTAGATAAAAATTGTGGGAGGTCAAAAGTAGCATATTGTAAAATTGTTTTCAAATCGACAGGGTGTTTCATATAGTGGAGGCAAGTTAATAGTTGATTCTTTTAAATGAAACGTCAAACATTTTTTTCGTGTATTTATATTTGATTCTTAATTCTCTATCCAGGTATATATAATATTTGAACGGAGGCGTTGTCGCGTTATCCCACAGTTTCTGGTAAAAAATGCATTTGCCTCGTTCAAGAATAAAATCTGGAATAAAACGTGTTTTCATAAATTAGATAGTCATTTCACTTCCATTGGTAGCCAAGGCCATGTACTAATTTCATAGTCGAACTATTTCTACAGGGTGTTCTCCGCGATGATTCAAGTTTCTCCATTTTTAAACTACCATACCTGCATTTTTTTTAATGAAAGACCATGTATGTTTTTACTAAAAATGTTTCAGTAATGAATTGCCTACACTTTCCTGTGGACTTAAATTTTTCCTCGAATATTCCAATAAACCATCGGAAAAGTTTACCTCATGAGGTTGTAAATAATTGATTGCTGAAACAGTTTGACTAAAAACAGACATGGGCTTCCATTTGAAGAAAAATCTAGCTATGGCAGTTTAAAAATGTAGATAACTGAATCATCGTGGAGAACACCCTGTAGAAATAGGTTCGACTACGAGAAGCCTTGAAATTAAGTACATGGCCTTGACTAACATTGAAAGTGAAATGACTATCTACTTTATGAAAACACGTTTTTTATAGATTTTACTACTGAACGAGGCAAATGCATTTATTGCCAGAAACTGTGGGATAACGCGAAAACGCCACCGTTTAAAAATTGTATATGTCTGGATATAGAATTAAGAGACAAAATGTTTGACGTTCCGTTTAAAAAATTCAACCATTAACTTCGCTATATGAAACACCCTGTCGATATGAAAACTATTTTACAATATGCCACTTTTGACCTCCCACCATTTTTATCTAAGACATTTTTTCAAATCTCAAACGGTTGAGGAGTTATTGACCATTCAGTGACTGGCCCTGAATGTCATAATAACTGATAGTAATTAATTTAAAATGAATTAAATTAAGATTGCTAATAACAAAAAATCATAAATTACCTAGACGTATAAAAAATAAAAGTTCTAATTCATAGATTTAGTCTGTGCTTTTCCTTATGGTGATTAGAAACGAAACAGCCATGAGGGGATCCGGGTAAATAAGAAGAGGCACCCTAATTTTTTTAATACCTAGGAGGCTTATACTTTTATTAAAAAAAAAATTATCCACGTATTCGGTGACTTAAGAAAACATAAAAAATTGTGGCCGGAAGTGATGCCAAAATTCTATGACGCGGGCATTTGCTTATATGAAAAGTGGCTTCTTGTAGGTCTGTGGTAGTACTTACTCACTCACACAAAGTTTTTCATGTATACTATCCATAGGAAATCTGTAAAGCCGGCTCTCTACCTATGATACGATGATGATAGTCGTTTGGTACCCTTCGCCAACCACCCCTAAATCGAAATAAGCCACCCGTTTTATCGATTTTTCGATACTAGGCATGCGGGGGCTTGGCGGATTGGGTTCTTTTTATAAATTTCAATAAATTTAGTAGAGATTGACCAGGGGAGACCTAAGTTACCCCCGGTTATTGAGAGTATCCCCTCCCTCAATACTGAAATACCCCGAACGAAAAGAAAAATGTTTACCTCCCGTTTTTGAGGGCGGTGATCATCATTTTTCTTCCACATTCACGAAGTGGAGTGAAAGTATAATAATCATAAAAAAAATTATTGCAGTAGGTTTAAAATGTCATGAACCGTCGAGATTTTAAATTTTAGTGAAAAAATTTCTATCTGTCTGTTTAACTTTTTTGTCCGCACGTTTTCTCTTGAACGGCTTAAGGTATTGACTTGAAATTTTGTACACGTATGTATTATAACGAGATCTAGAACTGGATTGTTTTTTTAACATATCCGGTGAAAGGTTGGGGGGTAAATAGGGGACAATAAGTAAAGCAAGCCGGTAAGAGTACAAAAAATAGTATAAGCGAAAGCCTCGAATTTTTTTAATACCTTTCCCCCCCTCCTCTCCATTATTAAAAGGGCTGATAAGATTAAATTAAGATATTCACTTGACGCTTGGTACACCTATGTATTATAACGCATATGGAACTAGATTATATTTTGAGATGATTCCGTTGAAGGGCTGGAGGGTAAGTAGAGGCAAATAGGGGAGAATGAGTAAAACAAGCTGGCAAGAGTACAGAAACTTAGATTTGGTGTATATACTACAAGCCAAGGCCTCAGATTTTTTATGTTATTTTCTATCCCCCCCCCCCACACCCTCACCCCATTATTAATGGTGTTGATAAAATAAAATTGAGATGTGCACTTGGAATTTAATACACGTATAAATTATAACGGCATCTGAAACTAGATTGTATTTTGAGATGATTCCGTTGAAGGGTTGGGGATTAAATAGGGGTAAATAGGGGGTAATAAGTAAATCAAGCTGGTAAGAGTACAGAAACTTGGGATTTGGTGTATACTTGAAGTCATGATTGATAAAATGAAATAGAGGTTTTTACTTCAAATTTGGTACATTTATACAGGATGTCCCAGAATTGAGTTCCCGGACGGCAACCTGTGATTATTGAGTTCATATTGGGTTCATATAATTCAACTTACCTTAGTCCAAAAATGCATCCGTGAGGAAGTACATTCTCTTGAAATGAGACAGGGAAAAAAAATTCCAATAGTTTTCGTTATATTGAAGATACAATTTTCAAATTTTGATGGGAGCTGTGCCTGTATAAGTACTCTATGTAGTAATTTAGTAACAACCAAATATCTTTTGATTCTCAATTCTTTTTCATAATTATTAATATTTGACTGGCTTTAATTTTTTAATCACCCTGTAAAATTACGGAATACATTTTTACAGAGCATTGGAAGGGCTTCAAAAAAGGTACTTTTAATTTTTTTTGTATCAATCAAAATACAAGACATCGTTTTATCCTCCATTTGTATTTAATATTTATTTACAATTTTAGAACAAAATGTTGTAATAACAGAAAAGTAGTTTATTTGAAAAAAATACATTAATAACAAATGCTCCACATGATGTCCACCTGTTTCAGTACATAAATTAATAAAATTTTATAATATCAACCAAAAATCAAGAATTACCCTTTTTTCTCTGTAGATCATAGATGTTTGTGAAACAGGAAACCTGTCGCGTTTGAGAAACAAAGGATATTTGGTTGTTATCAAGGTTACATAGAGTACTTATAGGGATACAGTTCCCATCAAAAATCAAAAATTTTATTTCTGATATAAATGAAATTATTGAAAAAAATTTTTCTGCCCAACTTTAAGAGAATGTACCTCCTCAAGGATGCATTTTTGGACTAAGGTAAGTTGGGTTATTTGGGCCCAATATGAACAGGAATCACAGGTTCTCGTCCGGGAACTCAATTCTGGGACACCCTGCATATTATAACGACATGTAATTAAGTTATATTTTGAGAGGATTACGTTGACGGGTTGATGGTTAACTAGGGGTAAATAAGGGAACATAAGTAAAGTAACCTGGTAAGAGTACAGAAACTTTTGATTTGTTGTATATGCTGAAAGCGAAGGTCTCAGATTTCTTTACAATAAATTTGAACCCCCCACCACCTTCACTCCATTATTATAGGGGTTGATAAAATAAAATTGAGATATTCGAAATTTGGTTCACGTATGTATCGTAATGGCATCCGATTGGCGTAGAAATTTACATCTCAAATATTTTTATGACATCTGCCTCAAGTATTATTAAAATTCTATGACCAATTATTTCCATATACTAGAGTGAAAATATAGTCGAAATGTTTTCCTTTAAAGAGACTTGGATGGAAAATTGGAATGTGGACTTATTTTTCCATACTCTTCGCCAACTACCCGGAAAGCGAAAATATTTCGATAGTAGACATGCGGAGGCTTGTTGGATCGTTTTTTTTTTAATAATTTGAGAAAAATGGCGTTCATGAAATTAGGACCATGAACATGAACTTTTTTGAAATAAATGAGGTTTTATCTCGGTAAAACATTTTACAAAACGTATATTGTATGCTTATTTTTCAAGGCCCTTTTGACAATTTTGCAAAATCACCCATATTTTTCGTAAAATTTTCAGACACACTGTAGCAAAAAACTAAACAATATAGGACTAGGAAAGATAACTACTTTATGATTGTTTAGTTGTAATAGTGTACTTTAAGAAACGACTTTAACTTCTGTTGCACTTGTTGTTTGTGCTTTAAAATTTCTGTGTTGATAATAATTATAAAATATTGTTTTCATCCTATAATTCTTACCAAATTCAGGAATACAGAAGACGCTGTAATTAAGGTACATGGACATGGTTGGTCCCATTTGAAAGATAATTGAATTTACTTGATTTCACAATAGAAAGGGCTCCGAAACCGTTCATGGAAATCCGGGATTCGTTAAACTGTCTCACTATTCGATATGTTGTAGTTTTGATCTTCCTAATCAAATGTCTAAATAGACACTAACTTCAAAGTCTTCATAATCTGAGATTTTGAAGGGCGAAGTCATTAACATTAAATCGCACTATGAGAGAAAAAGGATCTTTTGGCAAAAAAATCTAAGCGTCAAAGTTATTTTTGACCCACAAACGGGCTGCAGTTGTCCCTATGATTAGACATTTTTCACACACTAAAGAGATTTTGCCGAAAACTCGTAAGCATTGTGAAGAATTCCATCGACTTTGCATGAATTTATAGCCATTGTTCTTTATTTCCGAGTAAATTATCCTTTTTCACCCCATTTTCTACCCCTTAATTACCCTACTTTATTCAGTAATCTTGTATTTCAAGCCATTGATCACTATGTCCAAGAATATGGTCTCATTTCACCTAATAATAATAATAATAACAATAATAATAATAGTAATTTTCTACCTCTTAATTATTTTACTTCTTATTCGTGAACTTTAGTGCGTATATGATTTCGATTTCTTACGAAAGGTTAAGGATTGAATTTTATTCCCATTTTAAATCTTATAATGTAACATAAATATTTTGTATGTGGTCATAAGGTTAAGTGAAATATTTACCTAGGTCTAATCTAATTGAATTTTAATCGTTCTGTTTAGAGGTATATAAGTATTAGCGGCTACGATTTACTCCAGGTATCTAAATCACTGTCTGTTATTCTTATAGTTCTAGAGAAAGATTTTTTTCTTTGCAAATAGCTCAGAGTGAATTTTGGCAAGCCTCTGCTATATAAAAATAAATTACAGAGATAGTTGATGAAATCGTCAATTCGCTGAAAACTTTCGTATTTAATAATTTTTTCTTTGGTTCGTTAAACGGGTTAATGAAAAGTGACATTGTCGTGACATTTATATAATTTCATATTTGTCGTGACAAAGGAGTTTTTTTGCCAATGTTAAAATAGTTTGTAATGTTTAATGATAAAATTTTAATAACTCAGTTAAACAAAGTAGCTCCGCTATGCGATTCGTAAATCCCTCATTAATTTTACGAGGCTATATTTTCGACATACCCTGTAGATTCTTAAAAAATCATATTTCATTTATACTCGTCCCTATGTGCTGCGTGTTTCCGTCAACATCTTATTTTTTTTATCTTTCATATATTTAGAAACCGAAGAGGCACCAGCCGACCTAAGCACTCGCATAGTATTTAAAGCTCCTAGTAAATCAAAACCCACAGAAAAATCAGAGGACAAATCCTCCAAGAGAAAACTAAATTCTGAAGAAAAAAAGTCTAAGAAGCTTAAAGACAAAAAGTTGCTGTCCTTCGACGAGGAAGAGGAGGATAACTGATTTTCCCCTAATATCCCCGGTAAGTGATCATAACTGTTTCTCCTTTTGACAACGAAAATGTTCGGAAAATCGATACCAAGTACACGACGAGTACCATCGTGTATAGTAGAAGATATACGAAAATTCGTAGCCGGAAAAATTGTTAGCTGGGGGAAGGCAGAAAGCACGAATATTGCTAACGGAGTTTGGTGAATGTATCTCTCTGGCATTATGAAATATTTCATTAATATAAGTCCATAATATATACGATTATACTTATTATCAGTAGTATTTACTACTATTTGCAGACAAAATTGTAGTATAGATTAGAAATATCCCTGTCACAATTTTAAATCAATATAAACGTAAATTATAAACTTATTATTAATTTTTTATGAAGAAATGGTCGGTGAACTTTTGAATGTTCTGTTCATGAGGCAAATGATTTATTTATACTAAGTAATACTAACTATGGGCTGTATAAATAAAATGTGCTTAAGAATACGTTGTAATAGGTACAACGTATAGGGGGACCCACATTATTTCAAATAAACAAAAATAATAATAATTTCATACATACAAAAATAAAGTAGGAAGGTATACCTATTTTAGTTGAAAAACTGTCAGAAAATATTAAAGCATATGAAACATAATAAACTGTTTAGAATTAATTAGAGAATATTATTTATGATTTAATTAAAATAATAATAATAAAATTAAAAGATGAATAATTGATTTTCGAATGATTTGCGACATAATTAAAGTACCTAGGTAGTTAAACGATATGTTTTAAACAATTAAGAAATCTATAAGTAGGTAGGTACCTATGTAGGTATTTCTTGCTATTTCTACCGAGCGATTCTAAAAGCTTAATTCCAATGAAACGTTATATTTCCAGCTAGTTATAGGTAAAAGTGGAGGTAAACGTATATTTAGCAAATAGGTGTTTTAAGTTAAATTGGGGGCCTTTTAAAAACACGCAATAAACAATAATATACAAACAAAACTAATTTTGTCCAAGTAATAATAGGTACAAACAATTCGGAGACAAATTCCCGTTAAGCATTGGCACTTTTTCTGTCGAACCCTAAGACCTTTTTTAAACAAAAATCAACTTTTTAATAAAGTTTATAATTTTTTTTTGCTAAAAATAAATGTATTATAATAAATGATTGGAAAGCGTTATACGATAAAGACCAATGGTAGGCGTTGAGAAAAAGTTATTAGATACACAGTATACATGAACAAAATGAGGTTTGGGCGCAACCATTTCTCGTATGGGGGGTGTCCGCTATACTTTTTTGCCGGGTGCGGTAATCTTCCTAAAGAAATTATGTGCACCTTGTTCTATAAAAATGACGCCCTAGATTTGTTTTTCCTGCCATTTGTTCTAGCCTTATTAATTTTTAAAATAAATTAACCAAGCGCAACTGCATCGCGCAAAATTTGAATTGATGTAGGTATAGAATGCCGGTATATTTATTTAAATTCTATGAAAATACGATTTATTTAAAGGAAAAAACTTTTCAATAGTAACAAAATCAGTAAAATTACGTTACTAACTAGAAAAAATAAAAGAAAACTTGTCGCTCTTGAAATTCTTTAAAGTTAACGCAATAATTAAGGAAAATGATTACAGTTCATACATTAGTCATATATTTATATTTAGAAGTTTGCAAGAGTCTCTTTAGGCACTCTTCTTGCGAAAATGAGCCACATGTACGATATTTAATCGATATATTTTCTCAATTGTTGTAAAATTGTGTTGATGCTTACGTAATGAAAAAATTTTAAGACATTGCGGGATGGAGAGCTACGTCACTATTTTTGATCACGTGACGTACCGTTAGACGCCATATTGGCAGTTTAGTGCGATGCCAGGGGTTAGCGACGTGTGTTTGGTTTTCTCTCACGTTTTCTAATTAATAAAAGTCATAATTATTAATAGGGTATTAATTAGAATACGGTGTATATGTTGTTTCATTGAGTTCAAGTGTCAACAGTTTTGAATATCGCGGGTTAAAACATTAGTTCGGGTATTTACGACGATTGTCACCTAGCCTATTGGCGGTGCAGATGTTGTCTGTTTCTTTCAAGTGAAATCCCATGTGCCATGGCGGGAATATAAGGAAATTGAAGAATTTATGGTAATTATGGAGTGCAGTGTTCAATTTTGTGCAAAATTCAAGTGATACGATGCAGATGATTTTTTTTAAGCTAAACAAAAGTTTTCCGTCCCATAGCGTCGTTGGCAGCACTGAATTTGTTATCATTTCCATCAGTGGTGGGGTTTGAAATTTTACCTTTCAAAATTATTGCTTTGTGGTATTTGTTAATAATAAAGGATTTCTTTATTTATCCACGTTGCGCATTATTTTGTTAAATGTATTTCATGGAATATACTATTTTGAAATTGGCTATTTTTAAATGCTTTTTTGTTAAACATGACAAAATCACCCAATTTTTTAACAATATTCTGCCTACTTATTAATTAATAATTTCGTGTAACCTACTTTTGTTGGTGATAATAAGTGATTTAAAATCGTTTTTTTCGTTTTACTGTTTTGTAAAATTGTGATTAACTTATAAAATGAGTAAAATGTGATAATAGGATAACCTGAACGTTACATATTAGCGAGCACTTTATATTCCGTTTCATTTTGATCACTTCCATATTTGTGTATTTAAGCAATATGTATTTATATGTCAAAATTCAACATGAATTTCAATATTGTAATAATATAGTTTGTTGGTGTAATAACTTTTCTAACAACAAATATAATAAAGATTGTAACTATTTCAGTTAAAAGACTACAATTACAGTGATTTTTTTATTTTCCATCCTGACATTAGTACACTAATGTTGATACTGTATGTATGCTGTTTTACCGTTTAAAAAATTTTTGCTTCTAAAAAATATTTTTATATAATAAAATACCTATGTGACAGGACTTATTAGCTTAAAAAAGCCTCTGGCTGAACCACTTCTCATTTCTCTTGTCATTTTAAGTTATTTATTTTTCTTTTGGCAGATCTGACTTACTGGCTATGGCAGCTGTCGCTGACATGGGGGAGGTTGATGAAATGCATTCTAAAGAGGAAGCAGGTAAATGCAAATTTAAATATGTCTTATCATTAGTAACCTTATTTTTACTTGTATAAATTTACTTCTTTCAGGTGTTGTTGTAAATGGTGAATTACCAAATGACATAGACATGGAAAACCCAGATAGTCAGGATAGTGGTAAAAAGGTAAGCCTGTCTGAGGCAATGGATGTCGATGAAAGCGAAATGGAAAACAACGATTCCAAGGAAATCAGGCAAGAGGCAACGAGTACGACGGAAGAAAGCACAGAGGACAATAATACCGCCGAGGAGAGTTCTATAGCAACTGAAAACCAATCTGAAATTAATGAGGATGAGAGTAGTCAAGAAACAAAAACGAGCGAAGATCAAACAGAAGAGCACGAAATTGTCGATGATAGCGAAGAGAGTGAAGGAGAAGCTGAACTACCAGAGTCAGAAAATGAAGACAAGGAAGAAGAACATAACGGAGAGGAAGATGGCAAAATCAGCAGAGCAGACACGGCAGAGAGTGTAGAAATTTCTGAGAATCGAGAAGCACCAGAAGAAATAACTCTGAACGATAGTAATAGTAAAGACAAGATTGTGGAAATCACTGAGGAAGATGAGGTTCATGAAATAGAATCTGACGATGAGGATCACAGTAAAGGTAATAATTTAATTTGTAACGATGAACCTATAGAATTAAATGATTCAGGTGGCGAGGGTGATGGTGATGTGATGATTGTCGATCCGCCCAAAGAGAACGGTACTGAAGTAATAGACTTGGAAGCAACCCCTGAGAAGAAACATGTGTCTAGGGCTGATTCGATAACTCCTAGGCGAAGCACGAGAAATATAAACAAGAGCAAAAGTTATGTAGAAAGTGATAAGGAAGAGGAAACTGAAGATGCTGAAGATGTGGACAATCCTTCGTCACCTCAAACGTCTGAAGAATCTGATATAGAAGAAGTTCTTCCTCAAGACCCCCTGGCATGCAACGATGCGATAACTGTGGAAAGAATACCTGCTGAAAAGCCAAAACCATTGCCAAAACCGTCAACTATAGTTGTAAAGGACACTAAAAGGTTAGTGGAAATTGCGTCAAAGTCGAATAATTCCACTACTCCAGGTAAAAAGGAACCCACCCTTGTGATTATTGACACTAATTCTATATTATCAGGCCGTGGACCGGTCCCGGTGAATAACAAACCACCACCGCCTCCGCCGCCAGCGATTACTACCTCTAGTTATCCCTCCATGCTGCCGATGGCACTACCCGCCCAGGGTATGTATCCTCCTAACATGAGAGCCACCATAACCCCCATTCCCATAAATACTCCAAACATAGCCCCTGCCCCACCCCCCAAAACTTCCCCCGCAACTATCACACCTACAATGCCGACACCGCTTCTTCCTACATTAACGGACGATATGTTTGTGGTCGAAGCGCCTTCTTTTATTGTGCCCTATGTATATGAGAAACCTCCTGTCAAAGACTTTAAGGAGTTTGTGAAAGAACTTCAAGCCCAGGTGTTGGAGCAATTGAAGATATCTGAAGAAAAAGAGAAGGAAGAGGCAAAAGCGAAAAAAGAAGAAGACGAGACGAACAAAGAGGAAGGCTCCGAGAAAGAGGACAAGGAGAAAGAGGCTGAAAAAAAGGAAGGGGAGGTCGTGGAGAAAATGGAGACGGAGCAAGAGGAACAAAGCAGTAAAAAGGAAGCACCAAAGAAAGGAATCGACGATACCAAAAAACCGTACTCGTACTTTGAAAGTCCCTTAGGGAAGTTCTTTATAAATATAGGTTTTAATATGGTCCAGGAGTTTGTGCAATCTGATTTGTTGAGACAGCAAAAACGTAAACGCGATAGGGAAGGTGGTTCCAATCCGGAAACAGAAAAAACTATCAAATCCTTAGTTAAAAATCTAGAATACAGCAAAGAGAACAATGAGCCTTTCAAGAACCCTATTAAGAAGTGCGAGTTTTGTAATTTCAAAACGGAATCTGCTCTCGCCATGTCCTATCATTTAGAGACGCCACACATGAAGAACTTCGTTTATAAATGCAATTTTTGCCCCTACGAAATACGTAGCCCTCACGACATTCTGTTCCACATGGAAGCCGAACATGCCGTCAGAGGTCACCTGGAACGAGCTCCCGCCTTCCACCAGTGCCCCAATTGTCCATTTGAGGATAACCAGAAGGGTAAGTTGTCCCGGCATCTGGTGGCTTGTATGAGGAAGTTCAAGCCGGACAGGAATCTGGAGCCCCCGGTTGACTGGGAACCTCCAGCGAAGATACCGAGAATGCCTAAGATGAGACAGCAGGGCCTTAATGCCACAGCGGCTGCATATCAGGCCATGTCGAAGACATCCCAGTACCAGTTCCTATCCAAGATGCAGTTGCAGAGCACCCAGCAGGCGATGCAAAGGGGCAGAGGACGTCCCTCTCTCGGCAACAATGCTAAACCGCCAGCTGTTCTTCGGCCTTCGGGTATGGTGTTTAAACAGCAGACGATGACCGGAGGATCGGTGTTGGTACCCACAAACTATCAGCTTAGCGGAAATCAAGTATTCCAGGTAATTATTTCACATTTTTTAAAAATTTACTGAGGGTTCAGTAGGAACAATTTTTGGTTATGGCAATAGTTTTTATGTGGTCAAAAAAAGTATCCTTTTTCAAACATCCGTCCTGCTTTTCCTTAGTAATTGGGGATTTTCGAAATAGATGTTGATGCGGGGAAAACAGAATAGGTTGTTGAATTAAATTCACATTATATTGATATTAATCATAAGTACAGATAAGCAGATAAGAGAGTTGATTAAATTGAAGCAATAGGGATGTTCATAAAATATATCAGGTTTAAACATTGTAAAATGTTGAAAAATAGTCGCCATATTGAATATGCTTTTTTTTATCTGGTTTTCATGAAAAGCTCCATTTTCATTATAATTCAAAATTAGCGAACCATCTCCATTGTGTTGCTAATCATGCATAAAATTTTATCGACGTTTTTTTTAAGTTTTTTTTTTGTGATATTATAAAGTCGGACCTTCCGAAACTTGCGGTGACTACTGTGGGTGACTCACTGAGGAGGGGGGAAACTTACATGTAAAGATATAGAAAATCAGTTTTTCGGACACAACTCGCTTAGTTTGATTCGGGCCGAAACAAATGGTTGCGGAAAAACCGATTAAAAAAAAATTTTTTTTTAGAAAAATTCATTTTTCACCAGGAAGGAAGGGGTGTGGGAAGAAATTTTTTTGCCATCGTATGCAGAATTTTTTTCTCTTTGATTGCGATCGAATGATTAGAAGGGGAGGGAGGGGAGTGCAAAGTTTTTAGCCCATAGAAGAGCAAGGGAAAGGGTTAGGGAGTTCGGGCCGGGCTCAATTTCAAGGGCAAGCAATTCTCTTTCAGAACTTTTTTACCACGAAGCTCTAACTGATTAGGATCTGCACACGCACCTGATACATTTATAAAAACGTAGTCCTGACATTCTATTATTTATTTGCCCGTAATATATCGGCCCAGTCTTAGTTTATTCGTCATGTCTCACCCTATTATACATATTATTATATTTTATAAATCTATTACACATGCGTGCAGGCCCTAAATCAGTTAGAGCTTCGTAGTAAAGAAATTCTGAAAGAGAACTGATTGCCCTTAAAAATGAGCCCGGCCCGAAGTACCTAACTCTTTCCCTTGCCCTTCTACGGGCTAAAAACTTTGCGCTCCCCTGTCCCGGGCTCAGATCAAAGAGAAAAAAATTCTGCATCAGATGGCGAAAAAATGTCTTCCCCCACCCCTTTCCTTCCTGGTAAAATATGACTATAAAATAAAAAATTAAAAAATCGGTTTTTCCTCCACCATTTGTTTATTTATGCCTAAAATTATAAACAAATGATAAAACGTTGAAGTAGGAACATTAATACACAATATCACATTTGCTAGGCGATATGTGGCCAAAATTGCAGAAGTTACAGATGTTTGAACTTGATTTTCGGTTTCCCCTCCCCTGCCCCTCTTAATCGACCTAGTGACTTGGAATTTGGACACAGTACTGTGGACCCGCCTATCTACTGGGGAAAAAAATAGCTAAGTCGCTTTCTTCCTCGCAAAAAAACGCGAGAACAGCTCTCGGTACGTTCTTGCCGCAGTGAAAAATCCCTATACAAAACCAGACCTTCAAATTGCAATATCTCAAGAATCGTTGGTCCGATTTCGACGAATCAAAGTTCAATTTATGCATATTTGCGAGCCCTTTGTTTTGACCCTATACAATTTTTCGATCCGAATCAAATTAAGCGAGTTATGTCCAAAAAACTGATTTCCTGTATCTTTATATGTAAATTTCCCCCCTCCCCCCACCACCCCTCACTAAATAATATGTGACAAAAAGTAACAAAATGCTTTTCTCAGTGTGCAAGCAAAGTGTACTAGTGTACCTATATAATGTCCCGACAACCCACCCTATAGTTCATTTACACATTCCATTTTCGCTATTTGCAACTTTTTAAATTTATTTAATATCGTTTAAGTTTATTATTGGGGGACTAAGAAAATGCTACAAATTCGGCTACTGAAATTACCATTTTTATTAATTAAAGAAAAACACAAAACCCGTTTACAAATAAAAATACTAATAATAATAATTCGTTTATTTAGCTAATGAAAGCTATACAGTTTCACATACATCTTACGTCTAACAAAAGTATAGATACAAAAATAAAATCCTTGATTAATAATATCAAACAATTGCCATTTCCTATTAACATTACTTATATTTCAAAATTAGAATCAAATAATGAACTTATTTTTGGGGCATTTATCATGCCCACAAACGAAAACAGACGTTCCACAGGAGCTGCTGAAGGCAAAGGCGTATTAAACATAAATAGTTTCTTACTAATTGGATAGTAACTCGGCATTTCAATGTTGCCTCGAGTATCGTCCGAATATTTTAGAAGTTGCAACTTTATTATCTTGCCCAATTCAGTCTTTTCGTCTTTTTGATCATTATTGGTGAAGGCTTCACTAGCTGTAGCCTTGATGGTAGTTTAAACTACTTTTAAATAGTAAGTTGAGGAGCCGATACTCGATAAAATACCGATGTATTCACAACTACCTAGAACTACTAGTAGTTAAATTGTAGTTAAACTAAAGTTGTAGTTAACTACCAGGCAGCTCTGAGATTAATCATAATCATTTCATCACTGTTTAACAAAAGGATCAAAATTACTGTTACTCCAGGAAAATAAGGATTCAGCCTCGGAATGGGAGGGAGTAAGTTGTAAATTTGTATGAAGCTTTGTTTTGGCATTCTGTTGGCTGGTAGAAAAGTCTCATATAATCTTGTGTCTGCGTCGCGAGATCACGGCCGGTTTTAGATAACTGGAGATCCTAAGCACTAGGTATTTTTGAGGCCATTTCACTTGAATTAAGATTATAATAAATGTCACAACAGCGTTTCTAAAACTTTAATGAAACTCACATCTCACTCTAGTTCTACATAATTACAAACTTTCAAATCTTCATTTTTTTATGTCATTTTTTAGCATTTATATATTCTATGATGGTATGGTGTATGCTCTTTGCAAGAACAAGGGTATTTTTTGCCTACTCTAGGAGTAGTTGTTCCGTCAATATTGATTTAGGGAGATAACTGCCAAATATAAAACATAACCCTCTCCCTTGTTTTGATGTTCTTTCGCATTCATTTACATCAATTTATAAATTCTGACATGTGGGTTGGTTTTGCCTCGTTTTAAAGTGGCTTCTTTCTATTTTGGGGGTTGCTTAACCACCCCAGAGTGGTAAATCCTTCGCGATATACCAAAAATCTATATTTAAATACAATAATTTTGCGCTTGTTAACTGCTTTTTGCATGTATTTATTCAATTCAAATCAATTTGCATCAAATTATGTAAAATTAAATTCCCTTTTTTCAAGTATAGGCATTGTAGGTGTTAAAGTTACAACTTTTTGAAATATTGGCGATTTTCTGATGTCAATAATGGTGTCAATTGACAAAAACTAATCGACCAGATAGTTCAATTTATCATTATTGCTTCAGACCACACAAAAATGAGAAAAAAAATTTAAATTTCTGCATTCACAGTCTCAATATTGATCGTCTTTAAACAATTTAGTTCATCTCCATCTAACATTAATCTACCTTTCAATATGATTGAATTTTCCCATCCTGAGTTATAGTGTTTATGAAAAAACAGATGGCGACAGATGGACGAACAGACAGATGGACATTGTGAAAGTTTTTCAAAATTTGATGGATAACGCAATGATAGGGAAATTTTTCTCTGCTAAAGATATTTATAATTTTAGAAGTGCGCCAATCAACTGCAGTATACTCTTCATACTCATATTTCCAAAGAGTATATTACTGTATGACAAAAAAATCGTGATACTGTTAATTGAGAGAAAGTCTGGTTTACTTTCTGTCAATGCTGATATAGAAAATTGCTTCTGTGTCCCTGCTAACTTCACTAAAATATTAAATAGGTAATCAACTAAAGAAAACATCTCCAAATCCTCCATATCAAATCAATAGCGCTATATGACTAACATAACCTCAAATTTTATATTTTTGTAAATTTGTTGTAATTTTCAATGTTTTTATTCGCATTTCTAGATTGGAACGAGTGCAACATTAATAAAGGCTCTCATAGGATACACATGGTTTTTTAATATTGCCGAATATTAAAGGCAGATGCTGTTGAACCGCCGTGGCGGATCTTTTTCACGACTTATTGAGCCGCGGCGCAGATCTACGCATGATTGCATCAATTGTACCACCTTGTCAACCTATTTATTTCGTCCTATAGCGCTGGGCACCCCAACTTTTTTTTAAAATTTTGTAACGATTAATGTATTTTTCACAAATTCAGGTTTGATTTGATGGCAGAAATAATGTTTTCCTTCTTTTTCCTATAATGCTTTCATTCTTTCATATGATTTCTTTAGGTTAGGTTAGTTAGGTTGATATTTATTTTGCTATCTAATTGTTAATAATTATCAGCGCCGCAGGCAATATTAGCGTTGCAGACAAAATATAAAGTTATTACTAAAAACAAGTCCGTCCGCCGTGGCAGTTACTTCGCAGAATAATAACAGAATAAACCACAGCGATGCAATCATGCGCAGATGTGTGCGGCAGCTCAGTAAGTCGTGAAAAAGATCCGCCGCGGCGGTTCAATATTAAAATCGGACTGCTAATTTTAGGTTGGATTTCCAAGCTGTAAATGTCAGTACATTTTTTTAAATCAACAATATTAAAAAATTACCTATATGTCTTCTATATAAGAAGGTTTATTAATGTACGCTGGTTCCAGTTTAGAAATATGAATAAAAATATTAAAAATGAGAATAACCTTACAAAACGTAAAATTGAGGTTATGTTAGTCATATGGTGCTACTTTACTGCTTTATTGTCTTAGAATCCTAAATAAGAATGAAATTCCATAGTCACATCTAGGAGAGTTACACGCACATGCATAATTCAGTACTAATAAAGTTGTCGTTTATGACTGTAGAATTTATTTTCGTGGTTGCAACAAGGCGAATTAAACCATGTCCATGCAACTCGCCTCCATTGTTCTAATAGTACATGCATTATACCTACCTTAGATTTGGAGTGAAAATGAGAGGATGATGAGACTGTACCGAGATAATAAAGACATCAGTATATCTGCAAACAAGTACACCAATCCGAGCGAAAAACCAGCTTTGGAAATAAGACGTCAGTCTCAGTTTACTACGTCACAAGTAATATGCTTTCATATTACATACTACTTTTTCTGTTTCCTTTTATAATAGCTTGAACACTTTTTACCAAAAATTTTACATATTTTGTGGTAACCCAAGGAAGTTGGTTAGGCCAAATAAGAAATTTTTTGTCCTAACCAACAAAGAATTGTCTTCACAAAATGTTCTACTATGTCTTTGCTCATGAACATAATTTTGATAACATTTGGGGAATAATTTGAAATGACAATAGACGATTTTCACCTAGACCAGCACCAGCTTCATACATAAGCAATAACCATGTGTGATGTCAATGTATAAAAAAAGAGAAGCCTGCACATATTATATGTAAATGGTCTCTGGGTTAAATTCTGTGGAATCGATATGTCATTCCTCGCGAGCTCCTGATCAAAAGTTCTCATGGACAGAAGTTGGGAAAATGGACAGTTTTCAAGATATCGTGGGTGCAAAGTCGATTTTCCGAAGTCTTATTGATAATAGTGTATCGCCATATTTTTGATAAAATGTCTTTCAGAATGGATACCGGGTATTTTTATGGTTGCTGATTCCACTACCACTGTCACTTTTGATAGCGGAATTGGAATCAATGACCATAAAAACTCCTCGGTATATATCCTGAAAGAATTTTATCAAGAATTCGGCGATACACTGTTTTCGACAAGATACCAGAAAATCGACTTTCCACCCCTGATATCTGGAAAACTGCCCATTTTCCGACCTTGTGCCCATGAGAACTATTGATCAAGAGCTCGAGAGGAATAACATATTATATTGATTCCAGAGAATTTAACCTAGGGACCATTTCCATATATTTGTGGGGCCCTTTATAGCCCAGTTGTCGGGGTTTTAAGGCATCACTAAATGTTATATGGCTGAATTTTTCAGGATAAGTTTTTTTTTGTGTAGAATACGATAAAAAAAAATTTATAGCTCTAAGGTGCCAGCGACCACTAAAAAAATCGAAAATATTGGCCGTAACTCGGTTTTTAGACAATAACTCCTAAAATAAAAAAAATTATCAGAAAACTAATAGCACTGGGCGATAAAGGGGGAAATTTCACATCGAAATCGTATATGAAGTTTTTTTTGTACCATCAAAAATGTAGGCTCCAGATTTCTTTTATGTAACGCACGAGAATGGAACGTGGCGACATATATATACGCGCGAAGTGTGCGCGGTCTCGGATGCGCTACACTTAATTTGTTGTAATTTTTTAACTAATTAATGAAATTGAGCTCAACAAAGCTTAAATGAAAGAAGAAACATTGTATTATTATATTTTCAAATATAAAAATGAATGTATGTAGAAATAGTATATATATGAATTCGGAACATAAAGAGAAATCGGTAAAAACCCTACCATTTCTACAATTTTTCAGGTAAAAACCTGGAACTCTCATATATTACTCTTGAAGTAATGTATAAAAAGATCTGATGAGTGAAAACATTCTCAAAATTTATTTTTGAAGATGTACACTTCTAAAATTTCAAAATTTTGAGAAGAAAAAAAAATGAAATTTGATATGTATAACTAATTTTAACCACCTATTACTCTAGTTTAAATCGCGTTATTAGGTTTCTGTAGGTGCAACTTTTAAAGCTTGAAATGTGTACTTTAAGATGTTTCAAGGGAATTTGCCTTAAAAATTAAATTAACCAAACCTACCCTCTTTATTTTACAAGAATAAAAGAAAAATTTTTCTTTTCTCCAAAACTTGTGCGATTAGCAGTAAAATAGACGTTAAGACTTTTATTTAAAAAATTATTTAGCATTCTTCTTCTTTCATTTGAGCTTTGTTGAACTCAATTTCATTAATTAGTCTTGTGCTATTAGTATTTTAATTTTTTAATTTTTTTTATTTTTCGATTTTTTTTTAGGGGTCACTGGCACCTTACAGCTGTAAACTTTTTTTAACATATTCTACACCAGCAAAAATACTTGTTCTGAACAAATCAGCCATATAACATTTAATGACCAGATGTTATCAATTCTGTCTCTGACAATTGGACTATTTAGTGTAATAAAATCTTGTCAAAGCACTGCTTATAGAGTGGTAATTACACATTAGCTGGTCGACATCCAGTTTATGCAGCATTCAAGGAGTTACGTATAGCTCCTTTAATTTTTGGCTAGACTTTGTCCATACATTAAATAGTTATGTTTGTACTAACAATTTTTTTAATTACAAATTCTGAAAGACCTTGACGAGTATAGTAACTATGCCAAAAATTTAAGTTTCCTGATTGCTTTGTGTATACAGAGTGACCAAAAAGCGGGACACCTTTATAACTTTTTTCTGTTTTGTCCGACTTGAACCAAATGTTTCCAAAAAAACATTCCTGTCTTACAAATGCAAAGCCACCCGTGGTGCCAAAATAAATGGAAAAAATGAAGAAATCATATTGGGCATTTTTTTATCGAAAAAATTTATTAATGAAAGTTATTCAGAATTGTCCAAAAACCTAGAGTCCAAAATTTCAGCAATATTAAAAAATATTGAATTTTGTTTTTGAAGTCCAAAATTTTGACAAAATTTAAAAAAAAATGCAAATCACTTGACAACTACCTGGCAGCTTACGTTTAATTTCAAACAAAATTGTCATAGCACAATTTTTAAAAAAAGAAAAAAAACAATTAAAATGATATTTTCGGACTCGGACATTATTTTAAACAAAATTTCAATAGTCTTTAATATTGCTGAAATTTTGAACTCTAGGTTTTTGGACAATTCTGAACAACTTTCATTAATAAAGTTTTTCAATAAAAAAATGCCTAATATGATTTTTTTTTTCAGTTATTTTGGTACCGCAGGTGGCTTTGCATTTGTAAGACGCGGATGTTTTTTTGGTCATAAGTAGATCCTAATTTGTTCTATCTTTTGGTAAAATTTGGTTCAAGTCGGACAAAAAAGAAAAAGTTATAATGGTGCCCCACTTTTAAATGGGTCACTCTGTAAAAGAATTATTAGTTAAAAGCCAAAATCATGACAATGTCAAATAAAATATTTACTGGTTTAACTCGTGATGATTAATGCGACTCGGATGTTGTCATAATAGTCCGAGAGCTGGCAGTAAAAACAACTTCCTCATAAGTTACCAAAGGTTTGAACTGACACGTCGGTTCTACTTTAGATTGTAATTTTAAAAGCGCCCGTCTGCCGGGCGTAAGTGGTCGCTTTATTAGATTTAAAATAAAAAAAAATAAATAAAAGTAGCCCATAACTACCCAATTATTACCAACATAAATGTTTTATGAAAATGGACTAAGATCTTAACTAAATTGAAATCGTAAGCGTCTGCCATTGGGAATGGTCGCTACTTCGGAGCAGACGCTGTCAAATATTTCAAAAAAACGCCATCAACTTCCTCACAGGTTATCACCGTTATTTTTGTGTCAAAATATTACTAAATATGTTACTAACCAAAGTTAAAAAAGAAATTTTTGGCAGACGGTCGCATTCAAACCACAGTCGGGGTTTTAAGTTGAAAAGTAAAAAAAAATTGTCTCAGCAAATTTTAGCTTATAAAAGATATTTATTTGAATTAAAGAATGCTTTTTATTGTGTAAGTAATGAAGACGTATAAAGAACACTTCAGCAGACGATCGCATTCATTTAAAGGACAGACAGACGGGACTGAATTGCTATCAATATATTAAAGTATGCGTAATATAATATTATATAAACGACCTCGGGAGTATAGAGTCCCTTAAGCAAAAATTTTATGTAAGAAAGAAGCTAGTGATATAATACTTATTGAATATTTAATAATAAGAACAGAAGAAATAGAAGCAGGAATAAAAAAATTGAAGCAAGAATAATAAAACACAAACAAAATCTATGTAGCAAGCGATAGAAATAAACAAATAATATTATGAATATGAAAATAAAAATGCAAATTTAATGTTGGTAGTATTCATCTTCATCACTACTTGCATTGTAAAATACGTCATCTTCATCAATGTCCGGAGCTGGGATTTTGCAAATTTCTTCAAGTGTAGAAGGGGTTTGTGGTCCAATAAACCATACCAGTTGGTATCTTCCATCGACTAAAAGCCAGCCGTGTTCTTCAGGATTAAAAAAATTTGGATTGGCCTCTGTTGCATAATTCCTGATGGCGCAAACTTGATTAACGAAAAATAGCCGAAGCGAAAGACGAAAGAAACCTACTGGGACGACTTTTAGTATTATCGTTGGAACATAACACTGATTTATTAAATGTGTTTTACCGTTCCGTTGTCACTGAGTCATCTCGACGGAAGTATGAATAAAACAGCTAAATCAAAATTAAACAAGTTATTAGAAAATCGTGTATCAACTTCTTCAAGTCAAAGTCAAATAGATTTGTACGATTATTGACGGATTCTTCTTTTTGCATCTCTTATGTGATCCTCTTACTTATGGTAGATTGGCTATATACATTATTAAGAAATTATGCAGAACATCAAGCAAAAGAATAGACCTAATTTTTGACAAGTGTGTAGTGCCATCATTAAAAGACATCGAAAGAGACAGAAGAGCAGGGGTATCAGGAAGGGATAATGTGTATAATATTGTTGGAGAAGCGCAGAAGCGGCCTAACGATTTTTTAAAACATTGAGAAGTGACTCTTAAAACCGAATTCGTGAAGTTCTTAGTGAAGTACTGGAAAACAAGTATTTCTCCGGGTATTTTGTGAGGCAAAATTCTTAGAGTAAATTGTGAAGATATTTGTTTCATGTTTTATGAGATTGATGGACTTGTGAATTGTGAAATTGATGAGAATTTAATATGTAGTCATCATGAAGCTGATAATAGAATTTATTTCATACATCTAAACTACCAGAAAGTATAAATGTACTGATATATTAATAATTGCAGTGGGAAATATGCACAAGCTAACAAAGAAAGTGCATATTTGGATAGAAACTGGACTTCAGTCACAAAATACTTTGAGATACGTTTCTGTTAACGATATATACTTAAGTTTAGGAGACATCCTTTCTCAAGCTTTACCTACCTATCACGCTTTAACAGGCAGTGACTATACCGCATCATTTGCTCGAAAAGGTAAAATAAAGCCTCTTAACATTATTGAGAAAGATTCAAATATTGCCAAAATTTTAGTTTCTTTTGGCCATTCCCAAAATATATCGGATGAAAAAATTGAAGGCATTGAGAAATTCGTATGCCGCATGTATAGTAGGCATAATGCTAATAGTGTGAATGAAGCAAGGCTAGATTTGTTTCTTAGAAACCATGGTGGTATTGTGTCCCAAGGAAGAAATCCATTAGATAAAGTTAAAAATTTTGATTGGAGCTTGATGCCACCTTGTCGAATGGTACTAATAAATAAAATAAAAAGAGCTAATCAAGTTTTCGCCATCAGGAATTATGCAACAGAGGCCAATCCAAATTGTTTTAATCCTGAAGAACACGACTGGCTTTTAGTCGATGGAAGATACCAACTGGTATGGTTTATTGGACCACAAACCCCTTCTACACTTGAAAAAATTTGCAAAATTCCAGCTCCTGACATTGATGAAAATGACGTATTTTATAGTGCAAGTAGTGATGAAGATGAATAGCACCTACATTAAATTTGCATTTTTATTTTCATATTCATAATATTATTTATTTATTTCTATCGCTTGCTACATAGATTTTGTTTGTGTTTTATTATTCTTGCTTCAATTTTTTTATTCCTGTTTCTATTTCTTCTGTTTTTATTGGGGGTTTAAAATTAAATAAATATTCAATAAGTATTATATCACTAGCTTCTTTTTTACATTTTTGCTTAAGGGGCTCTATACTCCCGAGGTCGTTTATATAATATTATATTACGCGTACTTTAATATATTGATAGCAATTCAATCCCGTCTGTCCTTTAAATGCGACCGTCTGCTGAAGTGTTCTTTATACGTCTTCATTACTTACACAATAAAAAATATTCTTTAATTCAAATAAATATCTTTTATAAGCTAAGATTAGCTGTTCGAGTCGAAACAATATATTTTTACTTTTCAACTTAAAATCCCGTCTGCGGTTTGAATGCGACCATCTGCCAAAAATTTCTTTTTTAACTTTGGTTAGTAACATATTTAGTAATATTTTGACACAAAAATAACAGTGATAACCTGTGAGGAAGTTGATGGCGTTTTTTTTTTTGAAATATTTGACAGCGTCTGCTCCGAAGTAGCGATCATTCCCAATGGCAGACGTTTACGATATCAATTTAGTTAAGATCTTAGGCCATTTTCATAAAACATTTATGTTGGTAATAATTGGGAAGTTATGAGCTACTTTAATTTTTTTATTTTAATTTTAAATCTAATAAAGCGACCACTTTCGCCCGGCAGACGGGTGGTTTTAAAATTACAATCTAAAGTAGAACCGATGTGTCAGTTCAAACCTTTGGTAACTTATGAGGAAGTTGTTTTTACTGCCAGCTCTCGGACTATAACGTACTGTAAGAAGGTGAATAAATAAGGAAACTCAAGTTCATCCAAAATTCCGTCAATGCAGTTAGTATGCTAATCTTTTAATAGGTAGATTCGATTTTTGCCAAATTTTTTAACACCGTTCATAAATGCTGTGAAAATCGTCTATTTTGGACTTCATTTTTTTCCTATTTGCAGATAAAGTAGTGAATGAAAATATAACTCGTTAATATTTTCAAGCAACTAGAGTTTGTGCACTGAATGTTATGAGTTAATCTGAAATCATCATTTATAGTGTAGTAAAAAAAAGACCAAATAAATGATAAGATATGCATAGTCTTGTAGCAGCAATATTATGATTTCATACCTTCTAGGGTATCACCAGGAGGAGTATATGTCTGAGTTTTGAAGTTCCAAAGCCTATTGGGGTTTTTTGTGAACAATTTTTTTTAGGTAAAAAGGCGAATATCTCCGGTTCTAAAGGTCCGATCGGGATAAACTGAAAACCAAAAGCCTTCAAAATTAAAATTCCAACAAATCTGCGTTGGTTTTTGGCCATTTGAGTACCTACATAATGTACAAAATGGAATAAACTGGATAAAAAGCGATTTTTATTTCATTTTAATGCCCAGAGACGTCAAAAGTTCTGATTAGTTTCACACTTTCAGAAAATATACCTTCTGTTGAAAACAAAACACTCTAAAATTTTGGTGCCCAAATATTGAAACTTGTGGACAGAAAAGAATTTGTTATCTGAAATTTGAACTGCCCGCCCTATTGTGCAATTAAGCCCCAAATGACATTAAAAAAATTTCTTTTGAAGTCATTTTGGCCACTTTCTTGGCATTTATTTATAGACCAAATGATAACAAATAAATTTTCTTAGCCATTTTGAACATTAAAAAACATTTTTTATCAGAAAAGAGAGTTGCGAAAACTTTAACTAAAAAAAAAGAAGTTAATTTTTGTCTCTGAACTCGAGGTATTTAACTTTTAGCAGTTTGGCCAATTGTTAATTAACAAATGCCTATTTTTGGCTAATATTTGAACTCTATCATTTTGAAACATATTTACTTCATATGAAACGCCCATAAAACATTTTCAACTTATTAAAACTAATTTTCACGCGTTTACATTTCATTGTTGTTAATTAGCCCGAATAGCTTTTTTTTAAAATTTATGTATTAAAATTACCTCTTGTTTTGTTGCACCGTACTCAGTTGTTTCCGGCTTACTTAAGTTGGTAGTTAGCGTTTGTATTTAGGGGAATTTGTTATTCTGCTAACTTCTCTTTATAAAATTATAACCTTATTTTTCTTGACTAAATTAGTCAACAGAACAAATATTTGACATTAAATGTCAAATATTTGTTTTGTTTAGAGACAACTCTATTTCTCTGTGTGTATTTACTGCTATTAATTTATCTTTTTTACAAGATGCTAAAAGTTCAGATGGACGAAAATCCATTATTTTTTTTTTAATTCTCACAGTTCCTTCTTTTCTGATAAAAAATTATCAAAAATGTTTTCAAAATGGCCGAGAAAATCTATTTGTTGTCATTTGGTTTATAAATAAATGCCAAAAAAGTGGCCAAAAGAACAATTTTTTAATGTCATCGGAAAGCTGGCGTCCAGAACTACATTTTGAAAAAAAAAAAAAACTCAATGGCACAAAATGGCGGGCCATTCAAATTTTAGATAACAAATTCATTTTTGTCCACAAGGTGCAATATTTGGACATTAAAATTTCAGGATGTTTTGTTCTCAACAAAGGTATGAAGCAGATCGGAACTCTTGATGTCCCTGGGCTTTAAAATGAAAAAAAAAAAGACGCATTTTAGGCTAGGCAGTTTATTCCATTTTGTATGTTATGTATGTACTCAAATGACCCAAAACCAAAGCAGATTTGTTGGAATTTTAATTGCGAAGGTTTTTGGTTATTCACCTTTTTACCCAAAAAAATGCTTTTCAAGAAACAAAATTGTTCATAAAAAAAAACGCAATAGGCTTTGGAACTTCAAAACTCATATATACCCCAGAAGGTATGAAATCATAATATTGCTGTTATAAAACTATAACATCAATGTCCTTTCTTTCCTCCACTATTAATGAGCTGTGTATGGTTTTGATCGTTTTCTGTTCTTTGTTATTTAATGTTTATCTGATGATAGTGTCAAAAATGTTGGAAGAGAAAAAATCATAATTTTATTTGAATTACAAAAAAAAAAAACTGGATAATTTTATCTAGAAATTGATTATAGCTGTAGATAAAGTAAATCTCATGTAAATAATTTTTCATATGTAATATTTTGCTTACTTTGATAATTAACAAATAAAGCTATAAATAGATGGTCAATAATTGCACAAAAATAAAGATAATAATAATAATAATGTCTAACAGTCAGCCTTCGGAAAAAAAAGTAAAAATGTAATTGAGATAGTGAAAATATTCGTCGTTTCTTCTAACACCATTATGACACTTGAAGCAATCACAAAACTATAAACAACTCATTACTTGAATGGATGTTAAAAAAGGGATGTTATTTGAACTCCAAACAAAACTTACATCACATGACATTTTATGTCTCTAAACTTACAACTATTTTAAAGAGGATACTTTTTAATATCACTTATATAATCATGTGCAATAAATACAATTGGATTACCTCCATATCTATCACTGTTCCGCTGAACCAAAAATTTTTCCAAATTTATCTGTTTTCATTGAGCAATATCTGCTCGTTTTGTTAGATGTAGGCCTATCAATTCGTGATCTGTATCTAATAAGTTTATTGCTAGTGTTGAGAAGTAAAGTAGGATATGTGTTAGGTGGTGGGAGGACAAGATTTAAGCGGCCGGCTTGGTAACCCTGGCCACATGTTTCTCCCCAACATGCCTTCCGCCTCTAGCACTATGGCCATTCAGGTACGACAGATTTGCCTGCGTATCAACTTTTTTTTTTCAGTGTCTCTAAAATTATTAAAATGCTCCACAACAGTTACAAAAAAAAATCTTCCAATTTTCATGAAGAACTAATTTTCGTAAATAATGGAAAATGGATAAAGCAGACTTTTGTGTAGCAATTTACTATACATTTGCTTTATTTTAATAGTTTGTACATTTTCATTAACACTAGTTGCTATATTGTTTAACCATTTTCAATAGCATATTTCCTTTGGTCATATGGAGAACACCAATTTTGAAGCCTCAGTGCTTTAACTCTGCTATCGCCCTGTTGAAGGACGCGAAAACCGTGTATTGTTAGTGATATTCTCAAAAAATCTGTATTAAGTTTTAGAATAAAGCTGACCGTCACCACATATGCCAAGTGACAGAAAATAGATCACCTAGTACTAAATACTCAATTCTATTTTTTTTTATTTTTGGAATATTCAAAATATACTATGTTTTCACTGAAAAGCGATATTATAGGTGTAAATGACCATTTTTTTTTTACTATGAACACAGTTTTATATACACTGCTGGCCACTCGAACTTACACATAGAGACTTTTAGGCAAAATTTAAAGTTCAATATTTTCAACAGGAATGCAAATTTTTGAACGCGGCTTGCAAATTTTAAGAGCTAGTTTTTTTCGGATTAAGCTGCATGACGTATATTTATCGTAGGACCATAAGTTTATTATATACGGGGTGATAAATGAAGTCATGCAAAAAATCAAAAAGTTTGTATGAGTGAAATTTCCGCAAAAAATATTTTTGGTCGTTGCAATATGGTTCCTTACTAAGGTAACATCAATATCTCTAGACAGTTTTGTCAGTTTTTGGATTAAGGCCCTTAGGCCTTGTACACACTACTCAACATAAAATTTGGATACGGAAATCTTTAAAATGCTATAACTTGACATTGGATTGACGACTCTTGATCATTTTTGCGGATTTGGAATCCTTATTTCACGTAGATTTTCTATGGTCTAAGCATTTTATTTGAGGGTTGAAATTTACACATTATACCGGGTCGATAATAAACAAAAACGTAGTGACAAGAACAAGTTTATTACCTTAAATTCTACAATATACAACATTGCTTAACAACGACCAAAAGTCAATTCTTAAAAAATTTATAATTCTAATTCTGGTAATTTTTAATAACTGAAAAAAAAATTAACTAAAAAATTAAAAATTAATTTAATTTAAACTTAAATTAAAATTAAATTAAAATTACCTAATTAAAATTAGGTACATTAATTAAAAAAAAGAGAAGTTAATATTTTGTTGGTCCTCCTGCTCGGAATATTACTTCCCGACATCGATTTGGTAGAGTATCCACAAGATTATTTATAAAATCTTGTGGAATATTCTCCCATTGTTCACGAATGGCCTCACTGAGCGTTTCTAAGGTTTCAGGGGGTACATCAAGAGATCTTACTTTTAGTTTTAAATAAGACCAAACGTGTTCGTTGATATTAAGATCCGGAGACTTTGCAGGCCAGTCCATCCTATTGATGTTTTGTGCCTGCAAAAACTCTGTGATCCTTCGCGCTCTGTGAGGTCGAGCGTTGTCATCCACCAATAGAATTTCTGGGCCGTAATGTCGAGCAAAAGGAACAACAATAGGTTCCAAAATTTCCTCCCGATAAACAGTAGCATTAATGGTTTGGTTGGTAATGAATAGCTCGGTTTTACCATTTCTTATGATACCTCCTCACACTGTAACACCTCCGCCACCAAATGCTTCTTGAGGGGCCATAGTTCCCTCCAAATATCGCTGATTTGGCCTTCTCCAAACTAACATTCAGCCATCGGAGTGAAACAAATTAAATCTTGTTTCGTCAGTAAATAAACAATGGCTCCACTCTGCATTACCCCAATTCGCATGCCGATTTGCCCATGCCCGCCTATTCGCTCTATGGTGTTGTAATAACCGCACACATTTTGCTCTGCGACAGGCTCTATAATTTAAAATGTTTGGCATTATGTTATGTTTAAAAAAAAAAAAAATCTCACCTCAAGTTGTTTTTATTTAATGTTCTTCTCACTGTTCTGTCCGAAACTCTCACCCCAGTTTGTTGTCTTAAAGAGTCATTTAGTTTTCTAGAGTTCTTTGTTCTATTCCGCATAGTTTCTCTCATTAAAATTCTTTCGGTTCTTTGGTTTATTTTTTTTGTATGTCCACCCCCATGCCCATAATTATGATCACCAGTAGTTTCGACGCGGCGGTTCAAATTATAAATTGTCTTTCGGCTGACATTGTAAATGTGCGCAACTTGCTGTTTTGACATTCCTTCGTTGAGAAGTCGAATGCAATTTTCCCTTTCTGCCGTGGTTAAACGCCTCATATTAATTAAACTTTACAAAATTATAACATTGAAATATGTCAGATTATTTCTAAAATAATGTAAACAGTTTTTAATTCCATAGCAACAAATTTGTTTTTCCAATGCCTACTTTGAAATTGACGCGTCGCGTAGAAATTACACCCGATCATAATTATGGGCATGGGGGTGGACAAAGAACTCTGTAAAACTGAATGGTTCTTTGAGACAACAAACTGGGGTGTGAGTTTCGGACAGAACAGTGAGAAGAACATTAAATAAAAACAACTTGAGGTGAGAATTTATTTTTACAAAAACTTAAATAATGCCAAACTTTAGAGCGCGTCGTACCCTACGTTTTTGTTTATTATCGACCCGGTATAATGTGTAAATTTCAACCCTCAAATAAAATGGTTAGACCATAGAAAATCTACGTGAAATAAGGATTCCAAATCTGCAAAAATCATCAAGAACCGTCAATCCAATGTCAAGTTATAGCATTTTAAAGATTTCGGTATCCAAATTCTATGTTGAGTAGTGTGTACAAGGCCTAAGGGCCTTAATCCAAAAACTGACAAAACCGTCTAGAGATATTGATGTTACCTTAGTAAGGAACCATATTGCAACGACCAAAAAAATTTTTTGCGGAAATTTCACTCATACAAACTTTTTGATTTTTTGCATGACTTCATTGATCACCCCGTATATAATAAACTTAGGGTCCTACGATAAATATACGTCATGCAGCTTAATCCGAAAAAAACTAGCTCTTAAAATTTGCAAGCCGCGTTAAAAAATTTGCATTCCTGTTGAAAATATTGAACTTTAAATTTTGCCTAAAAGTCTCTATGTGTAAGTTCGAGTGGCCAGCAGTTTATTTTCTCTTGCTTGACGCAAGATCCATTTTCAGTACGTTAGGATTTTAAAAATGCATAGATCACATCAGAATAATTACATTATTTTTTAAAGTTTCATGAAAGTTTTAGCTGAAAAATCTGTATTTCCGTTACGTCAGGCGAAATTTGAATTTCGCGCGCTTTTTTAACTAGTTTTCAACCAATGACTAAAGTCTGGTTTTGACGACTATTTTAGAGGTTAGGTTAGTTATTCATTAAAAATAAGAATCCGGCTTTTCTCCTTTCTGGGTTCCAAAGTTCTATTATTTTTGCATTAATAAGAAAAACTTATTTTTGATGAAAAAATATATTAATGTAATTTCTAACTGATGTCATTGATTATTGGCATAATGGTAATGTATTGTGTTAGAGTTTGAATTTTAATCTGAATCTATGGGGGACTCTATTCTTGAATCAGGGAGTGGAAGATGTGAATGTTTTATCTCTTTTCATCTCGCTAGGTTTCCTTCTGTTCCTTTCTAGGCGGGGCGAATTAGATTTTGAATCTGAAATCCACATTACAATTTTTTGCTTAAAAATAGGTAAAAAATTCATAAATAACAACCCTCAAGTCTTCATAGATTCGAAGATACCCACATGGTTTTTTATTGCAAAATAGAGAGCGGAACTCTGTTTTTTCTTAGTTTTTCTTAAATATCTCGTGAAATACGCCTCTAATCGACTCGAGGTATACTGATCAAATTTGTTCCTAAGAAAATTTCCTACAGGTGAAAATTCGCGAAATTTGTTTACTATTGCAAAATTAGCAACAAAGGTGAAAAAATGAAAGATTTTCAAATTTTTCATTTACAAGAAAATGAAAAAATTATCGTTGCTGGGGATTGTATCTCCGCGAATTTTCAGTTTAAAGATTTGCAACTAATTGCGTTTAAAAAACATGAAATTAGGAAAAAAGTTTTTTCTAGGACCAGTGGGAGCCGAGATACGCCACTTTTACGTTTTTATCGATAACAACCGATCTAATCAATAATAATAATAATAATAATAATAATAAAGTACTTTATTGGTAAAACCAAATGGCGATCGACCGAGGTCCTTCAGCCAGTTACATATTTTGGATATATTTTACATATAATTTTATAGGGAGTTACAATTAACTAATTTTTGTAGGAAATTTTCTTAGGAACAAATTTGATCAGTATACCTCGAATTGATTAGAGGCTTTTCCATTTTCTATTTTGCAATAAAGAACCGTGTTCCGTATCTTCGAATCTATAAAGATTCGGGGTTGTTATTTATGAATTTTTTACCAAAAAATTGTAATGTTTAAAAGGATTTCAGATTCGAAAATTTTTAGGTCTATCGAAATGAGAATAGGGATTCAGAAAATTTTGAAAATATATTGACAAACTACCCACCTACTGCTGTGTTTTGAGAAATGTATTATTATTTTTACTTTTCACGAATAAATTTGTTCTAATCTTATTAAGGAGAAAATAAAATGTTTTTTATATTAAGAAAAAAACATTGACAAATAAAAATGTATGAAACTAGTTTCAAAAGTAGGATTTATTAGTCATATCTCTCGGAAGTTAAAAAAATTACGAATGTTATACTGAACTTAAGTTTCACCATTTCATGAAATAATTTAATGAAATTTCACTTAACTTTCATAATATTAGGGAATTATTCAATTAAATTTCATAAAATTAAAGTTTCGTTGAATTTTCACGAAAGTTGCATGTTTAATTTTATATTTCAGAAATTTCATAAATTTCAGATGAATTTCGAAACTTTCACAAAAATGTCCATTGAAATTTCACAAATTTTAAGTTTCATGAAATTTTGCATCTCTGTATCAATTCTCTTAAAGTTTGCCCAATACACAGAGAGAGATCTTAAGTATAACATAATTAATTCTGTCCATACTTATTGGAAAGATTTGGTAATCTTGCTCTTATAAACATTTTATGACGATTAGTTTCTTGTAAGGTTCTCCAGACTAACTAATAATTATAGCAATTATATTAATTTTTTCTCCAAATCAGCAACCTTCTGCCTGCAATTAACAAAACTGTTCTTTTAACCCTTAATGTTGTGTCATGAATTTTGGAAATGGACTCAGACCCATAAATAAATAATAGTGTCTCTTAAATACCCCAATACACATCAGTTATTAAAATTTATCGATTAGTACTGTGTGTTCTATTTCTATGCTACTTGGTATATTGTTCTTACCAGGGTCAAAATTTATTACCGAATGGCTTATGCATGTTATTTTTTTGGTAAAAAACAAGTAAGAATAAAAATGTATGCTGCAAGTTAAGATTTTTTTTTTAAGTTACACTAACATGAATAATTGCACAGTTCATAAGTCATCTTTTAATTTTATATATCTTGGTTAAGTTAAAAGTTATTCATTTTTTTGTCATTCATTTCCCATTTAAACTAGTGCTTGGCCCCAATTCTCTGCATCCCTAACCTTTAACGAGCTGGTGAAAGACAAGTTGAATATAATTAAGAGGTGTTCTCGCAAAACAGAAAGATGTTTTGATGTTTCGTCTTTATAATATGTGGTTTTTGGTCCTTCGACTCTTCCTATTCCTCCTTCACTTTAAAAATTACAATACATTGGTTTTTACAGAATGCAAATCAAGGTAAGAAGCCCTCACAGCAGCCCAGCATTTCGATAACTCCTCTACCTCGAGGCACGACATCCTCCCCCGTGGCTCCTGCCAAACCAGGTGACACCACCTCCAAGAACTCCTTTGTTATTTGTGAAATCTGCGATGGCTACATTAAGGATCTAGAACAGTTGAGGAATCACATGCAGTGGATACACAAGATCAAGATTCATCCCAAGATGATATATAATAGGCCACCTCTCAATTGCCAGAAGTGCCAGTTCAGGTTCTTCACTGATCAGGGTTTGGAGAGGCATTTGCTGGGATCACACGGACTTGTCACTTCAAGTATGCAGGATGCGGCTAATAAGAGCAAGGATTCTGGGCGGTGCCCAGTTTGTGGAAGGGTAAGCGAATTGTACTTATTTACTGCATGTTACACCGAACAGATGAAAACTTACTATATGTTTCTGCTTTGGTTATATGGAGTATATAAAAAAAATTGCGAAATGAGTGTTACTCCAATAATTATAAAGATTTCCATAACAAAAAATGTTATCTGAGATTTTCCTTCAGTAACTGTTAGTGGAAGGATTATACATCACAAAACCACAAAAATTAGTTCTGGGGATGCTGTGCAACCCTCCAAAAAACCACCCATTTGGTGAAAAAAGCCTTATTTTACTGATAACTCGTTAACCGTTGAAGATTTAAAAAAATTGCTCATAATAAAATAGAAAGCTTGACTAATGGCCTAAAAAAAAAGTCCTCTTGTAATTTTCTTGTATATGCCATTGTTTTCGAGCAGTCGATATTGACAAAAATTGCAAAATTTGTATTTTTAATGCGTACGAATTTTCGTTTATTTGAAATTTTTTGCGTGTGGCCCATAGAAATTGTTGAATTGCTCAAAAACCAAACAAGCTAGGAAGATAAATCAAAATGAGTTTTACAAGGGATATAAAATACTCTCTTGTGTTTCCATTTTTGATGGCTATTGATGTCTATTAGTATATAAAAATGACAATATTAGTTACCTTTTGACTTTGGGCGCTTTTAACTATTCGTAGACCCATAAAAAATAACTGACTTTAATATAAGGTATAAATGCATTATCTTTTAGTTCAAGGTAGTACTTCAATGCAGAAAAAGTTAAGAAGAAACATATTCATATTTATAAAGTTACCAGCATATTGAAGTTGGCCATATTTTAGCCAATTTTTTTATTGTTTCCTAAAAATAAAAAAAAGGCCCAAACATCTTGAAAATTTAGGTCAAAAAGTTTTTTTTGAGTTTATGTATCCTATAACTATTGTTTCTAATCATTTAATAGTTAAAGAAGTGCATAAAAAAATATCAAAAAATTGAAAATATGTGTTGGATTTTTTTTTGGCTAACTTCAACATGCTGGTAAATTTGTAAATGGGAATATTTTTATTCCTAACTTTTCTGCATTGAAGTACTACCTTGAACTAAGAGATAAATGCATTTATAACTTATGTTAAAGTCAGTTATTTTTATGGGCCTGAGAACAGTGTGGCTATTTAAGGAAGGTTTTAGTCGATGTTTAAATATTGCCCAAGTGTTCAAGTGTGGGCCACCCTACGAGCGACGTGGTTAGCGTCACTGGTGTAACCTGGCTAGCACAGTAAAGATACGGAGAGCAAAAGGGGGTGGAGTTCAAGGCTTGGGCGCCATTGATTACTAGGGTAATCAAAGAAAATTAGAGATAAAGATAAACAAAAGACAGAAGTTACATATATGCAATAGTACTATATTACAAAAATATTATATTACAGAAAAATATATTATCACAGGATCAACGACACTGTATAGCAAAATATCTCACAGAAATATATAACAAAATAGGTACTATATTACAACAACCGAAGTTCAAGATAAGCTTGAGACTTTTACGAGAGCCAAATTAAATATATTACAGAGAGATGACTCGTAAATTGTCTCAATTATGAAACAAAAGTATATTACAAGACAACAAAGTACTATATTACAAGTTACTATATTACAATGTGCACAACGGCAAGGCAAATCTGAAGCGTGTACGAGAACCAAAAATATGTTACAAAAGATACGTCTCGTAACTTTCACCTCAACACTAAAATCTTATATTACAACAAAATTAAATAAACTTGAGATCTTTTATGAGAGACAAAATAACTATATTACAAAAGATAAGTCTCGTAAATTTATCTCAAAATTTATAAACATTAGACACTCTCGTTACAACAAAAATTGAACCACGACTTACTATATCAACAACAAAAATGCATTACAGTACTACAATAAGATATTAATCATAAGGAATCACGGCAAAAGCAACTACGAAACAATACTACGGCGAAGTATTTGCGACAACGAATTCAAGATATAAGCAACTACGAATTAATACACAACAATGGATTTAATTATAACAACGGATTTAAAATGTAATCTAACCAAAAATATAATAGATTTAGCTTGAATCTAATATTTTAAATTTAGACACTTTTAACTCATATAACTCAACGATCATGTGAAAATAATCCCTTTTATTGGTAACAATTAAAAGTACTTATCTTTTATTTTGTTATCCTGATGGAGAGAACTCCTAGATACGGTCCTGTTCTCCGATGATCATAGATTTAAAATTTCACATGTGGTTGCCTTAATCCCATTGTGAGATTATGAAATCGTAGAAGATTGTCGCCAAGACAAAATGAAGAAAATCTTTTCGCCCAGAATGTTTTCGTATATTCCAATTCAAAAAGTAGTATAGCAAGGTCGACTTCATATAAAAATTGCTCGCTTAGTGGAAAATGTAGTAAGTCTTAAAACTTGAATGTATTAATCTTGCTCGAAGCAAATAATATAACGTGGAAATACTTCGACGTTAATAGCATTAGACGTAATTAAATTTGATTAAGAAGTAATTCTTTATAAGAAAATACTTATCAAAAAAAATTTGTAAAAAAAAATCGTTTTTCAGAAAATTATAAGAAAAACCTAAAACAATATTTCAAATGTTAGACGGTATTTACCGGTATAATAATTAAAGCCTTACCTCATGTGATCATCACGAGGTTTTTCAAATTCTATTATCCCCTTTACAGGTCAAACGAAATTATAAATACGTCTTATCAGTTCAATGGTTCAACAAGAAAGAGTTTCGCCCAGCGTTACTTAGTTGAAATTTCATTTCTGCAGTGCCATCTAGTATTCGCGTATTCAGACAGATGACGTACGTTCATCATAGTGTAAGAAGTAAGTGTACTCTATTAGTACTAAGGTTTGTGGGAATAATATTTCCGATAACTTATAATTTTTCTAATAATTATTAACAGTGTGACAAAGGATGCTATCGAGCATTCCGCGTGTTACAACAGATGCACAAAAAATCAAGAGATAACTATATCATATTGTTATTTTTATATACTAATAAATATCGATAAGCCATAAAAATTGGCAACACAAGAGAGTATTTTATATCCCCTTTAAAATCCATTTTGATTTTTCTTCCTAGCTTATTCGATTTTCGAGCAATTCAATTTTTTCTATAGGCCGCGCGCAAAAAATTTCAAATAAACGAAAATTCGCGCGCATTAAAAATACAAATTTTGCAATTTTTGTCAATATCGATTTTCTCGAAAACCACTGTATATACAAAAAAATTACAAGAGGACCTTTTTTTAGGCAATTAGTCAAGCTTTCTTTTTTATAATGAGCAATTTTTTATTTCTTCAACGATTAATGAGTTAGCAGTAAAATAAGACTTTTTTCACCGAAGGGCTGATTTTTTGAGGGGGTTGCGCGGCACCCCCAGAACCGATTTTTGTGGTTTTGTGATGTTTAATCCTCCCACCAATAGTTACTGAAGGAAAATCTCTGATAACATTTTTTGCGAGTATCTGGTGCATTTTTTACTTTACTGACCGGACTATGTTACCATACTGTAATTTCATTTTTTTCTGTAAAATTACAGAAACAAGTGATTTTCGAATTCTGGGTTATACAGGAAGGGATGAGAAAAGGTTTACAAGTTTATTTTGGAATGTTTATTAAACAAAACAGTAATCATAGGCAGGCCATGCGACTTAAATTATGAAACTTGGTACACAGATCTTTTTGGGGCGCCTACTCCCAGTTGAGAATAGCAAATTTATTTTAAGGGCCCCCTCTCCCATCCTGGGGCTTGGTAAATTCCTCCCTCTACACCTATCTGTTGCCAGGCTTGATGTAAGTAGTACGTAGTACTGCTATGTACTTCCTGCCCCTATGTGGTTCTAACCACAATTGAAATAACCAAATATTGGAAAGGTATTGAGAAAAAAATGTGATAATTTCAAGACCCCTAAGAAAATTTCCCAATCACCTTTCTTGTCCGCCATGCTCTAAGGCAAAAGAATTGATCATATCTCTAGCTTACACAAATGTGTCAAGTAATTACATGGTGGCTCCTCTACCATATCGACTTTCGCACCATATTTTTTTAATTTTCGAATATTGCTTAATTTGGTCTTCAAAATGGCCGCTTTTCGAATCCGCCATCTTATAAAAGTATTAAAAAAACTATATTTAAATATTGTCTAAATGTTATTTGTGGCATTATCTTAATTTTTTTTCCTTCTTCAATTCTGTGGGACTTCCTGCCACATGTATGTTTTCTTTCTAAGCGGTGCTAGGGGAATCTACAAAATATATCACAATTAACCAGTATGTTACTGGTAAAAAACCTCTACGCCTGTGACGTTTACGTCAAAGGATCAGTTAAAGGTTGGTTTTTTATAAATAAACAACACAAATAAGTATAAAAACTTGAAATTAAATATTTCGCCGACGTTTCGGAAATCTAATCTGTTTCCTTTTTCAAGGCTTTTTTTGAAAAATCTTTTTGCTGTGTATGACAAATACACAGCTCTAAGAATGTTTGTTATATTCAATATCCATAGATACTTACTATTTACATAGAACTGTTGATATAGTTAACAGTTTTTTAGTTTCTATACAATGTTAAGTTTGTGAAGTTCTTCTTTTAACATTGGCAGCCAAGTTGTACAGACATCTACGGAACAATTCGACACGCAATTATCTTCATTCAATAATATTATCGCGGATTCTTTAATTTTCCTTTTTTTGCTATCTGCCTCTTTTGTTAAAATTTTTGCCGAGTCCCAGTTTATTCTATGTCCGTTCTCCCACGCGTGTTCGCAGATCTTGGACCTCTGAATTTCATTTTTTCTGATATAATTTTGATGTTCGCCCAATCTTACACTAAAACGTCTGGATGACTCACCCACGTATTGTTTGTTGCACTCACACGGAATACTATAAATGCAGTTTTTTGAATTTTGCTCGTGGTTTGTTGGTTTCGTCTTTGTCAGAATAGATCTTAAAGTGTTGCTTGTTTGAAATACCGTCCTAATATCAAATCTATCACCGATGCGGCGCAACTTATCGGATAATCCGCATACATAAGGAATTAACGCTGTGTAACGTTTTTCAGGTTTTGGTCGTACCTGATTGTTATTTTCAATATTTATGAAGGTTTTATCGACAAAACCCCCAGGGTGTTGGTTATTAAGAACTTCCTTTATAAACCGCTTCTCATTGTTTAGTATTTCATCATTAGAAGAAATGATTTTGGCCCTATCATACAAACATTTTACAACACCCCTCTTAACGTGCATCGACTGATTTGAGTTGAAATTTAAATATCTGTTGGTATGTGTTGGTTTTCTATAAACACTTGTTTCAATTGTACCATTTACTCTTTTAATTAAAACATCTAAAAATGGTAATTCATTTCTAGTTTCCTTTTCTAAAGTGAATTTAATAGAAGGTTCTTTATTATTTAAATGATCTAAAAAACTATCTAGTAACTCAATACCATGAGGCCAGATTGCAAAGATAATATCTACGTATCTCCACCAGATAACCGGTTTGTATGCACAATTTTGAACATGCCTAGTCTCAAAATCCTCCATAAATATATTGCTTAAAATCGGTGACAATGGAGAACCCATTGCCATACCAAAATCCTGCTGATAGAGAAATCATTTTCTAATTGAAAATAAGTTGTTTTCATACACATAGTTAAAAGTTCCATTATAGTATTTACACTCAATTTAGTTCTCGCTTCCAAATTATTTTCATTTAACAATTTGTCTTTGATTATTTTTAAAGTTTTGTCTACTGGGACGTTAGTGAACAGACATACGAGTCAGTATTTCCAGAAATATTTCTGGAAATACTGACTCGTATATAAAAAATAGTAAACATTTTATCGAAAAAGTTTATGAAAACAGTATTCATAATACACGTGATGGTTAGTTTTGTCGTAGAAGAAGGAAAAAAAAAACTATATTTAAAGTTTGATATAAAGTATTTATTAATACTTAACAGAATTTTGCCGCCATGTTATTTATAATTTTTTTAAATTTTGGTTTGTGATTGGCACCTTGAGGATTGGACCCGATCTTTTCCCAGATTTAGTCGAGTGCAGTTAGACTCAAAAAGTAAAAAATCTCAGAACCCAGTTATACCGAATGGATTTTCATAAATTTTTTTGCGTCGAGTTTCTAATACCGAGTACAGAAAAGTTTACCTTTTAAATATCGACGCTTTTTATTTGGGGGTGCTTTCCACCCCCTCTAGAGAGTTGGGCAAAAAAAGTGAAATAGTCACTACCGAATCTGATATAGAATCATATTATGAGAAAAAGGTAGTGTACAATTTTTCATGAAAATTTATATTTTCCAAGTTATAACGATTTCAGCTTTAAAAATTTGGTACCTTGAGATTGTTTTTCGTAAATAACTCAAAAGTGTTATTTGTACTCAGTATTAGAAATTCAATGCAAAAAGTTTTGTGAAAATTCATTCACTATAGACGAGTTTCCGGGTAAAAACCTAATTGGACTCCACTAGTTACCAACATTTTCAAAATAATTCTTCACAACAAAATAGGTTTTTATACCTGCATAATTTGGACCTTTCAAGAGTGGCTGTTTTTCGCTAATTGATTCTTAATGGGTGATCATTCGGTTGGTTCAAATTTATAGTTGTAAAACATGCATTTAGATTTTTCTTTTGTTATAAACAAAATGGATATGAACAAACAAGATGTTACCAATTTTTTATTTGTACTGTTGATATAAAATATAGTACTATCCCTAGCCCTTACTCTACAGGATAGTTCATTGTGTGACGAAACACAAATAAAATATTTGTTCACATGATTTATTTTGGGGTCCTATGAAAAGGTTGTATGAGAGTTTATTTAAAAAGTTATTAATTCCTATTTCCTGGACAAATCTGAAAATGGGACTTGTGCTATTTTTAATTTACTACATTTTAACGATTATATCGCAAATTTGCGGAAAAATGTCTTACCTATAAGAAATACATGGGAAACTTCATGGTCCAGGAGGCACAGGTTAATGTTATTAGACGAGTAAAATTGGGAAGCAAAGTCGCTTAGTTTCCGAGAAAAAAAAACTTCCGTAGAACCAAACCAGACTTGGTGCGATTCTTTAATTAGGTGATCGTGTACATGAAATCACTTTTCACGATATTTTCTGGTGGTCAGGAACTTTTTTATTTCGAAAAAACTGTAAAAAAATGATTTTTCCATGAAACATGTTTTTTAACATCCCCACCGTTATATCTTTAAAAATAATTGTGCTATGGAACTGATTTTTTTTTTTTAAATTGAAGTAGACACAATAGCGCTTCTAACTATGTACAATGTGATTATAAAATATATTTTTTTAATTTTTAAAATAATAGCAAACTTAAAGTTGTTATTTTCGTGAATGTATTTTTCCGCAATCGAGAAAAATTTTTATTTATAAAAATATGTATATACATGCTGTGAACAAATTGAAGCCAATATATGAAAAAAGTTTTTAGAATCATAATTTTTGATGTGCAGGTTATAGTACATAGTCAGCGATTTTTTTAAAACGGGCTAAAACATATTCTTGCGCGCCCGGCTCTCATTATACTGCTTACCGCCTACGGACTACGGTTGTTGGATTCATGTGTACTAATCGGGCTTTTATTAACAGCTCCAAAATAGGTACGAACCTAAGGTATAAACCTACATTTTGTTGTGTTAAGGTAAAAAATATTTAAAAGCAGGTAAATATAAATCATTGTTATAAAGTAAGTACCTACCAAATAAGTAGGTTATTACACATTTTTGATTGAGTTAAACCAAGACACAGGAATAAAACAACTTTATTTTTTTGCAACTATTTTTCTATTGACACATGAGTATTTAGTTACGTAGACCCTGCGTTAAAAGCATTCTAGTTCGTCTGTACATTCATCGAAACCTTTAATTAACAGTATTTCAAGTACGACATTTACACTCGTTACAACATTTTAGGCCTTCTTTAACACAATCATATTTTCGATTTTCACAATTTTTATCTGAACAGTAAATACTTAATGAAAATATTGTCCAAACATTGTCACTTAAATTCCGTCCTGAACCATGTGCATTTATAAGTGTAGTTGGCATATTGCTTCTGTACGGTATTCTAAGTTGATACATAAACCTGCAATAGTTAACTAAATGTATTAGATAGGAAATCTATTATTTAAATATATATGTTTACCTTAAGAAGTGGTGGTAAAAGGTGCCTTCAGTTGAAGGAAGCTCCGTTTGTTGTTGTTGCTAATGTGATCCTTAGGTTGTTTAATATATGAATTTGTTTATTTTTGTTTTTGTACAGTACTAGAATCAATTTGGTAAAGATTTTTAAAGCTTCGTCTTTAGACAGCAATAGCAGTTCCGATAATAATAAATAAAATTGTCTGCTAGTGCCGTGTCCAAGTTGCATAAATATATTAGTTCTATTTAAGTCAGAGTCCCAAAAAACGAGTGTAAGTAAAATTAATACATCTATATCAGCTGACTTCACCAATATTTGTTTGCTTTTAGTTTCGTACATTGCATGCAAAACCATCCTGGTATCTTCCTGTTTGCTAAATAGATTTTTGGTCATTTCTGAATGACGTTTATGTAGTGAAACTACTTTTTCTGTTAATTTAAACCCTCCATCTATTATTAATATTTCGTATTCGATTAAGTACTGTGCAGCATCTGTTGCAAATCGGCGCGACGCGGCGGCACTGTATGATTGCCAAAAACGTTCATGTTTTCAAAACTTGTCTACCTATACGACAGTCTATATGATATTTTAATTAAATTTCGTCATTTAAAATATTATCTTTTCTGACACAATATTTCCGCGATGTCGTCTTTTTTCAGCACTAGATATTAGTGACAACAAACCTTCTATCCTAGGTCTTGGTTCCATAGATTTGTCATCATCCCGCGCAATTTTCTTACAAATAATGCACTCCATTATTTTAGAAAACTGAATTGCGAATATTCCACAGCATCTCATTTATTTAAAAGTATTTATACTTATACTCTAAATCCCGCAAACTACTAATATACGATTCAAATGTATTGATCTATCATTTTAACCGCGAATATCTGAAAAATGGCGGACCGGAGAAAATTTGAAAAAGCATGTGTTCATTATGTGTCTATTGTAAATTATTCACTGAAGTTTGAATAATGTACATTGGACGGTTTTGAGGTTCTGCTAAGTTATATTGAAAAATGCCCTACTTTTTAAGGAAATTTTGACCATACCAGTTTTAAATTCATTATATGTTGAAAAATATGCCTACTATATGAATAATATTTTAGATACCGATAAAGCACGGCATCTTTTGTACGAAGAAATTCTTTCATAATTTTTTATTCTAAAATTTGGCAGTTGTTGTCAAAAACGTGACCGCATGTTTATTCGGCTATTTATCAAGGCATTTAAAATATTTATAATAAAATAGTTAAACATATAAATTTAAGGATTTTCAGAAAAAAGAATTGGTATATATCAAATATTAATTAGTTATCAGGTGCAATAGATAATATTGCAGAAAGCGGGCAATATCTATTGCACTTGATAACTAAATTAATGTTTGATATATACCAATTCTTTTTTTTGAAAATGCTTACATTTTATGTAATTAACTATTTTATCAAAATTTTTGTAAATACCTTGATAAATACCCGAATAAACATGATGTCACGTTTTTTAGAATAACTGCAAAATTTTAGAATAAAAAATTATGAAAAAATTTCCTCCTACAAAAAATACCATGCCTTATCGGCATCTAAAATATTATTTGTATAGTAGGCATATTTTCAAATATATAATGGATTTAAAACTGGTATTGTCAAAATGTCCTTAAAAAGTCAAAAGACATTTTTCAATATAACTTAGCAGCACTTCAAAACTGTCCAATGTACATTATTCAAATTTCAGTGAATAATTTTTTAAATTTTTTCCGTTCCTCCGTTTTTGAGATATTCGCGGTTAAGGTGAGGGGTCAAAACATTTGAATAGTATATTAGTTAGACGCATCTTATCCTACCTTACATACGCGGTGTACGTACCTAGATTGTGAGCCGGAATAATACTATGACTAATTTAGAGCGCTTTAAAAAAAATCGCTGTTGCCAAACGATACACATTGGGAAAAAAATAATTATATCAAAAACTTTTCTAATGTTTGGGCTACATTTGCTTCACTGTATGTGTATAAAAATTTTCAAAAATAAAAAAGTTTATCGATTGGTGAAAATTGTAATACGTAAAATTCAAATATCTGGTTTTCCTAATTTTTAAGGAAATGAAAATGCGAACTGTGTAAAAACCATTAGTACAGTTAAAAGCGCTATTGTGTGTACTTTAATTGAAAAAAAAACGTCAATAGCAACATTAGTTTTGAAGATATGACGGTGGAAACAAAAAAAACACATTTTATTTAAAATACAATATTTCCCCTTTTTTTTTAATTTAAAAAGGTCCAGACCACGAAAGAATGTCGTGAAATACGATTACATAAGCCCAGTGACATGCTCAACAAAACCGACCTGGTTCTACGCCAGAAAAAAAAAACGGCACGATAGAGTCTCGAATTCGCTCCTCTATATCTGATTTTGTTCTATTTGAAGATCATTTTTTTCTATTTGGAACAAGTCTGAAGAGTCAGACAAAACAAAGGAGGTGGGTAAAGATCTACAGTTTTTCACCTACCACAATCATGAAAATAATAAGTTTTTATTAAACCGCATACAGACCAAAGAGCCAAGGCAACCGAAGGCACATGTGGTCATAATAATAATAATAATAATAATACTTACTTTATTTTCACATTTAAAATGTAAATATACAACAAAATGTAGAGTATGTCAGTCCTTAAACTAGAGTGCAAATGTAAACATAAACATAAACACAGATATAAAACTAATAAATATTAAACTGTCAACAAGCAAAATTAAAGCACTTTAAAAAAAGAAAACAAATTACTTATATAAAATGTGTAGTCACTAAAAATATTTAAATATTTCTGTAAAACAAAAAGCTCATCTGGGGTATAACAAACTTTATTTACTAATAAATGTTTGAGTTTTACTCTAAAAATCTTAATATTTGAAGATGATCTAATTTCATCAGTTGAAAAATTGAAACACAGCCATTATATGTATATAAAACTTTTTTGATACATTGCTGTTCAAAAGGAACTAGTATGTATTTGATCTTTATGCCGCGTTTCATATTCGTAACTAATTTGATTGTTTAAGTACATAAACTTGTTTTGAAAACGTATGTACAGATCCTCAATATATAAGTACTCGCTAAGGTCAACATTTTAAGATTTTTTAAAGAGTTTCTGCAAGTCTCTAAACTTTTTAATCCTGCAATTATGCGCACTGCATATTTCTGTAATTTAAAAATCCTGCTTACTTGGGAACTATTTCCCCAATTAATTATACCATATTTTAATCTTGAATGAAAGTTGGCATAATAAAGAGTTAGTAGAATTTCTGGAATGCAATAATTGGACATAAATTTTAGTCCAAAACTACTGCTTCTAAATTTCCTACATAGCATTTCTATATGTTGATTCCACTGTAGATGCATATCTACAGAGATGCCTAATATTTCAATGGTTCTGTAGGAAATATCTGAAAATTGTTAGAAAAATGCAATTTATGAGGGTTTCTCTTTAAGCTAAATACTTTTGAAGTGGTCTTATTCTTGTTTAAGCACAATTTATTTTTGTCTGTCCAGTTCGTTATTGCATTATATACTTTCTAAATGGTAAGTTTTAGATCCCTGTGGAACTCCCCGTTTTACCTCTAGGCTATTACTGGATGCACTATTGAGAATTTCTACAATTTGTTTCCTGTCCTTTGGGCATAAGGACAGTAAATTTAAAGGAGGGCGTCTTACTCCCTATTTACAAAGTTTAGCTTTTAGTAGCTGATGATCAATATATTCAGAACCCTGGATTTAGTGTGTACAGCGGCACCGAACGGGACCTAACACCTCCCAAGGGAATCGTTGGCATTGGGTTGCATTCGCTAGTAAGGCGGTACATCAAAGGACGTTTTTATTTGGTTTCTACGGCATTTGTCACCGTTCTGCAATTTACAAGCATTCGGTGTTTATAGCCGCGTTATCATAGATTTCTAGATTTGATTGCATTTGTGTAAATAAGTAAAATATGGATTGTAGTGAGGATATGAGTTTAAAATGAATAGAAATATACCACGACAAGCAGTATATTAAGTATTCCTCGTGTCATTCTATTACATTTTGAAAATGTCTAGCATATTAATTTTGAAGATCCTCTAATAAATGAGTGCCATTGTATAGATCTATTCTGAAGGGGGCTGTCACCTTTTTTTTCTTTTGTTTATTAACGCATGTATAATTATGAACCCACACTTGCAATTGTAAATCGTCATAATCGCTTAACGTGTTGAAATATTCAAAGGAATTCAGAGAGAACGGTAACCAACGACTTCCAACTCGAGTGTGAAACTTTGATGTGGATGGTAGCTACGTATTTGTACCGAATTGCTTCCAATTCCAGTCTAATGCCACGTGTGCCTTCGTTCCCATTGACTTGCGTTGGAACTTGGTCTGTATGCGGCTTTAGAGTCGTCTTTTATATTTATTTTTAGTTCAAGTGTTCAACATTATGTTTAGATGAAATTGATATAAAATATTCTATAATTAAGTTGCATTAAACAGAACATGTTTGTTGGTTTTCTGTTACTTTCGACGTTTTATTGAACTTTTAGTGACTATTTCATTATAAAACACTCAGTGAACCATAATTAACTTTACGCTTAGAAAAAAACCTATAAATTCTACAATTACAAGAAAAAAAATTTGTATTGGTTCATGGTGCGCTTTATAACGAAATGTCATTGAAAGCTCTAAGAAGTGCCAAAAATGTTAGAAAACTAACAAATATGCTCTGTTTGAGACATTTTTAATGTAACTTACTGTAGGATATTTTAGATCAATTTCATCTAAACATAATATTAAACACTTGAACTAAAAATAAATATAAAAGAATGGCTCAAATAAAAACTTTATTTTTATGATTGTAATAGGCGAAAAGAGGTCAATCTTTACCCACCTCCTTTGAGATTTGATTATTTTGAGCCACCCTAGTGATCATCCTCTAACTTTAAATGCCACCAAGTCTGTCTGTGGAATGCCTACCTGAGATCTATGATCTACTGTCCCAATTGTAAATAATAGTTGGAATTATATATCATAGACTATCAATGAAATTATAAAAATCATAACCGAAATTTGTATTCCACAGGTGTATCAATGGAAGTTGCTTAACCACGTCGCCCGAGACCATAATATGACGTTGAAGCCGGCACACTTGTCTTACAAGTGCACGGTGTGTACTGCTACGTTTGGAATGTACAAGCAGTTCGAGAACCACGTGTACTCGGCTCACAGTGTCGTGGCCAAACGTGTGATGGATAAAAAGAGTGCCTCTACATCCCCCTCGACGACCAACAAAACTGAAATGAAGCCTTTGAAAATCAATGACGAGATCACAATCATCCCCCAGCCGGCAAAATCCACTAACGGGGCCAGCAAAGAAGGCAGCCCCTCTTCTACAGGGTCAAACAATTCCAGAAATAGCACTCCTAGCACTAGCAAAAGTAGGTAAATTATTTAAAGAGAGAAAGTGGGCGCTATTTTGCACGAATGGTATCGTTATATCATTTATTTAATACTGTATACATATTAGCCTTTTATATTATATATTTAATGATTAATTTTGTATCCTGGAAAGTGTAAAGAATTAGGAAGGAATTTAATTAATAGTTGTAGTATTTGTAAGGAGCTAAATAAACGAATATAATTTTTATCATTTGTTACTATGTATACTCATTTTCGGATGTAGGTTTCAAAGGGTCGGGACGGATAAGCTAGGCGGGACGGCCCCTGAAAGTGATCTTTGAGATAACTTATGGCATAATATTGGCAAGTCATAAGAACATATTTGGTAAATTTTCAGTACCATATCTCCATTGCTTCTTGAGATGATTGACAAAGCATGCTTTTACCTGGATATAATTTTAACCATTGAAAAATTTGAGATTTAATTTTTTTATGGTACGATTTTAAACAGCTTTAATACAGGTCTGTACAAGTTTAAATAGGTCTTAAACAGTATGACATGATGTGCGTTAGGTTAGGTACTACCCAACCTAACAGACATCATGCTGTACCTGTGTATACCTGTATTAAAGTTGTTAAAGGGTTTAAACTTGTACAGACCGTTTTAAAACACCTTCAGCAGCCTCTAGAGACTTCTCCTTTGCCCAATCACCCCCAACGAGCGTCAATTCTTTAAGGGGCTGCAAGTTTGCGTATCATGTTCTTATGACTTGCCAGTATTACAAGTTTTGTCAAAGCTCGCTATTGGGGGCCGTTTCATTTAGCTTATCCGGCTTGACCTTTTCGTAGTCCAGCTGGTGTAACTGGTCTTTAATTTCAACCTCCACATGTGAGGAATGAAGGACTAAAATTTTGCAAATATTGATGCAAAAAGCTTAGAAGTGTCACGTTTAACGGCAATGACACAAAGATTTTTATAAAAATAGGGTTATACGGTAACGATTATTCGGCCCTTCTTATTTATTACGATGAGTGTGTTTCATTTTGAGAGGGTTACGCCTGCGTTTGTACCACCTGGGGCTCAGAGTGCGTTTTTTGTTAATAATTTTATGTTGCGTATTGATATTTTAAATGTTTATTTTAATACCAAGAAATAACCCTTTCGTTATAAAAATCGATGTTAATATTTTTTTTACAACTTGACTTTAAAAAATATACTTAGAACTATTAGGCTAAGACTTGTTTACATTATTTATTGACTAATAAAGTAAATTACTGCAAAACAGATGTTTCTATAGAAAACTTTATATCTTTGACCAGGTTTAAGCTCATATTGTATGTCCTTGTGTTAACTGTTTCAACTACTCAATAGACATTGTGGTGCATACAGTTGGGAATTCTATAATTCTTGAATATTACATGCCTTAGTTTTGATTCAAAGAAATATAATGACACAGACAATAGAACACTCAGAAATAATTACGCAACGATGACAATGTTCTTTACGCATATGGAAAAAACGTGACGGTTTAAAATCACTTCGGATTTTCTAACCTTAATTCATTTAATGACTTTTCTTCCCGCCGTGAATCCCACCTTATATATCCTACAAAAGGCATCTAGAAGCATTTCAGCAACCTTCCATGCATTTTTAATAGTGTCTTGAACCATCTTCTACAAGTTTCTAGTTGTCTACAAATCATCGTACTCCACTAGTACTGTCGTGAACGAAAAAAATAGGACAAGTCTTATAACGTCTTTTTTCTAAAATCTAGTTGTGTATATCTAACTTTAATTTATGACATTGTCAGTTAGTTGTCAAAATCCCCCCCATATAAGCGATTTAGTTAAAGCTGGAGTTATTGCTAAAGCAAAAGATGGATTGTCAATGAGACATATTGCACTACGTTATAATATTAACAAAAATTCTGTGTTTAACATTTTAAAAAAGTGGAGAATAAACGGTACGATTAGTAGAAATCGTACCGTTTATTTTGTTAATGTTATAACGCAGTTCAATTATGTCTCATTGATAATCCATCTTCTGCTTTAGTAATAGCTACAGCATTACAATAAAAAATATAATATGTGCTAACTGTTTTATTTCAGCTACTCATTACATGTTCAGAACGAAACAGATTTACATTAGAAAAAAATAATTTAAATATACAGGAAATTATGCTTTTTAATGTTTCAAAAAGTTTTATTAAAACTCTACACGTGTTTCGGCTTATTAGCCCTTTATCAAGAGTACAAGATATTACTAAATTTAAAATGTGTTCCTTACTTATTTATACCAAATGTAAAGGTATAAATTAGGCAAAGCTTTTAATCTATTTATTATATGCAAAATAGCTATATAACTCCTATCCTATACTACAAATAGGTTCTTAATGTTAAATTATTTTTTCTAGAATATTATGACCCGTAAATAATGTTTGATCATTAGTTACATTTTTATGCTTTTTGACAGCTTTCATCGTCTCAAATTGTTCTAGTAAATCTAACTTCTTTCCTTTATTTTCTGTATGGAGTAACTCTACTTCATTAAAATTAACAAAATGATTATTTTCTATACAGTGTGTTGACATACCGGTGCTATGTATACCATTCATTATTGATTTTTTATGTTCAGCGAGACGATTTTTTAATTTACAACCATTTTGACCGATATATATAGCTTAGCAGTCGTTACATTTTAATTGATAGACACCTGCTTTTTCTAATAAATCTCTTTTATCTTTATTATTAACTAACATTTTCCCTAGATTATTTTTATTAACAGAGATACTTTTACATCCCAGTTTTTTAAGTTTATGACTAATTTTATTGCTAATCTTAGGCATATAATTAATACATTTATATATGTCAGTTCTTAGTGGAGTATCAGCATAAAATTCTTAAGTAACTTTTTCTTTTGTTTATTTTTTATTAATTTATCTATGAGGTTTTCACTGTAACCGTTGGTTCTAGCGATTTCTTTAATGGTGTTTACTTCTTTCATAAAGTTATTCTTATTTAAAGGGAAGGTTAGCAGACGGTGGATATATGAATGGAAAGATGCCATTTTTATTTGTGATGATTGCTTAGAGTTTTTGTGAATGACTGTGTCTGTGCAAGTTGGTTTACGGTAAATGTCAAACTCTAAGCTGTTGTTTCTATTTTTTAAGTTAACGTCCAAGAAATTTAAACCTTCCTCATTTTCTGTTTCTAGAGTGAATTGAATTTTATCGTGAAATGAATTCAGAAGATTTAATAATTTATTAAGTTGTCTTTCTGTACCTTGCCAAATACAAAACACGTCATCCACATATCTGGTCCAGAAAAATACATTATTTATTAGGTTATTTTCGCAGTTAAACAAATTATTTTCAAAGTCTGACATAAATATTTCAGCTAATAACGGTGATATGGGGGAACCTATAGGTAATCCGTCTGTTAATTTATAAATTTCATTGTTAAATTGAAAGTAGTTTTAACTCGTACAGGTTTTTATTATGACGTTTAATTGATTTTTTAATTCTAAGTCAATATCAGATTGATTAATAAGTGTTTCTATTATTTCAAATAATGATTGTAATGGTATGGACGTGAAGAGGCTATTAACATCAAAGGATACTAATTTTGCGTTGTTCGGAATTTTGAGATTTTTTGTTTTTTCTATGAATTGGAAGGAATTTTTAATGGCATATTTTGATTCAAATTTTGTCAGAGTGGGTAATAAGTTGTTTAATTCTTTACACAATTTAAGATGGAGCATTTACATATGATACTACAGGTCTGATGGGAATATCTTCTTTATGAAGTTTAGGAAGTCCATAGAATAAGGGGGGTAGGGGGTTCATTGTTCTAAATTTGTGTTTTCAGGGGGAATGATTAGTGTGCAATTTTATAATGTATTTAGTATATCTGCTTGAAATTTATTAGTAGGATCGTGGTTTAATTTAATTATTTCATTTGAGTTTAAAATTAAAGATATTTTTGTATTATATTCTCCTCTAGTTAAAATTGTTATAGTATTTCACTTGTCCGCTTTACAAAGTATTAAATTATTATCAAGAATTTTATTTTTAATGCTATTAATATATACCCATTTTCTCTTCAGACCTGTAGTATCTTATGTAAATGCTCCATCTTATAAATTGTGTAAAGAATTAAACAACTTATTACCCACTTTGACAAAATTTGAATCAAAATATACCATTAAAAATTCCTTCCAATTCATAGAAAAAACCAAAAATCTCAAAATTCCGAACAACGCAAAATTAGTATCCTTTGATGTTAAAAACCTCTTCACGTCCATACCATTACAATCATTATTTGAAATAATAGAAACACTTATGAATAAATCTGATATTGACAGAATTAAAAAATCAATTAAACGTCATAATAAAAACCTGTACGAGTCTAAACTACTTTCAATTTAACAATGAAATTTATAAATTAACAGACGGATTACCTATGGGTTCCCCCATATCACCGTTATTAGCTGAAATATTTATGTCTGACTTTGAAAATAATTTGTTTAACTGTGAAAATAACCTAATAAATAATATATTTTTCTGGACCAGATATGTGGATGACGTGTTTTGTATTTGGCAAGGTACAGAAAGACAACTTAATAAATTTTTAAATCTTCTGAATTCATTTCACTCTGGAAATAGAAAATGAGGAAGGTTTAAATTTCTTGGACGTTAACTTAAAAAATAGAAACAACAGCTTAGAGTTTGACATTTACCGTAAACCAACTTGCACAGACACAGTCATTCACAAAAACTCTAAGCAATCATCACAAATAAAAATGGCATCTTTCCATTCATATATCCACCGTCTGCTAACCTTCCCTTTAAATAATAATAACTTTATGAAAGAATTAAACACCATTAAAGAAATCGCTAGAAACAACGGTTATAGTGAAAACCTCATAGATAAATTAATAAAAAATAAACAAAAGAAAAAGTTACTTAAAGAATTTTATGCTGATACTCCACTAAGAACTGACATATATAAATGTATTAATTATATGCCTAAGATTAGCAATAAAATTAGTCATAAACTTAAAAAACTGGGATGTAAAAGTATCTCTGTTAATAAAAATAATCTAGGGAAAATGTTAGTTAATAATAAAGATAAAAGAGATTTATTAGAAAAAGCAGGTGTCTATCAATTAAAATGTAACGACTGCTAAGCTATATATATCGGTCAAAATGGTTGTAAATTAAAAAATCGTCTCGCTGAACATAAAAAATCAATAATGAATGGTATACATAGCACCGGTATGTCAACACACTGTATAGAAAATAATCATTTTGTTAATTTTAATGAAGTAGAGTTACTCCATACAGAAAATAAAGGAAAGAAGTTAGATTTACTAGAACAATTTGAGACGATGAAAGCTGTCAAAAAGCATAAAAATGTAACTAATGATCAAACATTATTTATGGGTCAATAATTTAACATTAAGAACCTATTTGTAGTATAGGATAGGAGTTATATAGCTATTTTGCATATAATAAATAGATTAAAAGCTTTGCAAAATTTATACCTTTACATTAGGTATAAATAAGTAAAGAACACATTTTGAATTTAGTAATATCTTTTACTCTTGATAAAGGCCTAATAAGCCGAAACACGTGTAGAAACTTTTTGAAACATTAAAAAGCATAATTTCCTGAATATTTATTATTGAAGAATGTTTCACAAGGAACCAACCGTAGAATCAACCCAATGTAGAAAAAAATAGTTCTATATATATATATATATATATATATATATATATTTTTTGTTCACGACCTCAGAGATGGCATGCAGAGGTAGCATATTACAGACATGTACTCGTAACCTATCAGCATAAGCCCCCCAGGGGCATAAATGCATAACAGTATTGTATATTAGCGAGTCTCAGTCGGTAATGTTTTGAACAACCTGTAGACAGATTATCTGCATCTGGACTTGGAAACATTATAAATGCATTAAGGGAATGATGAAATAGGAAAACGGCACATGGAGAGGGTCTGATGTGCTCTATTCCGAACCGCGATAGTGGAGAGTACTTGGTTTTGTCACTTCTTCCACTCTATTTACCATACCCAGTTCGACATTTATTAAGTTGTATATGGTGAGGTTATTGATATTTTCTTCGGGTGTCTTATTCCATGCTACCTATGCGTTTTACCGAAAAGGCTCCAAAATTTGTGAGGAATAGTACACTGAACTCTATCAAAAGTGAAAAGTCAGTGTTAGTAGTATAGCTATCGGTTCATGGGGATACTTACGTCAATAAATAGGCAATGGGGAGACCTCGATGGCATGTGTCCATCTGGAGTGACGTGGGTATTGGGGTGTGGTTGGGCGAAGGGGAAGAAATGTCTGCTGAAGGTGTTTTTAGAGACTTATAAACAGATCTTTATGGTTTTAAACAGCTATAAAATAGGTATACAGGTACGACAATAATGTCCGTTAGGTTAGGTACGATGACCATCGTACTTAACCTAACAGACATCATATCGTATCTTGTACAGATCTGTTTACGGACCTGTTTTAAAGCTGGTTAAGACCTTTTAATCTTGCAGAGATCTGTTTAAAATCGTGCAGATGGTTGCTCCGGATAGACACATGCCATCGAGGTCTCCCCATTGCTTATCTACTCGCATAAGTGTCCCCGTACTCTAATAGCTATACTAATAGTGTCCATACTCGTTTGTGCATAAAATTGAATCTCGCACAACTACGGTGACCAGGTAGAGAGACGCAATCACTACGGAAAATGCTAGGCCCAGTCTTATTTTTATCGCAAATATTTTTCACTTGAGCACGGTTATTCATTTAATAGTAGATTTTCCACTGCCTGGTGATAAACATCACTAGATATACAGACTATTATAGAGAAATATTAGACGCAATAAAATGTGAATACCCGTTACCACATACTTTGATGAAATAAAGTTTTGGTTTTGCATCCCAAGTGTTCTCATTGTTTGCCGTTTGTCGGTGATTAGCTAGAAATTGAGGACTGTACTTCACGCACCAGTATGTTCCAAAGACAGCTTTTATGTACTATAACCTAAACATTTGTGGAAACATTCCTAAACAATGCAAAATTGATGAAATGATGGAATAGTACTGCTCTGTCAATTCTTATTTTATACTAGGATATTAAAAGGTTAGATTAGGATTATGTTTATCAGCTAAAAAAAACGTTTAACGAGTGTTTCATGCCAATTTGTTCCAACAATAACATTAATACTCCAAATAAAACAATCTTTTACCATCCCAAAGAGAACAATCGAAGAAAAATGCGAAAATCGAACGATAAAAGAAAACTTTAGTTTCGAGTTAAAAATAAATAAAAAAGTGGGGTGTACCTGGTTTGCACCTGATATAGGGATTAGGCTGCAGCATAACTAAGTTAAGGCTGTTTCTCTGTACTAAAACTTTCCAAGTGTCATATTTTGTAAGGTTAGGTTAATTTTCGTCCCCTGATGATGTCCACATGGGTAACAAAACGCACGTTGAGGTAGCGTTTAGTATATTGATAAACTATATTTCATTATTTAAAAGTTCCAACTTCTTTTTAATAGTAAATAATAATGAGGTTAATGTGTTTACTTGTAAGTTTGTAGCAAGTAAACCTACGATACCAACCAAAATTACAATAAAAAAATGTCGGACTCAGGTGAAATTGTTTTTTTTTAATTTAAAATTATTAATTTGTGTACGTAACAGTTTTCTACCTGCAGCTGTTGATTTAATATTCTTTCTAATATGTTTACATTCATCATATTTTGTGACACTTTAATATTTGCAAAATTTGGTCCAACATGTCCTCTAGTGTATACGTAATGTTAAATTTGAAACCTAAACTCTGTCTTGGCACCAACCGTCGGCATTGATAAATGTGCGATGACGAGGCCAACAGATTATTTAGTTTTATATGAAAGGATGTAATAACTTTATCAGACTAAAGTCGACTTGCTGTACAGTCGACTGCACGACTGAGAATGAAGTGCAAAACATGGTATTACGATATCATACATTTATTTTGCCTTGCCTTTTTCTTTTAGACGTTCGAGTGGCTTTTCTCTATACTTTCTTGCCAAATGTCACACTATTAATTTTTTTGTAGATCCTCCCGATTCGGCTGCGCCTAGCGCTCCACAAGCCGAGCGATTGGCACAAAGAAATGCCAACGAGGACGATTGAGAACTGTGTAAAATAAAGTTGTGTGTGGACGTTTTAAATGCGAGACAACTCTTATTTATTTGGCGCAGGATTTTATTATATGTTTAAATAAATATATACATGGACCAAGCGATGTCTTGTATAGGAGAAACGCTGTCTGTTAATTATACTCTGGATCTGTATTATGTACTATTTATTTAAATAACAATACGAGACGAGACATGATTATCGTATGGTATAGGTAGAGAGAATTTAAAAAATGTTGCACTCTTGTAAAGACTAAAGAATAGAATAGAATATAATTATATATAAATGTGTTTCTTTAGTAATTTTAGTCTTGTTTTCCCAAATAAATAAATACATTTTAATGTTACTTATATCACATTGCAATTATTTATTTATTTGCTATATTTATTTTTATATTCATATACATTTTTTGTTGAATTATAATAATTTCAGGAAATAAAATGTAATCTTATTCTTTTTCAATTGACTTATTTCAACTTCTCGCTAAAGGTAAGTATAACGATTACCTGGATCACAGCCATTCTTTAAACGATTACCCTTTGATTAAAAAAAAAATGTATGTGGCAAGTTATAAATTTTAGTAACATAACATTTAACAGCATATTTTCATGTTAAATTTTATGTTGTAAGAGCATAATTATTATAATCTATGGGTACCTAAGGGAATTTGTAAAAACGTTTTTACGTTGTACTTATTTCATCTGCAAAAATGGTACAACACCATACCCATACCCATACCTTGTCAACAATATAATGGCGTTACAGCTTCGTGGAAACTACACAAAACAACAACTGCGGCATCAAAATTATTCATTTGACGCACAAATCTGTTAGGTCCAACAACAAATTAATATGATCTTAATATCTCTTATTTTTCTCTAAATTTTTAATTTGTTTTCAAATTTTACGTTATACTGTACATTTTTTCTTTGTATATTTATCATATACAAGAAGGTTCCTGCCCCCTCCAGGAAAAGTCGATAATAGTAAATCAGATTTTTTCAAAATATACTTATAAACATTGTTAATCTGTGTTGTGAAATTCGTGTAAGATTGTATGTATATTTGTTGTTGGTACCCATGTCTGATGATAGTTTTCTTGGAGACAGCAGAAGCCTTCCACTTTGTTCTGAGGAAGTTTACGCCGAGTAAACGAAACTTTGGTGAAAGAATAGAGTTTATTTATTGTCCAGGACCGACGACTTTTTCCTTCCATCATCATATTCAAGGACACAATTTTCCTATTGTTAGTAAATTAATGTCGCACTTTGTGTTTTAAAGATACAAATTATTTATGCATCAATTGCCGATATTATGTACAAGAACAGAAGGTCCAGTCATCTGTACCTGTGGACAAGTTATTTATATATAACTTGTATATGAAGTTGCATGCTGAACGATGCAATTGCCATTATATTAGAAATCTACTAGGAGTATTAGGAAAATAGAAACTTGAGGAGGTATTTACTAAATTGTCGGGAGCATTAAAATTACACTTCTTCAATTTTATAAGCCCAACTACTGAACACAATCTAGTTTCATTTTAATGATCTGTGCCACCAAAAGCAGTTGCAGTGGTCTAGTTTCATTTTAAAGATTGTGCCACCTAAAGCAGTTTTGCTTGATTTCAGAAAACTATCGGGAGTATTAGGACAATAGGAACGCAAGGAGGTATTTAATGAATTATCAGGAGCATTGAAATTACACCGCTTCGATTTGATGTGCTCCTGATACTAAACGCAATATAGTTCCATTTTAGTGATCTGCGACTCCAAAAGCAGTTTTGCTTAATTTTAGAAATCTATTGGGAGTGTAAGGATAAACGCGAGGTGGTATTTATTGAATTATCAGGGGCATTGAAATTACTCCTCTCCGATTTTATGCGCTCCTGATACTAAACGCAATCTAGTTTCGTTTTAATGATCTGTCACCAAAAGTAGTTTTGCATGATTTTAGGAATCTACCAGGAGTATTAGTAGAACAGTGGAAATGCGAGGAGGCATTTAATGAATTATCAGGAGCATTGAAATTGCACCTCTTTGATTTTATGCGCTCCTGATACTAAACGCAATCTAATTTCATTTTAATGATCTGTACCTCCAAAGGCAGCAACAGTTTTGCTTGATTTTAGAAATTTATCGGGAGTATTAGGTTAACAGAAACGCGAGGAGGTATTTAATGAATTATCAGGAGCATTGAAATTTTACCTCTTCGATTTTATGTGCTCCTGATACTAATCGCAATCTAGTTTCATTTTAATGATCTGTGCCTACAAAGGCAGCAGCAGTTTTGCTTGATTTTAGAAATTTATCGGGAGTATTAGGTTAACAGAAACGCGAGGAGGTATTTAATGAATTATCAGGAGCATTGAAATTTTACCTCTTCGATTTTATGTGCTCCTGATACTAATCGCAATCTAGTTTCATTTTAATGATCTGTGCCTACAAAGGCAGCAGCAGTTTTGCTTGATTTTAGAAATTTATCGGGAGTATTAGGTTAACAGAAACGCGAGGAGGTATTTAATGAATTATCAGGAGCATTGAAATTTTACCTCTTCGATTTTATGTGCTCCTGATACTAATCGCAATCTAGTTTCATTTTAATGATCTGTGCCTACAAAGGCAGCAGCAGTTTTGCTTGATTTTAGAAATTTATCGAGAGTATTAGGTTAACAAACGCGAGGAGGTATTTAATGATTTATCAGGAGCATCGAAATATCACTTTGATTTTATGTGCTCCTGATACTAAACCCAATCTAGTTTCATTTTAATGATCTGTCACCAAAAGTAGCTTTGCATGATTTTAGAAATCTACCAGGAGTATTATTACAGTAGAAATTCGAGAAGGTATTTAATGAATTATCAGGAACATTGAAATTACACACGATTTTATGTGCTCCTGATGCTAAACGCAATCTAGTTTCATTTTAATCATCTGTGCCTCCAAAGGCAGCAGCAGTTTTGCTTGATTTTAGAAATCTATCGGGAGTATTAGAATAACAGAAACGCGAGGAGGTATTGAATTATCAGGAGCATTGAAATTTCATATCTTCGATTTTATGTGCTCCTTATACTAAACGCAATCTATTTTCATTTTAATGATCTATGCCTTCAAATGCAGTAGCAGTTTTGCCTGATTTTAGAAATATACCGGGAGTATTAGGACGGTAGAAATGCGAGGAGGTATTTAATGATTTATCAGGAGCATCGAAATATCACCTGATACTAAACGCAATCTAGTTTCATTTTAATGATCTGTGCCTCCAGAACCAGCAGCAGTTTTGCTTGATTTTAGAAATCTATCGGGAGTATTAGGATAACAGAAACGCGAGGAGGTATTTAATGAATCAGGAGCATTGAAATTTCACCTCTTCGATTTTATGTGCTCTTGATACTAAACGCAATCTATTTTCATTTTAATGATCTATGCCTTCAAATGCAGCAGTTTTGCCTGATTTTAGAAATCTACCGGGAATATTAGGACAGTAGAAATGCGAGGAGGTATTTAATGATTTACCAGGAGCGTCGAAATACCACCTCTTTGATTTTATGTACTCCTGATACTAAACGCGATCTAGTTTCATTTTAATGATCTGTGCCTCCAGAAGCAGCAGCAGTTTTGCTTGATTTTAGAAATCTATCGGGAGTATCAAGATAACAGAAACGCGAGGAGGTATTTAATGAATTATCAGGAGCATTAAAATTTCACCTCTTCGATTTTATGTGCTCCTGGTACTAAAGGCAATCTAGTTTAATTTTAATGATCTGTGCCTCCAAAGGTAGCAGCAGTTTTGCTTGATTTTAGAAATCTATCGGGAGTATTAGGACGGTAGAAATACGAGGAGGTATTTAATGATTTATCAGGAGCATCGAAATATCACCGCTTTGATTTTATGTGCTCCTGATACTAAACGCAATCTAGTTTCACTTTAATGATCTTTGCCTTCAGAAGCAGCAGCAGTTTCGCTTGATTTTAGAAATCTATCGGGAGTATTAGGATAACAAAAAAACGAGGAGGTATTTAATGAATTATCAGGAGCATTGAAATTTCACCTCTTCGATTTTATGTGCTCCTGATACTAAACGCAATCTAGTTTCATTTTAATGATCTGTGCCTGCATAGGCAGCAGCAGTTTTGCTTGATTTTAGAAATTTATCGGGAGCATTAGGTTAACAGAAACGCGAGGAGGTATTTAATGATTTATCAGGAGCATCGAAATATCACCGCTTTGATTTTATGTGCTCCTGATACTAATCGCAATCTAGTTTCATTTTAATGATCTGTGCCTTCAGAAGCAGCAGCAGTTTTGCTTGATTTTAGAAATCTATCGGAAGTATTAGGATAACAAAAAAACGAGGAGGTATTTAATGAATTATCAGGAGCATTGAAATTTCATATCTTCGATTTTATGTGCTCCTAATACTAAACGCAATCTGGTTTCATTTTAATGATCTGTGCCTCCAAAAGCAGCAGGCAGCAAGCAGTTTTGCATGACTTTAGAAATCTATCGGGAGTATTAGGATAACAGAAACGCAAGGAGGTATACTTAATGAATTATCAGCAGCATTGAAATTTCACCTCTTCGAATTTTTGTGCTCCTGATACTAAACGCAATCTAGTTTCATTTTAATGATCTGTGCCTGCAGAAGCAGCAGCACTTTTGCTTAATTTTAGAAATCTATCGGGAGTATTAGTATAACAGAAACGAGAGGTATTTAATGAATTATCGGGTGCATTGAAATTACACCTCTTCGATTTTATGCGCTCCTAATACTAAACGCAATTTATTTTTATTTCAATGATGTGTCACCAAAAATAGTTTTGCGTGATTTTAGAAATCTACCAGGAGTATTAGGACAGTCTTGCCTTCCAGGTTGGTTTGAAACCCCAACAGAATCATCTCCTCTTTCGAGCAAAATCGATTCTGATGTTCATTTGACGGCTTTCAAAATCAACAGTAGATAACTCAGAGTAGAGTAATAATAAAGTTGAAGTTTAGGAAGAGTAGAGTTTTGGTTGTAAAGGATTGTGGAGAAAAAAACAGATTCTTAATTACTTACACTAATTTATTATATTAAAATATATTTAATTTATACAACTCTGGAAATATATTATTTACAAACAACCACATATCGCTAAAAGGTACATAATCTAATACAGGTGATTTCCTGTTTTACAAAAACATTGCAAATCATGTCCCATTAGCCTCGTAACGATTACCTTACATCTTACTTAATACAAACTCATCGATTCAATAAAAAAATCTATATATTCGATAAGTTCCAGTCTTTATTCCTTTTCTCATTTTTTATTAAATAATTTAGGAATTTCACTCCAATTTATAATCAACGGAAATTGTTCGTCTTGGTTAGTTAGGTGTACGGGTTAGTGCTTAAAATTGTCTAATTACAAACATTGGCAGTGCGGGAATATAAAATATTCAAGAATGTGCAATTAAATGATGACGTAATCTAAGCCTAAATATTTTTCAATTTAAAATTAGTACAGGGTATACAGATAATTGGAAATGATTTACTAAAAATTATTTCAATTAGAGGGAACTCGTGATTTATCCTGTAGGAAGGGCACATGGCACACAAGGCATTTTTACTTAAAACCAAATAAAAAAATTACTTTACTCTTTATACAAGTAATATATAATTTTTAAAAAATGTGTGGCCAGCGCAATGTCATTTTTGAAAAAAATGTATTAATAAGATGTCCTGAAAATTTCATTTAATATTGGTAGTTCTTTCCTGATCTTCCCTACTGTAATATGCAGTATTGGAAAATAAAATCTGAGGTCTAACAAATAACCAGCACGGCAAGGGCTAGAAAACAGGGGAAATCCTATTTTAAAGGTAGCTGTCGACAAACATTATTTTTTGGAATTTTTATTCTATAAAGTGCTTAAGCCCCTCATCAATGAGAAAGAAAATCAATACGACTAGTTCCTTCTAACTGAATATTACATTTTCTTTACGCCAGCATATTTCGCTATTCGTATCTAACATTAGCTATTTCTATTTTACAAAATTATCATTTGTATTGAATATATGAGAAAAACAAGCTTTCCACCGACTTTTCACTTTTTGTGAGTCTACTCAAAGTGTCCTGCTAAATTCTATATTTACAAACTAAATTTGGTTTCAATAAAATTACATTCTAGACCAGATACTTTGAATGTCTGCTACGTGTATATTTCGGGTGGGTGTAAAACTTATTTCCACTGCTTTATCTGGTAAAAATGGAGAGAGAGCTATACTTCTATGAGGTAATATACAATTAGGTTGAATCCGTATCAACGTTTCAAATAAATACTTTCTTTAATGATATTGGATGAATTTTTCACAAAATGAGATGATTTTCACCGGTGATTATAAATTGGCTATGCTTTGTCTACTTAATTTAAGTACCACTGACGAAACCCTTCGGTTTTATCATCATTACTGACTTCTTCAACGTGTAATCCCAGCCCCTCCAACGGAACCATACAATACCTGAGAACAAGAGAAAAATTGTGTTATTATAAGTTTTACCTAATTTCCTTATCATTTATCGTCTCAAAATGATTTTTAGGTTTTGGGAAGGGAGAGAGGTGGGGACAGGAAAGAGAAAGTGAAGTGGAGGGGAATGGAAGAGAGAGGGAAGCTAAATGGGCGATTGGTTAGGCGAGAAGGAGAGAGGAAGGAGATATCAGTCATACAATATAATTGCCCATATTCTTGTTGTTAATGATACACCTAATAATCATTTAAAAATGGTCGTGACTCAAGATTTTCAGTTTCACGAAGTGTGCATTAATGACGTTCGTGAAGCAATTGACAATTTAAAAAATAAAACTATAACGACTTCTATGGTATCAATGTAAAAATAATCAAGACAATTAAAAATTTGATATCTTTAACTTAATTAATGTGTGTTTTAACAAGGGAGAATTCCCAGATTCACTAAGACCATTCCCATATATATAAAAAAGGATGCTGTAAGGATCAGTCTATATCATTAATCCCAATATAATTGCTAAAATCGTGAAGTGGTTAGTAGCTAAACAAATAGCAGATTTTTTGGAGACTAGTATAATTTCTTTGGCAGTGGACAATATGGTTTTCGAACAAAGCGTAACACAAAAATGGCTATTATAGAACTGGTCACCAAAATTTCAGAAGGTTTTGACGAATGTGTCTTTGTAGGAACATCATTTTGCGACTTAAGTAAGGAATTCGACTGTGTCTTCTATAACACACTTATATTGAAATTAATAAAACACTATGGTTTCAGTTATATGAGTATTAACCTCGTATCTATCAAATAGACAACAATAGTTAGATATAATGATGTGAATTCAGAAGTAAAGATAGGTAGTAAAATCTGGTGTACCCTAAGGGATCGGTACTAGGACCGCTACTATTTCTCATTTATATAAATGATCTTATGGTCAGTGCAGCGGGTACCGATATCCTGTGTTATGCAGAGTAAGTAAGTATAGTAAACTTTTCTACAATTTTATGATAACCTTTAAACGTTTCTTTTGAAGTTTTAGTTAGAAAATTGCTGTAAAATGCGATTATTGCAGGTTAATTTTTACAAAATTTCTAGGATCCCTTTACAGACCCTCCGGTAGAGCCTGCACCACAGGTGCAGTCTAGGGATGTACAGATGCTAAATATACGACCCTGCTCAAAAGTTACTAGTGTCCCTATGAGCTGGGTAACCTGGTAGTTTCGTTGAAGGTCGACTGTAATCTTATCTGTAACTAGGAAGGGAAATATAACAAAAGCCTGGTGCCTAAGAAATTACTACTTCCACATCCAGAATTCTTATCCAAGTCTTTTTATGCGAAAACATTTTGATAATCTATTTACACTCCAGTGTGTGGAAACAATTGCTCATAGAATTTCAGTAATATAATATTCGAAATAGTCTGCTTCAAGGTAATGCTGATACCAACAATTTCTGTGAGAATTTTTTGTTTTCATAAACACACTAAATCACAATTTGAGACCTCTCTGAGATAGGTTTAGAATGTCATGAAACATGGAAATTTAAAATTTGAGAAAAAAAAAATTCCATTATTTATTCTCCTTACACGGTCCCCCTGTATATTTTCCAGTAAAAGTTTAACCATTTCTTCGCTGCCAGTAGCGTCAGCTACCTACCAAATTTGACTGTTCTCCATCATGTAGTTTTTTAGTTAATGCACCAACAGACAGACAGACTGACGAAATTGAAAACCTATATTTTCCTAATCTACACGATCTAAAACGTGAAAATCTCGGAGGGTGATTTTTTCTCGAATACAATAATACTTCACTTCGGTACACGAAGGAAGTAAAAATTCAAATTTGTTTATGACTATACTCCCACTCCACTACTTGGTACGACTTAATATAGAAGTAATAGATATATTGTTTATGGAAAAAATACTGAAAAACTTAAAGGCATTTAAAAAAATATACTTAAATAGTATGAGAAAACAATCAGTAATTTAGTATGTACAACAATTTGTTTATTTAAAAAAAAAATGATGAAAATAAAAAATTATAATTTCCTTATTAGCACCATAAGAAAGACATGAAAAGTTATATAAGTGACAGGCTACTTTTCGTTCCTTCACATATAAAAAAACAGAACAAAAATTTGTTCTGTATTTTTAAGTCCCATACTTAAAAAAAAAATTATAAATTATCTATAACAACTTTTTAATAAACGATTAATTTTTTTTCGAATTCCGAAAATGTGACAAATACTCCATCCAAAAACTGCAAAAAAACCATGATTTCATCTAATTTTTGTAAGCGCGCTAAATTCTACTTACCCCTCCGTTTTCGAGGGATGGTTCGATCGGACCACTCATTTACCTCAGTAAACTACCTTTTCTTTAATTTATTCCAGTATAGCTGAGTGTGACACAGGTTGACGGGGTTGGCTACACACCACCCTCGGAACAAAGGAGTGCAAACCTCCCCTTCGGAAGGGGTAGTTTATTTGGCGTTTAACAATTTTCATTTCTTTTCTTTAAATTTAATATTGATGAATACTTTTTTATAATAAATCTATGTACAAAAAGAAATATATTTTTCATGTTTTACCCCTTATAACGTATTTTTTCTAAAATCTAGTTGCGTACATCTAACTTTAATTTTTGTGACATTGTCAGTTACTTGTCAAAATTCATTGCACATATTCAAATAGAGACAGATTTACTTTAGAAAAAAACAGTTGTCCTATTTTTTTTTGCTCACGACAGTACATGAAAAGAAAATCTAATTCTCACTGTTTTTTTCCCGAGTAAAAATTTTTGTTTAAACGAAAAAAAAAAAAAACTACTCCCTTTCGAGTTAATTGTTGTGAAAGGGGTGTGTGGCCAACTCCGTTGAACTCTGCACAAAATCCCGGCTTGAGGGACCCCTCACTAGGCTATAAATAAAAAAGGGGTGGTTTTAACCTATTTAAGGGTTGCTCGGCGCTTCGATGGAAAAACTCGACGGATTCTGATTCCGGGCCCTCGAAAACAGGGGTTGGTAGGTTTGGGAGCGTTTGCAAGAAACTACCCCCTTCCGAGGGGCGGTTTGCATCCCCTGGGTATGGGGGTGGGTGTTCCGAGAGAATGAATGAAAAGAAGGCTGGTTTTACCCTATTTAAGGGTAAATCGGTGGTCTGATGATCGAATACAGCTCAACAGATTCGAATTCGCCGCCCTCGAAAACGGGGGCGTAGTTTGATATATTTTTTTCGAGGCAGAGTAGTTTTGCAAACGTATTTGTTGAATTGCTTCCATTTTGAATTTTTAACTTTTCAGATCAAATTCAGTATCAATTGCCCAGTCGTCAGGGGTTTTAAGGCGTCACTAAATGTTATGCGGCTAAAATTGTCAGTCAAGTATTTCTTTTATGTAGAATACGATAAAAAAGTTTACAGCTGTAAGATGTCAGCGACCCCTAAATAAATCGAAAATATTGGTCAAAATTCGGTTTTTGGCCAAAATAAATAAAAGAGCTAATAGCACTAAGCGATAGAGGGGAAAATTTCACATCAAAAACAAATATGAAGTTTTTTTGTATGATCAAAAATAAAGGCTCCAGATTTTTACTTTCCTCGCATACCGGAAGTATTCGAGAAAAAATCACCCTCCGAGATTTTTTCGTATTCTGACGTTTCAGATCACGGAGATTACGAAAATATAGGTTTTTCAATTCCGTCAGTCTGTCTGTCTGTCTGTTGGTGCACTTACTAAAAAAACTACTTGACGGAGAGCAGTCAAATTTGGTAGGTAGTTGACCCTACTGTCAGCGAAGAAATGGTAGAACTTTCACTGGAAAATATACAGGGTGGATCGTCTAAAGGGAATAAATAATGAAAAAAATTTTTTTTTGCTCAAACTTAAAATTTCCACGTTTCATGACACGCTAAACCTATTTCAGAAAAAAAAAATTTGAAAATTTTTTTCACCATTTTTGAAAAATTTCTTACAACTAAAATATTTTTTTGTCTGTTCAAATTTAAAATTTCCACGTTTCATGGCATTCTAAACCTATTTAAAAAAAAAAACAAATTAAATTTTTTTTACCAACATTTTTGAAAAATTTGTTACCACTAAAAGAGATGGAAAATTTTTTTTCTTTGTTCAAATTTAAAATTTTCACGTTTTCATGGCATTCTAAACCTATTCAAACAAATTTAAAAATCATTTTGATTAAAAAAAAATTTTGAAAAAAATTTTTTATCTATCACCGGGTATAGAATAGATGAAAAAATTTTTTTTTTGCTCAAATTTAAAATTTCCACGTTTCATGACATTCGAAACCTATTTCGGAAAAGAAAATTTGCAACATTATTTTTACCATTTTGGAAAAAAATTTACCACTAGAATAGATGGTAATTTTTTTCCCTCAAATTTAAAATTTTCACGTTTGACTGACTGGCATTCTAAACCCATTTGAGAAAAAAAAAATTGAAAATTTTTTTTACCAACATTTTTGAAAAATTTTTTACCTAAAATAGATGGAAAAATTTTTTTCTTTGCTCAAAGTTTAAATTTTCACGTTTCATGGCATTCTAAACCAATTAAAAAAAAAAAAATACCACTGTAGAATAAAAGGAAACCTTCCTTTTTGCTCAAATTTAAAATTTCCACATGTCATGGCATTCCAAACCTATTTCACAAGAAAAAAAAATTGAAATTTTTTTTAAAAACATTTTTGAAAAGTTGAAAAAAAAATGAAATATTTTAACCACCACTATACTTCCACTCCACTACGTGTATGTGGAATTGAAAATGTGACAGATGGCAATAATATTAGGCATATGCACCTATTATACTATTATTGAAAAATGTACAGGGTGGTCATCCCAAGAAATAGTTCAGTCATGGTGGACATTTATAAAGGTATTTGCGCAAGCACCTGTTATTTAGTATTGAACTTTTGCTGTTGGATGAGCACTCTGTATATTTTTTTGACCAAAACTTATCAGGTGTTCTTTGTAATAATAGTGATAACTATATTCCGATTATTATTTTCAATGTCACTTGGTAATTATTAATTTTTTAGAGTGACCGCCATGCACAAATAAAGAGGGAAGTTCTGTGTAAATACCGATTTTTTTGTTTAGTGCAGGAGAATGGAACGTGGCGACACATAAGCACGACGCGCGAAGCGTGCGCGGTCTCGGGCGCGCTACTCTAAATTTGTTGTAACTTTTGAACTAAGTAATGAAATTGAGCTCCACAAAGCTTAAATGAAAGAAGAAACATGGCTATTGGACTATTACATTTTCAAATATAAAAATGAATGTATGCAGAAATAGTTCATATATGAAGTCAGAGCATAAAGAGATTTCCGATGAAATCGTAAAAGCTGTACCATTTCTGCAATTATTAAGATAATAACCTGGAACTTTCATACATTACTCTTGAAGTAATGTATAAAAAGATCCAATGAGTGAAAAAAATATCAAAAATTGATTTTTCAAATTTCAAAATCTCGAGAAAGTGATGAATTTGATATATAAGTATAAACTAACTTTAACCACCTATTATTCTGGTTTAAATCGCGTTATTAGATTTCTGTAGGCGCGATTTTTAAAGCTTATTGTGTACTTTATGATGCTTCAAGGGAATTTACCCTAAAAATTAAATTAATCCTTTTTATTTTACGAAAATAGAAGAAAAAATTTCGTTTGCTCCGAAATTTGTGAAACTAGGGGTAACATAAATGTTGATAACTTTTATTAAAAAAATTATTTGGCATATCTATAAATTGGATCTTTTATACATTATTCCAAGAGTAATATGTGATAGTTTCAGATTTTTATCTTAAAAATTGTAGAAATGGTAGAGCTTTTAGCGATTTCATCGGAAATCTCTTTATGTTCCGATTTCATATATGTACTATTCTTACATACAATCATTTTATATCTGAAAGTATGATAATCCAATAGCCACATGTTTCTTCTTTAATTTAAGCTTTGTTGAGCTCAATTTCATTAATTAGTTCAAAAGTTACAACAAATTTAGTGTAGCGCGTCCGAGACCGCGCGTGCTTTGCGAGCCGTTCCATTCTCGTGTGTTAAACAAAATAATCTGGAGCCTACATTTTTGATCGTACAAAAAAAACTTCATATACGTTTTTGATGTCCCTCTATCGCTTAGTGCTATTAGTTTTGTTACATATTTTTTATTTTTCGAGTTATTGTTCAAAAACCGAATTTCGGCCAATATTTTCAATTTTTTTAGCTGTAAACATTTTTTTTTATTGTATTCTACAACAACAAAAATAATTATTCTGAAAAATTCAGCCATATAACATTTAGTGACCGATTTTATCAATTTCTGTCTCTGACAACCGGGCTACAACTGCTCTAGTCAGAGACAGAAGTTAATAAAATCCGGTTGAATGTACTCCCTATAATAAAATAAGATTCCTACTTTCATGGTGACTTGTTCGTTTTTTATTCGAGTAAATAAACAACAACCAAGTAACAAGTTGCTTCTATTTTCAAATAGTGGCGTGTGTGAGTCGGACGAATGGTAAATATTTTGAGCCGGAATGAAATTACCTTCCCCCTCCGTTTTCGAGGATGCTGAACACGATGGCGGTGTCAGAATTTCTCTTTGGGGTTGCACAACCCCTCAAACAGGCCAAAAACCACCCCCTAGAGGGGTTAAACGCGATTTAATAGGTTTCCCTTCAGAAAATAGTACTTTCCTCCCATTTTCAAAGATACTGAGCACGGTGGTTGTGTTCGTAATTGCGTGCGACCCCTACCAACCCCTCCACCGCCAATACTCGCCCCCGAAAGGGGTGAATTTTTTTCTTCGGATTATCAGCGGCAAATATATATTCCACCCATTTTCAAGGATGCTGAGCACGGTGGTGGTGTTCCCCATCGCGTCTGACCCCTACCAACCCCTCCACCGGCCAATACAGGATGCTGATTATATATGTTATAAGTATTTAAAAAAAAAATCACCCTTTTCGGGGGCGAGTATTAGCCGGTGGAGGGGTCGGTACGGGTCGGACGCGATTGCGAACACCACCACCGTGCTCAGCATCCTTGAAAACGGGGGGGGGGGATATATATTTGCCGCTGATAATCCGAAAAAAAAAAACACCCCTTTCGGGGGCGAGTATTGGCCGGTGGAGGGGTTGGTAGGGGTCGGACGCAATTACAAACACCACCACTGTGCTCAGCATCCTTGAAAACGGGAGGAAAGTACTATTTTCTGAAGGGAAACCTATTAAATCGCGTTTAACCCCTCTAGGGGGTGGTTTTTGGCCTGTTTGAGGGGTTGTGCAACCCCAAAGAGAAATTCTGACACCGCCATCGTGTTCAGCATCCTCGAAAACGGGGAGGGGAGGTAATTTCATTCCGGCTCAAAATATTTACCATTTTCGTGTTTTTTCCGACTCACACACGCCACTAAAAGCATTCTTCAAAATCACAATAATTATTGTTCTAATTCAGTATCAGTTTCATATCGGAATGTCTCTCAGCTATGAGCGACTTACAAGTGCATTTTCGCACGCGAGGTATTCCAACAATAACAAATTATGAACAAGTGCCTGTTTAATGAAGTTATTATATCACATCTTTCACAAGACGTCGATGTTATTTGTTAAAAGTGTCATTAGAAGATTCCAATGTACCAAGCACCTATTCTCACAAATTAAATACATACAAAATGCCCTCATTGTTATTTACCTAGCGGTACGCGACAAAGCACTTTATTGTCGTGTTGGATATTACTATTAAAATAAAATTTGTATATTTACTTGTCTTCTACATTACGTAAGTTCAATGAACATTTAACAATAGAAAGCTGGATCTCGATAAATATATTGTTAAACCGTTTTATAAAGTAATTAATTTGACCGTACGAGCTACTTCATTGTATAGGGTGTTCCATATGTCCTGTTCTATCGATAAATTATATATAGAAGACACGTGAGATTCAAATGACGAAGTGGCCACCACAAACCTCGGATCTGACACCTATGAAAAAACTTTTTTGGGAGTATTTGCGCGTTAGTTCGCAAAAAAATAGACTCCACAAAATCAAAACACTGCATATAATGATCAATAGTATTTCGCCCAGCAAGATGTTATTATCTGGAGATAATTAACACTCTAAACTTGTTTTAACTTTATCAATGTCAACTTGATTAGCGAAAATCACAAAAATTCGCGTACCTGTGAATATATTACGATGGAACAGCTTTTTAAAATTATTAAATAAATTACCTTGTCTTGCTGTGAGGTCTTGAGGATCGTTCAGATAGAGTCCATTTAATCCCCGTCCACAGGATTTCCACCACCAACCACCCTTCAACATGGATGCGCAGTTGAGACTCGATCTGTCATTATCTCTGGAAAAATTAGCACATTGCAGATACTGAAGAAAATATAAAATATAGGACAAAAGAAGCGAAAGATTTTTTCCTTTAAAACAACTCTAACAATTTTTATTAAATTCAACGAATGGATCTTCCTTCATTTCCTTGTAGAAAATGAGGTTAAAAAATTAATTATGTATATACAGGGTGTAATCAGTTTCATGTCATTAAAAAAAAACTGGTAATGGGGACCGACTAGACAAACAAAAAACCTTTATGACTTTTCCCTCTAGGGGCAGTTTGAAAAAAAACTGATCTGGGTCAATATTTTTAATATTATGGTAGACAACTTTTGAGAACCACTGCTTTTCTTGGTCAACGGATTTGTAGTTCTCAATTATACAACTTTTAAATTGTCATAAAAAAGTGCTCGCCGGCACAGTCGGTGGTCTGCGGTGTTAAAGGATCATCGACCGCCTTTGATGGACCGCCTCAACTGAACTGAGGCAAGTATAAAGAGGTAAATAATTCGTTCTCTCTTCGTGCACAATTGCAAGTAAATAATGGCCATAGAGGTTTAAACAGAGCATTGCTTTACATGTGTGTTTTTTTAATTTGGAACAAAATATTGGATTGTTTATAATTTAGAAAATTTAAATGCGGTTTATTAACATTTGTAACATAAATGAGTGTCCTGGGTTAAAAGCTTACTACCTACCTAAATGATTTAAAATCTCTGCATCTGCATCAATACACAGTTCGGTACGTCGAATTAAGGACGTACGCACTTCGTTCAACACTAAACACTAAGCTATCAACTAACGTTGCCAATAAAGAAAAATAAAATAAAAACTTGGTACAAAAGCCAAAAAGGAATACAAAAAGAACGAACAAGTAATTTGTGTCTGTACGTAATCAAGAATTTGACAACTTGAACGGTAAGTCAATAAAATAAATCTTAACTATAAATAATACACAATGACGCGAAATTCAAAAATAACAAAAACGAACGGCGGGTTGGACATGTGTACATAACGAAACACCCACAGTAACTAAAATATTGCACAAGGGAGAGTAATAGTTTTCTTCAGATCAGATCTAGATCTAAACCTACCTCAATATTCCAGCAGTTCTCAAAAAAATTTATTGAAAATTTGCGAAATTTTTGTTTATTTTTTTTCTCCAAAACTATGAGCTTTAGACCCCATGTTATATAAGGTTTTTAATTTGTCTTGTCGTTCCCTACCACCAGTTTTTTTTAATGACCTGAAACTAATTACACCCTGTATATTATGTATCTAGTGGTACGTTTTTTGATAGGAGATAAAAACTATTAAAATAAATGCAGCAATAAAATTTAATTTGTTTTTATCGGAAAATTATCCAAGTTATATCAGACCGTGTATTGCTCTCCGCTAGAAAAAATAGTGGGAATGTGGGAAGTAGGTGGGAAGGAGTAAAAGAATGGCACAAATAGGGACGAGAGATGATGATGGAAGAGTAGAAGGATGTAGTTGAAAATTGTGGAATGTGATGAGAAGATAGAAGAATCAGTGAGAATGTGGGAGGATGGTTTGAAACTGGGAAAAGGTGCTGGAAAGAGTGGAAAAAGTAAAGGAAAATGTGGTGGGAAAATAAGAGAAGGTAGTAGGAATACAGAGAAAGGTATTGAAGCTGTGGTGAAAAGGTAATAAAAGTGGGACAACAAAATAGGAAACAGAAGGCGGGGTAGAAGAAGGGAAAATAATGAAACGGTGGGAAAATAATAATAATTTGGGAAGATGGAGGGAAAGTAAAAAGATGGTGGGCAACTGGGAAAATGTGCGGAAGTGAGAGAAAGTAAAGGAAAATGGTCCACAAGTAGAGCATTGTGGTGAGAAAATGGGGGAAGCTAGAGTGAAGATATAGAAAGATAGTGAGCATGTAATAGGATATAAGTGATGAGGAAATGGGAAAAAGTGAAAGAAAGGAATTGAGAGAAGGTGGTGTGAGGTCAGGCAAGATAGTTGAAATGTGGAAATACGAATGGACACTGGAAAAATTATAAGCAACGAGGAAAATGTGGTGGTAAGGTGAGAAAAAGTGAAGGAAGATGGTGTGACAGTAGAATTATGTAGCGGTAAAATAGGAGAAAGTGGTAGAATGATAAGAGTTATAGGAGGGAGAATTGTGGTAGCAGATAGTGGAAATATGGGCGAATGGACGGAAAAGCGGTGGAAAAGTCCAAGTGTAGTAGGACGGTAGGCAAAGATGGTGGAAGGGGTGGGAGGACGATATAACAATAATGACGTCCACGAGAGACCAACAGCAAGCATAAACTAATATACTAAACTAAAACGAAGGCAGTAAGTAGTTCATACGCTAACAAAATCATCTTTACCTACCTATTATACGTTGAAAACGGGCTGTTATTACTTCCATACCATGGATCGTTTAAAGAGTCACCGGCATTTCCTTCGTATCCGTCAATTTCAAGCTTGTAGTACTCAGCTTCAGAGTATATCTTGAAGTGCGAATATTGAGCGTACCTGAGAACAAAAATTTGGTTTATATATAGAAGTACTACACGTACTTGGATCTATTGTTTCTGTTTAGGTATTGTTTTGAAGAAAGTTGGCCAATCAGTTATGAATCTGGATCGGAAAGATTGCAGGAAAATTGCCAAAGACAATAATTTGTTTTTTCCAGTAGGTATTTCGCGGTTGCCATACGACTTCTGTAATTTCAAGGTGGATACAAGTTTATCCAAATCATCGAAACAAATTCACTTTTCAAGGCTGATTCCTCTTAGGAAACAAATAAACTTTATACATGTATTAATCATAGGCTTAAGAATTTCTTCTAAAAGTAGAGCTCACCAGCTCACCAATATAATACAACAATAAAATAGAAATAAATGACTATGGCATAGTATAGGATTTGCATTTATATAATGAACTTTTTTACACTCTTTCATTTCCAAATAAATTTTAAACGTTAAATAGTAGGTTGAAAAAGTCGATAGTTCTAGTTCTAAACTATAAATTATCGAAAGAACACGATCTTAAAGGCCATCACCATCAACAAGCGTAATCAAATATTAATGATCGGATAATTTTTTGTTGCATAACACAATGCCACAATAGACTCCATAAAAAATAAATGATTTGAATACAAATCATTAAAAGGCTATTATCAGCAACCTATCAATAAAATCTAAACAGACTACCTGAGAAGTCATAAATCAGTTGCAACACTCTCGGTTTCATTCATCGGTATACGCGGTGAACTATAAAAAGCTCAGCACTACAATATTAATTGTTAATGTGCCTCTAAACGTCACTGTAAGCCGTGGAAATGAAGCGTTAAGACATTTTTTTGGACTTCCTTCCATACGGTGAAAAGTGAACCAAATAAAATGTATACGTGCCCCATCGATTTAATACAGGAGGCAATTGACGAAAGTGGCTTGGCGTACCGAAGTTATCCTTCAACAGAAAGGCGAAAAATAACGGGTGGCTTAAATATTGCCAAAAAATTCTGAAAAAAACTCAGGCACAATAAAAAATAATAGACGGGGAGAGCTGGCTACGGAAATTAAAAATAATAAGGTGTAGTGAAAATTTTTATGAAAAAACCCTCATTACTAGCTGAAAAGTACATAGCTCTGCAGCCAGAGGTCCATCCCGGGGAGGAAAGCGTTGGCGGGCGGTCAAACGCGTTAATTTCTAATTAAAATAAAATCTTTGAATGTAGCTCTGAAAATGCGATGCAATTTTAGGATAAGAAATATCAGCCAAAAAGTTGAAAACAAATTAAAAAAGTACACCCGTACAGGATTCGAACCGAGAAATTCGCTGTGAATGTCGTCAAGTCAAGTCAAAACATATTTATTTCATCATTCTTGTATATTCATTGCTTCCCCGGACTGCGATCCGGAGCCAACCCAGCGACCAAGGTGCGAGGCGCCGCGATGGGTGTGTGGTTGGTCGGATCGCGGCCGGTTCCGCTCAATAAAATTCTTAACAACTAAATACCCCTATCACAACTTTTGCGACTTAGCCTAAGATAAAACAGATCCACACATGTGGAATTTAAAATACTGAAGAACTACACTTTAAAACTAATATGATACTAATCGATGCGAATTTGGGTTGATAATGCGGGAAAAACATGACGGAAAACCCCGCTCGTGGTAATGGGACTCAGCGGTCTCAATGCCGTTGAGAGGATAATGGGAAGATGGAGATTTTGATTCTAAATGTTTAGATTTTATGGAAATTGTTGGTCGAGAGGGAATTTTAAACAAAAATTACAAAACAAAAAAAGACAAAAATACAAAAATAGAAAAATGAAGAAAAAGGAATGAGGGTATAGAATAGAGGTTTTGAGAAGATGTACGAAGTCCGCTAGTGGCGTTATGTGAATGTCGTCGCTTAACGAGATGTGCTACGGTCGGAGTGGACCTGAAATTTCAGTTACTCTCGTCGGAAGAAGAAAAACATGATATTTTTAAATGTTCATAATTAAATAAATATATCAGCAGGAAGGCTTCCCAATGTCGATATCGAAAGATCGAAATTGGCATTTTCACGGCATCGTTAATTGATTGGGCGAAATCGAAAATTTGAGCCGACAGAAGTGAAAGAAAAATAGATTTTTTTGACATTTGGCGAATTTGATTTGTTTTTTGTTCCATTAATGTCACTGGTACGTTAATAACCGGAACAGCAGGAGGAATAGGGAGATTTTAAATATAAAGAAAGTCGGCAGAATTTTACCTTCATCAATATCAAATTTTAATAATTTGAACAATTTTCTTACAACTTTATCCACTTCTGGCAACGTTTAATCCCCGACCTAGACTCCTGGCAATAATTTTACTCAATTTCTGCAGTTCAAAACTATAACTACACAAAATTTCAGAGCTACACTTAAAGATTTTTTTTTTATTAAAAATTAACCCGTTTGACCTCCCGCTCACGCTTCCCTCCCCGGGATGGAGTTCTGGCTGCAGAGCTATTATGTACTTTTCAGCTAGTAAGGAGGGTTTTTACACAAATAATTTCACTGCACCTTATCATTTTTAATTTCTGTAGCCAGCTCTTAGGCTATAAGCATCTTTTGTCTCTTGGTGTTTTTTCCAAAGTGCTCTCTTCCAGAAAAAATAACAAAAAAAAAGAATTTATAGATCTTTGTTAATTAGTTTAAGGTGAAGGCAGCGTTTTAGAGAAAAACTCCAAGAGCCAAGTTGTTTATTTTTGTGCAAAGATTCTTTTGGCCATGAAATAATTTCGGTCCAGAATTTCACTGAAATATATTTTTTTTTTCAAAATCCCGAAAAATGCAGGCAAATTCTTTAGACAAGAATGAACAACTTTTACCTCTTGGACTTTTTCGCTAAACGCTTCCTTCTTCCAAAAGTAAAATTAAGGAGTGGAATTTCAATTTTTACGTCATTTTCTTCCGACAGAAGCACTTTGGAAACAAAGACCAACAGACAAAAGATACTTATCTTTGCCCAAAAAATGTACCTGAAATTTTTCAGAATTTTTCGGCAACATTTAAGCGGCCCTCTGTTTTTTATTTTTCTCTCGCTGCGCGCAGGGGTAGTCCGATCGGAGAATTTTTGGTATATTTGTGTAGGTTGGATCTTTCTGCGTCGCATAAAACAGACTCGGAGGATCCGACAATGGGGCAGGAAAATGTTGGACCCCTATATTTTGGCTATTATGGAGGGAATTTAAAAAAATATATTATGTTGCGTGTTTTCCACCCTTTAGGAAACACCCTGTATGAATCCGTGGATTCTAAAATAATTTTAACAAGGGGTAAACCACTAACAATTTATTTAATAATTTACCGATTATACAAAACTTCTTATTTAACCAAAATAACCTTTACACTTTGTTTACTTTATATTTAACCTCACTTTTTCGCTTTTCAACTTCTTCACTTTTATAAAACTTCTTTTTAAGAAACTTTTCCTACCCGCAGTGGAATCTCGCTTTATATACCCTGAAATTACCTCTAGAGTTATCTAAAACATAATCAAGAATCTTCTCCTACCACACTCTAGAAAACTCTACCTCTTTACAAGTTTCCAGTCACTATTAGGCATAGGCGTATCATAGGGGGGTGTAATGCATAATAATATATTTTAAAAATTCTCTTTATCGCGCACCGACCGGAATTTTCGTCTGTCAGTGTAATTGGTATGTGAAGTATATATAATAATTACCTATGCGGACAGATATCGGCAACTACTTCTATTGAAGAAATCCACCCATCCCCTATATTCTCGCACCATACCAAACATTTTCAAAGAGAAAAAAGTTTCATATTTATATTACCGACTGGCAGACGGTAACTTTTCGTCATCGAATTTGCACGCCATTTTCTACACTAATAGGCAGCTGGATGCTTTTCAACGCTTACAAATTACACAATCTAAAAATTGTATGAATACTGACTAAGGCCCAATCTCAAATAGTACCTACGCTTTATTGGTTATTGGGTAATTGAACTGTTAAAGAGTTTAGATTGAGACGACGGGATTGGTTGAATTCGTGCAATCATGGCATTATTTTAGTATAAACACAGGAACTCTTTACCCGGTTGTACTTTAGGTTTCATCATCTCCCGATGATGTCATTGTGGTTCGCGAAATATGTATCGAGTGTAGTGTTCAAATTGTATTGGTGTCTACTTTAAAGGTAAACTAACATAGCTATAAAAGTAAGAATTTATTTGTGTTGAAATGGAGCCACTGTGTACATATGTTTGCAACACTCAAGAATTTCGCGATTCATGCTCTCAAATGTAGTTCTTGCGATCTAAATGCATACATTTCCAAGGCGAACCAGCGCATCTTCACTTTCACATTATCTCTAACGCGGAATCTGGTCCCGATTTTACTCCTACACGAAGCACATCATTTGATCTTGTACTAGGAGTTTATATTTACCAGGGAGTTTCAATTTTTTGTTACCAATTTTAATAGAAGTTTACTAGTTAATTTGCCAAAAAGTAGTGGCTAGTATTTCATATAATGTCTATTTAAATAGAAAGTATAAGGTATCTAATTCATAACATTTTGGTAATAGAAAAATATAAAAGTTCTCAAGGCCACCATGGGTGCAACATAAAACATGATTAAAACGGTTTTTTAGAAATAACTTTTACCATTCCAAGATATAGATAATTTCATGTTTCATGGAGCAGTCTCTAAAAATGATAAAAAAGTTACAATTTGTTTTTCAATGGAAAAAATATGATAATAAAAGCTGCACATTTCCCCCTTAAAACGTTTATTTTTAACAATCCGATCATTTTTTCAAAAGTTATCAGTTTTTGTGTCGAAATGTACAGAATAAAAGGCTAATTTTGTCGTTCGCGGTTGGCTCGAGACCCCATAAATTTGATTCTTATTTTACTTGAAAACGGTTACAGTTACGATTTTTTTTTTAATAGATCAGTCAAAGAAGCCCAAAAAAGGCCGAATAAAGGATTTGTGTAGATGCCAATTTTTCTGTAGTCGGTGGGAGTGCTCTGAACAATATACTAAAAGTCCTGATCAGTGGATGGTCTGCAGGGAGTAGTTTAAAGTTTAAAGGTCCCCGTTCACGTTTCTCTTGAATAATCTGCATACCACGCCCTTTAGAGAAATTGTTCAAACACAATATTAACCTAAATAAAATTTCCTACAAATAAGTTCTAATTCATTTTTTTTCTAGGATTAATACTTTTTCCAAAAATTTTTCCATCTATTCTAGGTATACCAATGGTAAAAATGTTTCTTTTTTTTTTATACGTTTTGATTGTCACGAAATGTGGAAGTTTTTTATTTGGGCGAAAACAATTTTTTTCATTATCTATTCCTTTTAGTCGGTTCACTCTGTATATTCTCCAGTGAAAGTCTAACTATTTCATCGGTGTCACAAACGTCACCTACCTACCAAATTTGACTGTTTTCCGTCAAATCGTTTTTTACGTAATGCACCAACAGACAGACAGACAGACTGACGGAATTGAAAAATCTATATTTTCGTAATCTACATGATCTGACACCTAAGAATCCGAAAAAATTCTCGGAGGGTGATTTTTTCTCGAATACAATACTTCCCTTCGGTATGCGATTTTTCCACCCTCTGTATCTCGTAAAGTGTTGATCCTAGAAGAAAAAATAGGAACTTTCATCTAGTTTAATATTGTATATAGATACTTTTCCGCTAGAGGGCGTGGATTTCGAGTTAATAGAAGAAAAAAAAAACGTGAAAAGCGGACCTTAAAATTACCCCCCACCTCTCCGCAGACCATCCACTGGTCAGGAGTTTAAGTATGTTCTTCAGGGCACTCCCCTATATTTTCTTCGTTGATTGAACTATAAGGACATATTTAGTGTAGAATTTTGTTCTCTTCAATGTTCACGTTTACGATTCTGCGTGTTATTTACAAAAAAACTAATCTTTGATTAAATAGAAAAATTTTTAAAATCTGAAGACAACAAAATTGTAAAAAAAAAATTAAATAAAAAACTAGTCAATTTGTTTATAACAATTTATAAACAAATTGCATAAAATATATTTTTTAACGTTAATGAATGCCTTTCTTCAATGCAAAAATAGTACTATGATAACGAATATGAAAAAATTTTTTACAACTTTACTTTGCTTTTAAATTTTTTGTTTACCATACAAAATTATAATAAACAAAATAAACAATTTTTAAAAACTTTTAAAACCTGATCTTGTAAGTATATGTATAAGAACGGCTCCAGAAAGTGAAAATGTTATAGTCCAATTATTTAAAAAAAAATTGTCTCCAATGACAATGGAGGTCCCATGAAACTTCGTTAGTTAACAATGGTTTAACTTAAAAAAAATAAACTTTAACATTTTTTTCCAACGGGACCTTATTCTTTGAAGTGTTAAGAATACACCATAATTTAAAAAAAAAATTTAATTGATATTTAATACTATGAAAAAATTATTTTAAGTGATGTACTCTCTTTTGAGTGCGGTGCGTGCATCCTGCAGCGGTCGCGCGACGTCCTCTTTTCAGCGTTAAATTAAAATTATAAATAATGGAGATAGAGTTCTGGGATTTAGAACTTTTTTATTGGAAATTTCCTCCTCTTTAATATTCTTTTTTCCGATATCCGTTATCGCGTACAGTTTTTGAGTTTTGATTTTTGAGTTCATATTAATTCGTTTATAACTTTTGCCATTTTTGTATGTCCTAATACACTTTTCTAGCCTCGTGGTATTTCTGCCACACTAAATTTTTCTCATCTAGCAAGTTGCCGATCTCGACATTCTCCGGCGAATTTCTCAATTGTCTGTATTGTCCACAAGGGTTTCAAAGTATATCATTTTGTTTACTACCTATCCCTAACATGTCCAGACGGTTTTCAATTGTTCGGTCGACATAGTTTTGATTCTGCAGTAGTTTACACTTGAACCGTACTCAGAGCTTATAGTTTGAAGGTTGCCTAGTATGTGTATGAGCCCATTCTCGATGCTGCAACACAAGTGGTATCATGTGCAAATCTCAACTTAGAAATCTTACTTTCCCTTATTCTACCCTGTCAGTCCTCCAACACACGTAGCATCACGTGTTTACTATAGCCGCCAAGAAGATTTGTGGAACAACATAGCACCGAGTGACGCCTTTACGTTTATCGAAGTTGGTGTTGTAGACTTTTATGAAAACATAATTTTTTCTATACAGCCACAGAATAATAAAGACTAAATGTTTTGAGTGTTAGTGAAGGAACTAAAATTTTAAAATCATATAGTTCTATTTTACCATTCGATCTTCGCCGCAGGACATCCTCGGGTCATAATCTTCATCTAGGCTACAGGCATTTAAGCAAATGTGAACGCTATCAATTGTGTTGTTACTAACTGCGATTGCCATTTTGAACACTCTACTAACGTTTCCTCAACCGAATACATTATAACCATTGTAATTATTTACTCATCATGTGTTTCATCTCTGACAGACACGTTTACACTCTAAAAGGCCTTGCATAAATAAATGATGCTCACGAATTAATAATTTATTATGCGATGTTCGTTTAACTAAATACCACTTATTTGGATAATATTTCGAAAGGAACAATCATGCTGGTAAATCAAATCACACGTGACGTGATCGATTTTCAGCATTGGTAATTATGGTAAACTTTAGTTTAAAGGCTTTATGTCGATACGAGGGCGCTAAATTTCTGTCTAAGTTAAGACTGAGAATAGACAAGAAAATTGTTTGTGCTACATCTTATATAATCAATAATTTCATTAGAACTGGAGAAAGATATGAAAACTAATAAAAAAACGCAACGCTATAAGGCGTCACTACTAGTTAAGATAATGACATGCGGCTTTCGCTAGTCTTCTTTTAATTTTGATCAGTTTTTTCCTGAGTAATCGTCATTTTTTTTTTTTTCACTTCCAGTTTAACCGGAAATGACATAACGTAGTTTCCAAGATAGGGCAACTTTGTTATTTCAAATGGAACACACTGTATATTTTTTCACAGTTGGAAAGCCCATTGTTTCCCCTTTCCGAAAACGCCATATTTGTCATGGAAATTATACAGCGTGATGGTTTTATAAGGTTTTAAAGTGAATACTGCGTTTTATCGAAATGCTACGAAAAAAATAATGATTCACAAAGTAGACTATGGAAACAAAAAACAACATTACTTGTAAACGTCAAATTAATTTATTAACAGTTGCATATTACTTCTAAATTGCTAATAATGTACATATGAAATTCGATATAACAAAGTGTAACAGAATATTTATTAAACAAAATAAGAAATAAACAAAATAATACACATTAATTACAAAAGATGTTCAAAATACTGGTCATCAACTTGGATACATTTATTTATTTTCTTTACATAGTTGTCATAGCTTCTACATAACTGTTCGGGGGTAATGTTATTAAAGATATTTCAAATGTTTAGTTATTTTTAGAAAAGGGAAGAACAATGCTTTTTGATGTTTCAAATAAAAACTGTAGTTTTATTCACTCTACATATGTTTCGGCTTGTTAGGCCTTTCTCAAGAGCATTAGAGATGAATACTAAAGCTACGAGGGCGGTTGTTCTAAAAATAAATGCAATAATACCCAAACATGTGAAATTACGGGGATTTCAAGTAATAAAACTAAGGACCTACCTACTCGGAATATAATTCAATGGGCTATTCTTAAAACCTTGTCTATTATAGGAGTGTTTATGAAATTTAGTTGGTCATTGGTGGTAAAAGTGTTGCTTTTAAGGAATTTTTTTATTTCTAATTGTTCAAGGAGGTTTAAGCGTTTTCCTTTTCTTTCTGAATGGATTAAATTAATATTCTCTGTGTCAATAAAATTATTATTTTCAATGCAATGTGTTGACATTCCTGTGTTTTTGGTGTTGTTTAAAATATATTGTTTATGTTCTTTTACCCTATTAGCTATACTTCTACCACTCTGGCCAATATATATCGAGTTACAGTCCTTACATTTAATTTCATAAACCCCCGATTTATTGACTTTACTTATTTTTTCTTTATTGAGAGAGTTTAATTTGCCAAGATTGTTGTGAATTATAATGTATGACTCTCTCCGTTTCATAGCCTAATACATAGGACTGACAAATTTCCCCTTAGACGAAGATGAGTTTAATAAAGAATTGAACATAATCAAACAGATTGCAATAAATAATGGATATAAGGATTCACTAATAGAGAACGTGGTTAAAAACAAACAGCGAAAATTACTTCAAAAGGAATTTTTTACTGTAACCAAAAAAACAACAAAGTACAATTTTATTAATTATATTCCTAGGTTTAGTGATAAAATAAGTAGAAAATTAAATAAGTTAGGCATCTCCACAATAAGTGCAAACAAAACAAATTTAGGAAGTATTTTAGTTAACAATAAAGAGAAAAATAAGTAAAGTCAATAAATAGGGGGTTTATGAAATTAAATATAAGGACTGTAACGCGGTATATATTGACCAGAGTAGTAGAAGAATAGCTAATAGGGCAAAAGAACATAGACAATCTATTTTAAACAACACCAAAAACACAGGAATGTCAACACATTGCATTGAAAATAACCATTTTATCGACACAGAGAATATTAATTTAATCCATTCAGAAAGAAAAGGAAAACGCTTAAACCTCCTTGAACAATTAGAAATAAAAAAATCCCTTAAAAACCACCAATGACCAACTAAATTTCATAAACACTCCTATAATAGACAATGTTTTAAGAATAGCCCATTGAATTATATTCCGAGTAGGTAGATCCTTAGTTTTATTACTTGAAATCCTCCTAATTTCACATGTTTGGGTATTATTGCATTTATTTTTCGAACAACCGCCCTCATAGATTTAGTATTCATCTGTAATGCTCTTGAGAAAGGCCTAACAAGCCGAAACATATGTAGAGTGTATAAAAATACAGTTTTTATTTGTAACATCAAAAAGCATTGTTTTTCCCTTTTCTAAAAATAATTATTCTAAAGATGTTTCACAAGGAACCTACCACATACTCAATCCAGTGTATTCGAATGTTTTCTTTAAGTTCTTCTAAATTTTGTAGCATAGGGCTATAACACCTGTCTTTCACATACCCCCATATGAAAAAATCTGGCACAGTGAGCTCTGGGGATCGAGGGGGCTATGCTGTAGGACCTCCCCTTCCTATCCAACGATTTCCACAGGTGGCAATCATGGAATCTCTAGTTATCATAGTATAATGAGGCATAGCACCGTCTTGTTGGAAATAGACAGTCCTCAACAAATTATCCTGTTCAAATTATCATGTCCAAATATGATAGAGCATTGACAATTGGGTTGTTAAAAAAAATGGACCGTAAATATTTTGTTTTGATACTGCACACCCAACTGTAACTAGCTTTTGGAGAGGATCTGACATACTGATGGAAATTTCTGTGAGTTTCTGATGCCCAAATTCTACAATTATGCTTATTCACCTTGCCATTTAAGTAAAATGATGCTTCGTCAGACATGACTAACATATCACGAAAATGCCTATTTCTTCTACGTAAATCAAGAATTTTTCTACAAAATTATACTCGTTTTCCTTTAATTTTTGACGATTCTGAATTTAATTTCATTCAATTTTAGAACATTTTTCATAACAGTATGAACGGTAGTTTTCGGAATGCCTGTTGCGGAAGAAATTTTTCTCGTAGAAGAAGAAGGATCATTTTGTGTTATTTCCAAAATTTCAATTGCATTATTAAGCCTATATTCATTATTTGGAGTTCTTTTTTTACAGTCAATACAACCCGAATTCCAAAAGTTTCTATACCATTTTCTAATTGAATTCTTTGTTGGAGGTTCCTTGTTACTACATTTTGAAAAAAAATGTAGTATACGTTTAGCATTTTTCCGGTGCACCATCGAAACCCGAAAAAAACGTCGGATCGATTTGAAAGTCATATCTATCGATTCGAGAGCGAATTTAGAAAATTCCGTCCGTCGGTCAGTCGGTCTGTCGGTCTGTCTGTCTGTCTGTCGGTCTGTCCGTCACGCCCAGCCCCCTTAATCCGTTTTCGGATTGCGATGAAACTTGGGTGGTTAATAGGAGGTCTTTAGAAAACCTTAACGCCCGAAGCTCGGCTCCGTTCGGAAACCGGAAGTACCCGATATAGACGTTTCGAGTTTTTCGGGAGAAATTGAATAACTCGATAACGGGTAGTCGGATCGAGACATTTCAAAAAAGAAATGGTGCCGCTGGCAAAGCTCTACAAATAAGTATACTAGTGGCTATGTCGAAAAACAAACGAAAATTGATTTTTTTTGCAAAAAACTGGTTTTCTCGAAATCGGGCTAGGAAGCACGATAACTGTCCAGAATATTGATCGATTTCGATGAGACTTGGTGGGATCAAAGGTACCCGGCCACAAATCAAGCCTATTGCTGGCGGCTCGAATCCGTTGACCGCAAGTATGTTTTCCAGGGCCGAGTATGATTTTTCAAAGAAATTAATAACTCCCGAACCGAAGGTCCGATTTTGATTTTCAAAAATGGCAATTGTAGGGCTCGATTATGTCTATTAGATGACGTTTGTGAGAAATTTGGGAAAACAAAACCGAATCTACAAATCCTGGAAAACTTGATTTTTTTTATAGATTCTACAAATTCCGAACAGTTTCCTAATAAAAATCGAAAATTAACTATTCCGTCGATCTATCTCTATAACCAGTATAAGGCATGGACCTTTTTGGACAAAAAATCTGAAGAAGAGTTTTTTCGAAAAACTTAAAATAAACGAGTTATTTACGAAAATGCATTCCATAGAATTATTTAAAAAAATATTACAAATTGATAAATTCTCCGTGCGATAGAGGTGCAAAAAAATAATGTAATGTTATATTTAAAATATCATCATTCATTTCCTTATTTTCATTTACTAAATAAAAATAGAACCGATGCCCTTTCCGTGTTTCAAAATGTAGTTAGCTTTTACTTTAGTCAATGCAAAAAAAAAACATGTCAAAGCACTGAGTCATCTTGCGACCCTCTGCTGAAAATGTAATGAATCATCCCAACAAATGGATTAAAAGCATATCAAAATGTAGTTTTTTCACTTGTTACTACATTTTGAAAAAAAATGTAGTATACGTTTAGCATTTTTCCGGTGGACCGTCGAAACCCGAAAAAAACGTCGGATCGATGTGAAAGTCGTATCTATCGATTCGAGAGCGAATTTAGAAAATTCCGTCCGTCGGTCAGTCGGTCTGTCTGTCTGTCTGTCTGTCTGTCTGTCTGTCTGTCTGTCTGTCACGCCCAGCCCCCCTAATCCGTTTTCGGATTTCGGTGAAACTTGGGTGGTTCATAGGAGGTCTTTAGAAAACCTTAACGCCGGAAGCTCGGCTCCGTTCGGAAACCGGAAGTACCCGATATAGACGTTTCGAGTTTTCCGGGAGAAATTGAATAACTCGATAACGGGTAGTCGGATCGAGACGTTTCAAAAAAGAAAAGGTGCCGCTGGCAAAGCTCTACAAATAAGTATACCAGAGGCTATGTCGAAAAACAAATGAAAATTGATTTCTTTTGTAAAAAACTGGTTTTCTCGAAATCGGGCTAGGAAGCACGATAACTGTCCAGAATATTGATCGATTTCGATGAGACTTGGTGAGATCAAAGGTACCCGGCCACAAATCAAGCCTATTGCTGGCGGCCCGAATCCGTTGACCGCAAGTATGTTTTCCAGGGCCGAGTATGATTTTTCAAAGAAATTAATAACTCCCGAACCGAAGGTCCGATGTTGATTTTCAAAAATGGCAATTGTAGGGCTCGATTAGGTCTATTAGCTGACGTTTGGGAGAAATTTGAAAAAAAAAAAGCGAATCTACAAATCCTGGAAAACTTGATTTTTTTGATAAATTCTGCAAATTCCGAACAGTTTCCTAATAAAAATCGAAAATTAACTATTCATTCGGTCGATCTCTATAACCAGTATAAGGCATGGACCTTTTTGGACAAAAAATTCGAAATAGAGTTTTTTCGAAAAACTTAAAATAAACGAGTTATTTACGAAAATGCATTCCATAGAATTATTTAAAAAAATATTACAAATTGATAAGTGATAATGTTATATTTAAAATATCATCATTCATTTAGTTATTTTCATTTACTAAATAAAAATAGAACCGATGCCCTCTCCGTGTTTCAAAATGTAGTTAGCTTTTACTTTAGTCAATGCAAAAAGAAAAAAAAAAACAAAATTAAATCATGTCAAAGCACTGAGTCATCTTGCGACCCTCTGCTGAAAATGTGAATCATCCCCACAAATTGAATAAAAAGCATATCAAAATGTAGTTTTTTTCACTTGTTACTACATTTTGAAAAAAAATGTAGTATACGTTTAGCATTTTTCCGGTGGACCGTCGAAATCCGAAAAAAACGTCGGATCGATGTGAAAGTCATATCTATCGATTCGAGAGCGAATTTAGAAAATTCCGTCCGTCGGTCAGTCAGTCTGTCGGTCTGTCTGTCTGTCTGTCTGTCTGTCTGTCACGCCCAGCCCCCCTAATCCGTATTCGGATTGCGATGAAACTTGGGTGGTTAATAGGAGGTCTTTAGAAAACCTTAACGCCGGAAGCTCGGCTCCGTTCGGAAACCGGAAGTACCCGATATAGACGTTTCGAGTTTTTCGGGAATAATTGAATAACTCTACAACGGGTAGTTGGATTAAGATATTTCAAAAAAGAGATCGTGCCGCTGGCAAAGCTCTACAAATAAGTATACCAGAGACTATGTCGAAAAACAAACGAAAATTGATTTTTTTTGCAAAAAACTGGTTTTCTCGAAATCGGGCTAGGAAGCACGATAACTGTCCAGAATATTGATCGATTTCTATGAGACTTGGTGGGATCAAAGGTACCCGGCCACAAATCAAGCCTATTGCTGGCGGCCCGAATCCGTTGACCGCAAGTATGTTTTCCAGGGCCGAGTATGATTTTTCAAAGAAATTAATAACTCCCGAACGGAAGGTCCGATTTTGATTTTCAAAAATGGCAATTGTAGAGCTCGATTGGGTCTATTAGTTGACGTTTGTGAGAAATTTGAGAAAACAAAAGCGAATCTACAAATCCTTGAAAACTTGATTTTTTTGATAAATTCTACAAATTCCGAACAGTTTCCTAATATAAATCGAAAATTAACTATTCCGTCCATCGATCTCTATAACCAGTATAAGGCACGGACCTTTTTGAACAAAAAATCTGAAATAGAGTTTTTTCGAAAAACTTAAAATAAACGAGTTATTTATGAATATGCATTCCTTAGAATTGTTAAAAAAATATTACAAATTGACGAATTCTCTGTGCGATAGAGGTGCAAAAAAATAGTGTAATGTTATATTTAAAATATCATCATTCATTTCCTTATTTCCATTTACTAAATAAAAATAGAACCGATGCCCTTTCTGTGTTTCAAAATGTAGTTAGCTTTTACTTTAGTCAATGCAAAAAAAAAAAAAAAGAAAAATAAAACATGTCAAAGTACTGAATCATCTTGCGACCCTCTGCTGAAAGTGTTATGAATTATCCCAACAAATTGGATTAAAAGCATATCAAAATGTAGTTTTTTTCACTTGTTAAACATAGTTCTAAATCTTCGTCTTGTTTTGTAAGATTTTGTTTCGACAAAGATTAGACATTTAGCTTTTTCACTTAAAGTAAACATTTTTCTTACAGTAACTCAAGTATCCGATAGACTAATTTGACGTTTCCAAGTGATGTTGTCTTTTGTTTCCATAGTCTACTTTGTGAATTATTATTTTTTTGGTAGCCCTTCGATAAAACGCAGTATTCACTATAAAACCTTATAAAACCATCACTCTGTATAATTTCCACGACGAATATGGTATTTTCGGAAAGGGGAACCAATGGGCTTTCCAACTATGAAAAAATATACCGGGTGTTCCATTTGAAATAACAAAGTTGCCCTATCCCCGAAAATACGCTGTCATTTCCGGTTAAACCGGAAGTGAGCAAAAAAAGATGTATACTCAGGGAAAAACTTATCAAAATTAGAAGAAGACTGGCGAAAACAGCATATTATTATCTCAACTAGATCAACGTTATATAGATTTAGAAAGCATCAAAATATAATGGGGCACCCGGTACATAGGTACCTATGGCTTTATCCGTATTATTGTTTTCTTGATTGTTACATCAGTTGCTACATAACATTTAAAATATTGTTATGCATTACACCCCCTATGATACGCCCATGACTAATAGTGACGTCCTGGAACGTTGTAGAAAGAGGTAGAATTTTCTGGAGTGTGGTGGAAGAAGATTCTTGATTATGTTCTAGATAACTCTAGGGGCAATTTCAGAGTATATAAGGCGAGATTCCATGGCGGGAAGGAGAAGTCTTACTAAAGTGAAGAAGTTCTATTAAAGTGAAGTTTAGTAGCGAAAGTGAGGTTATAAATTCGAAGTGTAAATATAAACATTGTAAAAGTTAGTTTAGAAGTATTGTGTTATCAGTAAATTATTAAATAAAGTTAGTGGTTACCCCTTGTTAAAATTATTTGAAACCTACGGATTCATACAGGGTGTTTCCCAAAAGGGGTGTAAACTCGTAACAATATGACGAATCAACGGACTTTACGTTTCTGCAGGTCCATTTGTTAATTTTTTTTTTCTGCTTCGTTATTTAGTGGACGAGTCAACTTGGAAATACATCTTTGTTTAACATAAATGACGGAATTGACAAAAAATAATAGGATAATAAACACACCAAAAAATGTTAAGAAAACATCTGGAAGCAAAAGGTTAATATCTATAGATATTTATTTGTTTTATGTATTTTCTTAATTTATTTGTGAAATATTCTCCATAAATATCGCTCGTGCTTATAAATTTTACAAATAATTACTACCACATCCACGTAGTGAAGTGGAAGTATAGTATTAGTAATAAACTTTTCAATTTTTTTTTTTGTTAGAATAGGCTTAGAATGTCATAAAACGTCGAGATTTTAAATTTGACCGAAAAAAATGTTGTCTGTCTATCGGTCGGTCTATAACTGTAATTAAAATAATAGTATAGAATAATACATTGACTTGAAATTTAGTACAGATCTATATCATGACGAAACTAGAACAAGACTATACTTTGCTCTAATTCCGGTGAAGGGTTGGGGGTTAAATAAGGTTAAATAAGGGAAAATAAGCAAAACGAGCTGGTAAGAGTACATAAATTTGGGATTTGGTGTATATACTAGAAGACAAGGCCTCAATTTTTTTATGTTTTTAAAATATTCCACCCGCATTCCATTATCAAAGGAGCTGATAAAATAAAATTGAAATTCGGTTTGAGTATGTATTAAATCATTTAAAAAAATTGAAATTATGTATTTTCTATCAAGAAGGGTAAAAATTCACCCATGTTTCCTTAAAGAGGTCTAAAACGTCCCCAAAATATCAAGGAAATCAAAAATATTTTTAATAAATCTAGAAATAAAATATTTAAATCTTGCAAGACATGACAAATATGGAAAACATATTTATCGCCAGTTTTGATGAAAATCAATCCCTACTTCCAAACACGAAAACATGAAATAAAATCATAGCAATTTTTGGAAACACATTGTTTTTCTCTGTAACTGACATTCAGTTAGCTTTGAAACATATTCTTTATAGGATTTTGCAAACAGTGGAAAGAAAAGCTATCTATGAGAACTAAAGGAAAAACTATATATAAAAATATTAATGAAATCTTTGCATTCTTTCGATACCCTGACTTCTGGTTATGCTAACAAGTAAAAATTCTTATTGCCATTCTCATTTTAACACTAGCATCCAACCTAGTCCCCTACGGCTAAGCAGGCTAAACTAGTATCTACATGATCCCCTACGATATGCAAATTCAGTTAAAAATGAGAACAAAGGCCTGAAATTAATTTATTTACGTACCTTGTCTTTAAAAAAAAATTTCATTCTAATGAATTACATTTTCATAAAATCTCATTCAGTTTCTTGGAAATGCTTAGCCTTTGAAACGTTTTTCGTCCTTATTGTGGACTCATCAGAAAAGCCTAAAGCCACTCATAACGATGTTCCATGCAAAACTAAGACAGTATCCATATTATTTTATACTCATTCATGGATACTGTCTTAGTTTTGCATGGAACATCGTTATGAGTGGCTTTAGGCTTTTCTGATGAGTCCACAATAAGGACGAAAAATGTTTCAAAGGCTAAGCATTTCCAAGAAACTAAATGAGATTTTATGAAAATGTAATTCATTAGAATGAAAAAAATTTTTAAAGACAAGGTACGTAAATAAATTAATTTCAGGCCTTTGTTCTCATTTTTAACTGAATTTGCATATCGTAGGGGATCATGTAGATACTAGTTTAGCCTGCTTAGCCGTAGGGGACTAGGTTGGATGCTAGTGTTAAAATGAGAATGGCAATAAGAATTTTTACTTGTTAGCATAACCAGAATAGTGCAGTAAAAAAAGCATTTTAATTTGCACAGTCTGGATACAGCAAGATTATGATTTTATCCTGTTTCGGGTATCACCCGGAGTATATTCCTAAGTTTTGGACCTCGAAAACCTTGTGCTACTTTTTTTATAAACAATTGAATTTTTTTTACTGCGTTTTTCGAGCTTAAAATGTGAATAACTCCGGTTCTATAAGCCGGATCGGGGCAAACTAAAAATCAGTCTCTTCGTAATAAAATTGCCAATAAATTGTCGTTAGTTTCAATTCTCTGAAATACGTACATAACCTACAAAACTGAAAAAACGGGAAAAAAACAGTATTTTTTTCATTTTAGTGCCCAAGACCGGCAACTCGACCAATTTGCATCAAACTTTCAGAAAATATACTTTTTGATGTAATAAAAAGACGCTGAAAAATTGGTGTCAAAATATTGAACCCATTGGCCAAAATTGCATTTGTTATCTAAAATTTGAAATGCCCGCCATTTTATGCCGTTAAGTCCAAAATGAAATTTTTTTATTTCAAAATGTAGATCACGACGTCAGCTTTCGAATGCAATTAAAAATATTTTTTTTTAATGTAATTTTGGCTACTTTTCTTACATTTGTTTATAACTCAAATAACAACAATTACATTTTTTCGGCCATTTTGAAAAACAAATGAAAGTTTTTTATCAGATCTGGTAGAGAATTTTGGGTCCTTTAATTTAAAAAAAAGAAAGTTCATTTCTGTTAACGTGAACTCGAGATATTTAACTTTTTGCATTTTGGCTAATTGTTAATTATCAAATGCATATTTTGAGCTAAAATTTGGACTGTATCATTCTGAAACGTATTCATTTCATACGATAAATTAAAAAAAAAAATAAGTTTTATAGAAATTTATTTACAAACATTATAATGTAAGTATTGTTAATTGAGCTAAAAAGTGATTTTCTTGATTTTTTCAAAAGCTCAATTGCAAAATGCAATAACTTCCTTGTTTCTTAAAATTCGACTGACTTTATTTTTTTAAATACGTTATATTTTCCCTCGCAATGCTATCATCAACTTAGTTTTTTGTTAATAATGCAAATGAGTATTTTTTATTTCCAAATTCGTATGTACACATGTACCGATTGCTAACGTATAAACCTGTATAATTTTTTTTAAATCTTTCTATATAAATATGAATACTTAGATTAAATTTATATTGTCTTCTAAATATAATGTTTTAAGTTTTATTTAAAAAAGGAAATAGTAAATATTGTAATATAAATACTTGTTAGAAAAAGTTTTAAAGGCGAGGATTAATAATATGGTAAAAACATTTTATTTAAAAATAAACATTTTTATTCTTATAAATTTACAAAATCGTAATTAATGTATTTTATATCTCTTGCTTGGTAATGTGTACAATTCAGTTTCACTCTCTAAATCTGTTTCAAATAAAATTTTTTCACCATTTTCTTCTTCATCACGAATTTGAACACGAAGATCGGGTACATTAACTTGCAAGCGTTCGCAGTCGCTTTGGGGTTCCGATTCTGATATATCGGTACTGCTTGAATGTATGTCTGATTCATCTATATTGTCTTCTTCAACTTCACGATTTTCTTCTTCATTGACTACAGTGCATTCTGTACAGTTCCTGCAATTAATGTCTCCACAATATTCACACAAACTTGTACATTATAGTCCCAACTTCCTGCATCGACATCTCAGGTCTTTACAGCCGGCTTTACATTCACAAGCGAGAATTTCAAGGATTTCTTGTGGTATTGGCTGTTTTCTCGTTGTAATAGGCATTAAACCATTAATTGTATCCTCCCAACCAAACAATCGTGGATCTATTTCTTCATATTCTAGCCATTTGTGTATTTGAAGATACACTCTCAACAAATGTTCATTTGTAGCTTCCTCGATCGGTGGAAGGTTTTCAATGTAAGTTTTTGGAAACAATGAAATCTTAAATCACCTAAATCCATAGGTTTTATTAGATTACACCCATACAAAACTTTCATGATATTTTAAACACCTAATAATCTCACTTTCACTTGAAGACATTTTTAATTTATATGTCGGCGGCACCGAAAATAATTTCTCCACGCCTATGATTCTCAGGAACCCTTCACTAGTACTTATGACTGTTTATTATTTTTGTTAATGTAAACATTCAGGTTGACTTATCCCAACCAATAATAGTTTGAAATTTCAATGTATTTCCTTATATGGGCATAGGAACACGCTTAGGGCGAACGAAACGAAATCAGCTAGCCCAGGGCAGAAAGGCATTCTATGATTACCTGTGAAAGAGTTAAGATTTGATTATTGAGGGCTAGCGGATAGCGGATCGTTAGTTCCTTTATTTTACTAAATTTATTCGGTGATATTAAGACTGTATTATTTACTTGCATCATTCGTGTGGACAATTAGACTTTGTTATCAAATTTTGTATTAAGTGAAATATCAGTGTCGTACTTGTTAACATGTCCAAGCGGTCTAACTCTAAACGTGCCCCCTTAGTATCACACATGTATTAAACTAATTTACAGCTTCTCAAATATAAAAATGTAAACAAACAATACTGCACGGCAACCGATCTAAGCTGTAAGGAATGGAACTGGTGGGGAATAAGAAAGAGAAAGAAAATGTAAACATTTCTCCTCATTTATAAGCAACTCTTCGCTCCGCAGGTAAAATAGGTTTGTACATTAGCAAACGTAGGTTGTATATAAATTTAAACATTTAAAATATTTATTATTATTATTATTAACAAAAAGCTAAGTTGATATCGCACTGCGAGGGAAAAAATAACGTATTTAAAAAAAAGTCCTCCGAATTTTAAGAAACAAGGAAGTTATTGCATTTTGCAACTAAGCTTTATGAAAAAATAAAAAAAATCACTTTTTTGCTCAATTAACAATACTTACATTATAATGTTTGTAAATAAATTTCTATAAAACTTAATTTTTTTTTGAATTTATCGCATGAAATGAATACGTTTCAGAATGATACAGTCCAAATTTTAGCTCAAAATATGCATTTGATAATTAACAATTAGCCAAAATGCAAAAAGTTAAATATCTCGAGTTCACGTTAACAAAAATGAACTTTCTTTTTTTTAAATTAAAGGACCCAAAATTCTCTACCAGATCTGATAAAAAACCCTAATTTGTTTTTCAAAATGGCCGAAAAAATGTAATTGTTGTTATTTGAGTTATAAACAAATGTAAGAAAAGTAGCCAACATTACATTTAAAAAAATTATTTTTAATTGCATTCGAAAGCTGACGTCGTGATCTACATTTTGAAATAAAAAATTTTTATTTTGGACTTAACGGCATAAAATGGCGGGCATTTCAAATTTTAGATAACAAATGCAATTTTGGCCAATGGGTTCAATATTTTGAAACCAATTTTTCAGCGTCTTTTTATTACATCAAAAAGTATATTTTCTGAAAGTTTGATGCAAATTGGTCGAGTTGCCGGTCTTGGGCACTAAAATGAAAAAAATACTGTTTTTTTCCCGTTTTTTCAGTTTTGTAGGTTATGTACGTATTTCAGAGAATTGAAACTAACGACAATTTATTGGCAATTTTATTACGAAGAGACTGGTTTTTAGTTTGCCCCGATCCGGCTTATAGAACCGGAGTTATTCACATTTTAAGCTCGAAAAACGCAGTAAAAAAAATTCAATTGTTTATAAAAAAAGTAGCACAAGGTTTTCGAGGTCCAAAACTTAGTAATATACTCCCAGTGATACCCCAAACAGGATAAAATCATAATCTTGCTGTATCCAGACTATACCTATCTCCTAATTTTTTTGGCCTTTTTTTACTGCACTAGAAGTCAGGTTATCGAAAGAATGCAAAGATTTCATTAATATTTTTATATATAGTTTTTCCTTTAGTTCTCATAGATAGCTTTTCTTTCCACTGTTTGCAAAATCCTATAAAGAATATGTTTCATTACTATAAGCAAACAAATAATAAATAATTCACTTTTAAACATTGTTAGCTTATGTTATACATTTTTATCTGCTTTCATTGGAATTCATCCCTCGAAAGGGGTGAAATCAGCTAACTGAATGTCAGTTATAGAAAAAAAAAGAACAATAAATACAAGTATTTTCAAAAATTGCTGTGATTTTTTTTCATGTTTTCATGTTTGGGGGCAGTTTCACCGTTCGTAGGGATTGTTCTTCATCAAAATTGGCGAGAAATATTTTTTCCATATTTGTCATGATTTGAAAGATTTAAATATTTTATTTTCAAGATTTTTAAAAATATTTTTGATTATGTTTTGGGAACCTATGAGTGAATTTTTAACCCTTCTTGATAGAAAATACATAATTCCGATTTTTAAGATTAATTTAATAGACATAATGCACATAAAATTGCTTTTAGATTTATTGATAATTTTTAAATTTCAACCCCTGAATAGGGGTAATTACTGAACATTTTCAAAAAAACAAGAAGAATGGCTTTCTTGGTTTTTAATGAGGATTAATTTGAGACCAGCTAAACCTTTTTACGATTTTTCCCAAACTCGCAATCATAAATGATAACAAGAATACTGCTGAAAGCAAACGTTTCAAAGTCAACAAATTTGTTAACGAAAATGGCTCTACTATCAATTCTTATAAGGAAGCAGCATATGAATAAACGCTACTTTCTAGAATCTATTCAACAACTTACGGAAAATATAAATATACAAAGACACATCTAGATTTACATTGTTCGAGTAATATGTTTCTGGCACCCACTGTGGCCCCTGATATAAGTAATTTGTTGAAAAAAATAACAAAAAAGCATTCTACAGGTTCTGACAATATTCCATCTTGATTGCTTGCACACATCATAGACTATATTGCCGATCCACTTTGTATCAATCAGATGACAAGCTGGTACCAACGGAGGTTCCTCAAGGTAGCACCTTAGGACCTCTTCTTTTCCTTATTTTTATAAATGATCTGCAAAGCCACTTAAAAGTAACGAATGCTTCCATGTTACTCAATTTGCTGATAACGTGGCAGTTGCGTCAACGGTTGACAACGTACATTATATGAATAGTTACTGCGATAAACTTGGACTATAACTTACTGAGACAAAAACTCAAATGTTGATGTTTGTCAATAACAGTCCTGATTATAGCTTATTAGTAAAAATCAATAATTTATCTATAGCAAACAGTCGCTCTGTAAAACTATTAGGCATAACTATTGATAACTGGTTTCAACATATTGAAGACCTAACAAAAACAAATTCAGTTAGAAGCTATGTCATCTGGCAACTTCGTTCTTATGTGAGTTTAGAAATACTTAAAACCCATTATTTTGCACAGGTGCAGTCGTTATTAAATTATGGTATTCTCTGCTGGGGCAACTCCAGTGGAGTTAATGATCTATTCATCATACAAAAAAGATAATTAGGACTATGTTGTTCAAAGGTTCTACCCTTTCATGTAGAGATTTGTTTGTTTTTCTTGGAGTACTAACGCTGCCAGCTTTATATATTTTATGCTGTTTGTTTGTTAAGTCTAATATTAATCAGTTTGTCCAGTTTTCCGATCGAAATATACAATATAGCTTAAGACACACGAATGACATTTTACTGCCTGAACACAATCTCTCTGCTGCTAACAATGGTGTGGCAGTTATGCCTATTAAGATATACAACCATCTCCCTTATTTGAAAGAAATGGCTGGTTTAAAATTGTTTATATTAAAATTTAAAAAAATCTTGCCTCATCATTATAATCCGTGATTGCTCGAAACTTAAATTTAAAATAAAGTTAATGTTATTTTAATTTTAACCATCATAGAACACTAAGATCGTTAATAAAACGAATTCAGTAAAAACTAGATATTAATATTCCACGCGAATGTGATAAATACGCCGTGGGAGGGACATATGTAAGATTTATGAGAAAAAAATATACAAGGAAGAAGGAACTCACGAACACGCGTGGGAAAATAGTCACACAACTCATTACAATTCTTAAAAAAATAAATAACAAAGAACATATTAATCCTAAGATTAAAAGCAAAATCTTCACGACTGGTTCGTTTGATAAATATTAATTTGTGATTCTTCGCAGTTCGTTATGTAAATGTAGCTATAATCTGTTTATAAATTCGGAACTATCTACAACCTTTACAAGCGCAGTTTTTTATCTAACTTTAATAATAAAACAGTTATTTTTTTCATGTAACCCAATTAGTCAAATGTTAATCGAAACAGGAATGTTAAACACATTTGGATTTGGATTGCAAAAATGATCTTTTGTGAAATTAATTTTAGCATATACTTGAATTATTACTAATTTGTAAACTTGCCTCTTATTTCCCTCGAAATCTTCAAGTTCAACCCTTAGCGAATACTCCTCATTATTCGTTAACATGTAAATGTTCTCGTTTCCCAGCCAAAATTCTTTCGCAGGATCTCCGAAACCGTTCTTGTAGTCGTTCCAATCCCTGTTGAAGTTTTCCCTTGGGTTACCAAAATCATCTCTTCGTTGAATAACCTAAAACATTTTTATTTCAACTGCTAAAAAGGCAATTAAGAGAAAATAGAAATAACAATTTTACTTTGAAATTTTCACAGTAGTGTTGAAATAAATAGTTTATTTTAAAATTGGGCAGTAAAATTAATATCTACAAGAAAACATAATTGTTTACAACGAAGTTGAAGTGTGAAGAAGCAAGTTTTAATTATGCCGTGAAAAAGATCGAGTTTCTCAAAGTACGGAAGTAGGCCGTGCGCGATATTTTAGTATCGCTCGATACTGTCGAATAATTTTCCAACAATTTATGTGACTAAAAAAATTGTAAGATGCTCAACAAAGTTTTTAAGTATTAGGAAATGTTTGTTGCAAACTTCAAGTCATAATGTCTCTTAGTTTGTTTATAAATGGACATCACGCACAAAATTTCCACTCGGCTCCCAATTGGTGTATATAAAAATACTTTTTCTAAAATTGTTCATATTTTGGTGTAATTGTAATACAGTGTAACCCATTTTGAATGGAAACACCCCTGTAAAAAATGTGCCTATTATTTGTTTTTAACGGGGCTTTCTTAAAAGATCGAAAGTTCTACTTTACGATAAAAATTTAGAGATAAATTTCAATTTTCAAGACTTACTATGATTTTTTTCAATGTCAAAAATGGACAAATTTGATTAGCGATTTTTTTTGTAAAATCTAGCTATACCACTGGCTTCAGAAACATCTCAAATGGGTAAATCCAAAATTTCGTGAAAAGATATTAAATAATGACAGATTTATGACAAAATTAATGTAGGTAATATTTTACATGATTTTTTCTAAAAAACGAAGTAGCCCACGAAAAACAAACAATAGAAAGATAAATTAAGTGGATAGTTTTAATAAATATTGTCTTTTAAACAAACTTAATTATATTTGACTTAAAAACATGCATAAACAATTGAAATTAACAATAATTAGGTATTTAATAAACAAAATAACAACACATTACACTAAAACTAAAACACAATAATACAATTCATCCTAAATTTTTGTAACCTCTACAAGGTCGCCGTTTATTTCGATGCACTTGTCGAATTGTTTTTTAATATTCTTTACGATATTCTGTAATTGTTGCCGGGTAACTTCTGCACAAGCTTGTCTTATTCTTGCACACAAATCTTCTCCATTACTCGGCGTGACCTGTAAACTTTAGATTTTATTAAACCCCATAAAAAGAAATCCATCGGTGTTAAGTCCGGGGATCGGGGTGGCCATCCAATTAACGGGATGCCTCGACCTATCCATCGATTAGGAAAGTTAGCATTAATCCATCTGGCAACCACTTTGGCACTATGGACAGGGCTGCCATCTAATTGAAAGTGTAGATTTACTCTTTCTTGTATTGAAAGTTCATGTAGCATATTCCAAAATTCGTTTCTTAGGAACTGTAAAAACTGCATGCTATTCATATTACCTTCAAAAAAGAAAGGACCAATGATTGTTTCATTGAGTAGCCCACACCAAACATAAACTTTTTGGGAATATTGTCTTTTACAATTAATGACCCACTCTGGATTTTCTGTAGCGCAAAACCTACGATTTTGTGACGATGTCACCCCATTTGTGGTAAAAGTTGCCTCATCGCTGAATAAAGTAGTTTTAAAAAAATTTCCCTTATTAAGATACTCTCCTTGAGCCCACAAGCAAAATTTCATCCGTGTTTCATCATCACCAGGTTCCAACGTATGTAAAAATTTGGGTTTGAATGGTTTTACTTCCCTAGTAGCACAAAATATTGGACCAATATTGAACCAATATTTATATATTGGTCCTATATAGGACCAGTATTCATATATTGGTCCTATATAGGACCAGTATTCATATATTGGTCCTATATAGGACCAGTATTCATATATTGGTCCTATATGGATTATACATTGGTGCAATATTTGTGCTGCTAGAGCTTATTCTTTATAAGGCAAATATTTTCTCTAGGTAAATTCAAATCTAAGCTAGCTACTCTTACACTGGCGTTTGGATTGTTGTTAAAATAATTTAAAACGGTCTGCTCGTACCTGGGTCTTCTTTGTACATTACCCGTTCTTATAATACGCCTTGTCACAGCGCCACACTCATTAAAAAGTTTGTTTATAGTGAGATTTTATAAAAAAAATGCCAATCAAATTTGTCCATTTTTGACATTGAAAAAAAATTATAGTAGGTCTTGAAAAATGAAATTTATCTCTAAATTTATATCATTAAGTAGAACCCGTTAAACCCCAGGGTGGCTATGTGGTACTATACTGTCATAGTTAGACCAATGATTACGTATGCCTCTGTTGTCTGGTGGCCTGCGACAACCAGGTCAACCATACGACAGAAGCTAACACAACTCCAAAGACTTGCCTGCTTAGGAGTCACAGGAGCAATACGCACAACCCCCACAGCAGCTCTGGAGGTCCTTCTGGACCTTGCGCCCCTTCACCTAGTGATTGTGGCCGAGGCTCGGAAAGCGGCTTACAGACTGGAATGCGGAGGTCAGTGGAAGAAAGGAGGAGAACAATCAGGTCACACAAGGGCTCTAGCTGATGCGATAGGAGCCCACTCACTTCTGGAGGCCAGGAGTGACGACGTGATGCCTTCCTTCTCCTTCGCACAACCCTTCGAGGTAGTCTTCCCGAAAAGGGAAGACTGGAGACAACTCGAGGACATACTAAGGCCTGCAGATATTGTCTGGTTCACAGACGGATCGAGGCTAGAGGAAAGTACCGGAGCTGGTATATTTGGGGAAAGGCCCAGGGCTGAGCTTTCCTATGCCCTGGGCAAATTCGCCACGGTATTCCAGACCGAGATCTTCGCTATTTTGGTCTGCGCACAGGAGAACATCCGAAGGGAATACTCCAATAAACACATATATATATGTAGCGATAGCCAAGCGGCCCTCAAGGCCCTTGCATCGAATCGGACCAAGTCAAAACTGGTCCAAAACTGTAAACAAGCCCTCTGCGAACTTGGCTCATCAAACTGGGTCAGGCTTCTCTGGGTGCCTGGACACAGCAACATAGAGGGTAATGAGCGGGCCGATGCTCTGGCCAGAAGGGGCTCTCGTGAACCTCTGCTCGGTCCGGAGCCGGCTCTCGGCTACCCTAGATCCCAAGCCAAGAGGTTGATAGATAACTGGACTCGCTCCCAGTTCATTGACCTCTGGGATTCCTATCCAGGACTCCGGCAAGCGAAGCTCCTAATCTCAGGACCCTTGCCGGAGAGAACAAAGCAATTTCTGCGTCTAAGCAGAAAGCAAATTAGAGCCGTAACAGGCCTCCTGACCGGACATGGCTCTTTTAGGAAACACCTACACACAATGGGGGTGGTTGACCACCCCGATTGCAGGTTCTGTGAGGACGAGGAGGAGACTTCCATCCACGTTCTCACTTCTTGCCCAGGACTGATGAACCTGAGGTACAAGCACTTCGGCACTGGCTTTCCAGTGCTGGAGGAAATAAGGAGTTCTCCCGTGGGAAGGATTTCAGCCTTTGGGCTGGAATCCGGTCTGTATGGGGGAGCTCCTTAATTTGTTAGCGGTAGCACAATGGGCCACAAGGCCTGAGTGCGGCGACCTCCAGGCGCCCCGCTAAAAGAAGAAGAAGAAGAAGAACCCGTTAAAATAAGATAATAGACAACATTTTTTACAGGGGTGTTTCCATTCAAAATGGGTCACACTGTATATACTAATAAATTTTATTTTCGGGCAAAATATTGATGAGTAAAATACATTTGCTTTTAAAGAAATTATAAAAATTAAATAAAATTGGTTTTAAAAAGTTTAAAATTTATTTTCGTTAATATAGCCTAAAGTACATAAAGAAATCTATAATTGAAATGAAAATCTTTGCTGTACGATTTGATACCCCTAAACAATCGACGATTCAATTTTCGACTTTGCAATTATTTTTCAGGCTTTATAATAAACATTTCAATTTGAAACTTGGCTCGATAGTTTAGTTCTACATGGGGTATATTCCTTTAAAGTTTCGTTAAAATATTTGCAATATTGTTTAAGTTAGTAACAGTTGTTGAAAAATGTCCTCTCTAAAATGTCTTTATGTTTTGTGACTTGGCATGTTGACCAAAAGTTTTCGGAAAAATCTAGTTTTCTTCACAATTCCGTTGTGCTGCAATCCTGTATAGCACTAATTTTTGTTTATAATTTTTATCGGACCTCATCAACTCCTTCATTATTTTTATTTAATATTGCTGTTTTCTTATTGACGATTATTATTAATTAATTCAGATTACTAATTATTAAATATCTTTTCCATCATGCAAAAATATAGATATACTCGTATACTCCATATTACAAATTGAAATTCTAGGGAAGTACCTAACCGCCTAAATAGGTAGACAGCCGGCTGTATAGATTTCCTATGAATGATACATGAAAAACTTTGTATGGGTGAGTAAGTACCTCAGACTTACAGGGAGTCACTTTTCATATAAAGAAATTTTGCCGGTGTCATGGAATTTTACCGGAAGTGACTTCAAAAGGATGCGGGAAAATAAGAAGAGGCAGCCTATTTTTTTAATAACTAGAATGCCTGTACTTTAACTTAAAAAAATCATGTATTCGATGACTTAAGAAAACGCAAAAAAAATACTTAAATCGAGGGTGTCACAGGGTTGTTTGCGGGCAAATTAAGCCTGGCACACTACAATCTCATTGTTTACCTCAAAACCTACATTTTTATTCGTTTTATTCGTTTTATTCGTGTATTCGATGCCACAAAAAATCGTGACCGGAAGTGACGTCAAAAATCCATGACGCGGGCAAAAATTGCTTATATGAAAAGTGGCTCCCTGTATGTCTGTGGTAGTACTTACTCACTCACATAAAGATTTTCATGTATCTTATTCATAGAAAATCTGTACAGTCGGATCTCCACCTAAAATTATAAACACTGTATTTATTGAAGGAATAATAAGTTAAAAACGCATTTAGGTTAGAATAGGATAGGAGATGTGTCGGTGTAACCTTTGGGCCTTCGCAGGTAGAATTTATTTACAACTCATGAACTAACTACGAGCTCATATCTATGTCGAATCACGGTTATTCATTTCTATTTACTACATAGTAATATAAAGACTTAAAATAATATTTTATCGTTTTTAAAGGACCGCCCACTGGAGTTTCCCTTTCACCTCCCCTGTTGCAAGTTTTAGCAGCTTGTCGAGTCATATCTACTCTTGAGAAGTTTGATTTATAATAGAATATAATCTTTGTTCTTATACTATTCTAGTCTATTCTATTTGATTATATTGTCATAGTATGTCACTGTAATATTTCTCAACCTGTAACTGGTTAACATGTTGTATTTAAATAAATAAAGAAGTAAACAAAAGCTTTCCACCACACGGATTTAATCCAAAACTTTTTCCTACACTTCTTGTTATACTTACAAACAGGTTTCAGTAAGAAAATTGCTATAGTTAAGACAATTCCTTTTAAGACAATTTAGACTTTTAGATTTGCTCTACTGTCTTAATATTAGCTTATTATATATTTTGTAAATAAATTATTCAACATGAATTTTTATAATCCCATTTTAGACGAGTAAAATTGGGAAGCAAAGTCGCTTAGTTTCCGAGAAAAAAAACTGGCGTAGAACCAAATCAGACTTGGTGCGATTCTTTAATTAGGTGATCGTGTACATGAAACCACTTTTCACGACATTTTCTGGTGGTCAGGAACTTTTTTATTTTGAAAAAACTGTAAAAAAATTATTTTTCCATGAAACATGTTTTTTAACGTCCCCACCGTTATATCTTTAAAAATAATTGTGCTATGGAACTGATTTTTTTTAAAAATTGAAGTAGACACAATAATGCTTCTAGCTATGTACAATGTGATTATAAAATATATATTTTTTAATTTTTAAAATAATAGCAAACTTAAAGTTGTTATTTTCGTGAATGTATTTTTCAGCAAGTGAGAAAAATTTTTATTTATGAAAATATGTAAATACATGCTGTGAACAAATTGAAGCCAATATATGAAAAAAGTTTTTAGAATCGAAATTTTTGATGTGCAGGTTATAGTATGTAGTCAGCGATTTTTTTAAAACGGGCTAAAACATTCTTGCGCGCCCGGCTCTCATTATACTGCTTACCGCCTGCGGACTACGGTTGTTGAGTTCATGTGTACTAATCGGGCTTTTATTAACAGCTCCAAAATAGGTACGAACCTAAGGTATAAACCTACCTTTTGTTGTTTTAAGGTAAAAAATATTTAAAAGCAGGTAAATATAAATCATTGTTATAAAGTAATTACCTACCTAATAAGTAGATTATTACACATTTTTGATTGAATTAAACCAAAACGCAGGAATAAAACAACTTTATTTTTTTGCAACTATTTTTCTATTGACAAATGAGTATTTAGTTACGTAGGCCCTGCGTTAAAAAAAGCATTCTAGTTCGTCTGTACATTCATCGAAACCTTTAAATAACAGTATTTCAAGTACGACATTTACACTCGTTACAACATTTTAGGCCTTCTTTAACACAATCATATTTTCGATTTTCACAATTTTAATCTGAACAATAAATACTTGATGAAAATATTGTCCAAACATCGTCACTTAAATTCCGTCCTGAACCATGTGCATTTATAAGTGTAGTTGGCATATTGCTTCTGTACGATATTCTAAGTGGATACATAAACCTGCAATAGATAACTAAATGTATTAGATAGGAAATCTATTATTTAAATATATATGTTTACCTTAAGAAGGGGTGGTAAAAGGTGCCTTCAGTTGAAGGAAGCTCCGTTTGTTGTTGTTGCTAATTTGATCCGTAGGTCGTTTAATATCTAATTTGTTAATTTTTGTTTTTGTACAGTACTAGAATCAATTTTGTAAAGATTTTTAAAGCTTCGTCTTTAGGCAGCAATGGCAGTTCCGATAATTTTTGAAAAACAACAATATTCTTCAAGAACATCAAACGCAGATTTTTTAATTTAGTTTCGTACATTGCATGCAAAACCGGCCTGGTATCTTCCTGTTCGCTAAATAGATTTTTGGTCATTTCTGAATGACGTTTATGTAGTGAAACTACTTTTTCTGTTAATTTAAATCCTCTATCTTTTATTAATATTTCGTATTCGATTAAGTACTGTGCAGCATCTGTTGCGAATCGGCGTGGCGCGACGGCACTGTATGATTGCAAAAAACGTTCATGTTTTCAAAACTTGTCTACCTATACGACAGTCTATATGATATTTTAATAAAATTTCGTCATTTAAAATATTATCTTTTTTGACACAATATTTCCTTGTATCTTAGGTCTTGGTAGAGGTGTTTCATAATCTTATGAACCGCGAGATGCGCAAAAGGCAAAGTTTGTTCCGGGTTATAAGTGTATTTTGAAAACGCTAACGGCTACCTTGCTGTATACATATATAAGAGCTTGGGGTGAATTGTAAACAATAAATCTAATATTTTTAAAAAGTGTAACTGAGTCTACGAGAGGGATTATGTCTCTGCGCATATGAAGGTCACAGCTCATGAGATTTTGAAACACCTTTTTTTTTTCTACCACAGATTTGTCATCATCCCGCGCAATTTGTGTGTTTATACGTATACTCTAAATCCCGCAAACTACTAATATACGATTCAAATGTATTGACCCCTCATTTTAACCGCGAATATCTCAAACATGGCGGACCAGAGAAAATTTGAAAAAATATGTGTTCATTATGTGTCTATTGTAAATTCTTCACTGAAGTTTGAATAATGTACATTGGACGGTTTTAAGGTTCTACTAAGTTATATTGAAAAATGCCCTACTTTTTAAGGAAATTTTGACCATACCAGTTTTAACTTCATTATATCTTGAAAAATATACCTACTATATGAATAATATTTTAGATACCGATAAAGCACGGCATTTTTTGTACGAAGAAATTTTTTCATAATTTTTTATTCTAAAATTTGGCAGTTATTGTCAAAAACGTGACCTCATCTTTATTCGGCTATTTATCAAGGTATTTAAAAGATTTTTAATAAAATAGTTAATTATATAAAATGTAAGTATTTTCAGAAAAAAGAATTGATATGTATCAAATATTAATTTAGTTAGCAAGTGCAATAGATAATATTGCAGAACGCGGGCAATAATATTAGCTATTGCACTTGATAACTAAATTAATATTTGATATATACCAATTCTTTTTTCGGAAAATGCTTACATTTTATATAATTAACTATTTTATCAAAATTTTTGTAAATACCTTGATAAATAACCGAATAAACATGGTGTCACCTTTTTTAGAATAACTGCAAAATCTTAGAATAAAAAATTATGAAAAAATTTCCTCGTACAAAAAATACCATGCCTTATCGGCATCTAAAATATTATTTATATAGTAGGTATATTTTCAAATATATACCTAATGGATTTAAAACTGGTATTGTCAAATTTTCCTTAAAAAGTAAGACATTTTTCAATATAACTTAGCAGCACTTCAAAACTGTCCAATGTACATTATTCAAATTTCAGTGAATGATTTACAATATTCATAATTTTTTCAATTTTTTCCGTTCCTCCGTTTTTGAGCTATTCGCGGTTAAGGTGAGGGATCAATACATGTTAATAGTATATTAGGTAGACGCATCTTATCCTACCTTCCATACGTAGTGTACGTACCTAGATTGTGAGCCGCAATAATACATATGACTAATTTAGCGCGCTTTTAAAAAAATCGCTGTTGCCAAACGATACACATTGGGAAAAAAACAATTATATCAAAAACGTTTCTAATGTTTGGGCTACATTTGCTTCACTGTATGTGTATAAAAATTTTCAAAAATAAAAAAGTTTATCGATTGGTGAAAATTGTAATACGTAAAATTCAAATATCTAGATTTCCTAATTTTTAAGGAAATGAAAATGTGAAGTGTGTAAAAATCATTAGTACAGTTAAAAGCGCTATTGTGTGTACTTTAATTGAAAAAAAAAACAATGTCGATAGCAACATCAGTTTTGAAGATATGACGGTGGAAACAAAAAAAAACACATTTTATTTAAAATACAATATTTTCCCTTTTTTTAATTTAAAAAGGTCCAGACCACGAAAAAATGTTGTGAAATGCGATTTCATATGCCCAGTGACATGCTTAACAAAACCTACCATGTTTGACCTGGTTCTACGCCAGAAAAAACGACACGATAGAGTCTCGAATTCGCTCCTCTATTTGGTGCAAAATGTTAAGTTATAAAATTTAGCGAAGATGTGTTTTTGTAAATACTAAATATAGTGATTATTGAGATATTTTTAAAAACCAAGTGAAAGTCCAATTCTTTACGAATTGTTACATATTACAGTAAAACTACACTAGACCATTTTTATAGATCATTAATTGGGAAATAAAATCAATAATCTTTTTTCTGCTTTTGCTGATACTTTGTCAGATAAATGCGAATAATATTAAAATTCAGAATATTGACAAAAGTCACCACTTTAGAGGGACGGGAACGGATTGAGTTAACAACCAGTTACAATTTTATATAATATCAGAACACAATCAGTGGGTGGGACAACTAAATTTAAATAGAAAATTCCATATCTATAGTTAAGGACCACCCTAAGGAGTATAAACCTACAGTAAACATATTTTCTGCCTATGTTTAAAATTATAGAATAGACTTGTTCATAGAGCATCACAAAATATTCCGAAGAACGATCGCTATTAACCTTTAAGAGAAATTAATTAGATGCTAGAGAAAGTGTTTTCCACATATGCCATTATTTTTTGGACTTTAACTGTGATATATTGCGTATGCAGAAACTGTCTGAAATAAAATTACTTTTTCGCAAATATTTGAGAAACTGACAGTAAATTTGCAAATTTATGTTACGCATTAAACAATAAAATCACACATTATCGTTAACCTTTAACAAAATTAATATTCACAATTAATAGTTATAGCCTTTTTATATTTTACTAGTGCATATTATTAATAAATATATGTTGAAACAAGCCTGTTAGTGTTGACCAATATATTATCTTCTGTTGGTATTTTTTTAACGCTTAATTATACCGTCGGATAATGTAAGACGCATAGAAAATTTTTAGAAGACTTTCTCCTGCAAAATGACCAATTAAGTGTCAAAAAGTTATAATTTATTAGAACACTAATTCTCTTCAATTTTCCGTGATGTAATACATGCCATATGTCATGTGCGCATTATTTATTCTTATTCTTATTATTCTGTTGGGTTTAAAAGACATTTATACACCGATTTCCAAGTCTTTCCAATATAGAATTAGTGCTCAATGACCGCTGTGTCAAAGAAAATTGGTCACATTTGTCGTTATTCATTAAAAATCTATAGCTATTTCTAAACAAAAACTGTCGATATATTCGTATCACCGGATCCTCCGCCATTATTTTAAATATGAATAGGCATATTTACTAATTTCGTTACGTTTGACTTGACAAATAATAACAAAATTACTTTCTGACAGAGATCCGTTGGGACAGAAAACCAAATATGACGATGTATATTTTTTTGAATACTATACAGGGTGATTCACGTAGGCCATTCATTAGAAGTTTTTCAACTTGCAATTGGATTAGAAATTTGAAATTTGGTATGCAGCCATAATCGATCATGCCCGTTCTATCTAAAATATTTTCGGTCCTCCAACTATACAGGATGTGCCAAAAATTGGTATCACCTTTCTTATTTTAAATGGAAACCTATATTTTTCTTTACATGGTTCGATTGGTCTTCTAATTCTGAGTTTAGAGAACCTAAGATATGTTAACTTATCTATTACAATTTTTGACATATGTCCAATTTTTTGAAAAAAATTGCCGCTGTAGTAGTTTACGAACAAATTTGTATCTCGCAAACCTTTCAAAATTATGAAACCAAATTTGTGAAGCAGTTAGCTGGAAGTCCAGGCTAACTTTTGATGTCCCATCGGTGGTCCCATTTTGTACCATATGGGCGCAGTCGATTTTCAAATGTCGCAATCAAAAATTGTCAAAAAGTCAATTTTTTCAATTGGCACCTACTATTTTTTTTCACACCATTCGAAAGAAAATTGAATTTTAGGGTGAGTTACTTAAGCATTCCCTATACCTAACTTCACCCCATATCGAGTTATTCAATAAAAATCAAGAAATACCTTTTTTGCCGAGAGATTCCTTACTTCATCAAGTATGCCATGGAAACAAAAGACAGTTGTAATAATTTTTAAAGAAAAATATGGATTCTTATTTAATTACACACAACACCAACAAATTATTATTAACGAACAAGAACAATGTTGACGAAATTCTGTCAGTGAAAACGGTGCACACATTGAGCATTTGTATTGAAATAATTATTTTGTTAATCTGTTTATTTGTTATTTTGTTGTTATTATTTATTATTGCAATACGATTTTTGAATACAAATTAAAATGAAATGATTGTTTCCAAAGCCTACTACTTGAGAAAACAATATTTTTTTCAAAAAATGCCAATAACTCAAAAACGACTGTAGATAGACATACACAATGTTAATAAAAGTGGCCCTAAAATTCAATTTTGCATTGATTTCTGGCTTCAGAAATGGAGGCGCAAAGATGTGCTACGCAATCTGTTGAAAGTAGAATAATAGAATATTTGAACAAAAATATGGTGGTCACATTGAACATTTACGTCAGAATTTCGTCAACATTGTTCTTGTTCGTTAATAATAATTTGTTGGTGTTGTGTGTGATTAAATAAGAATCCATATTTTTCTTTAAAAATTATTACAACTGTCTTTTGTTTCCATGGCATGCTTGATGAAGTAAGGAATCTCTCGGTAAGATAAGGTATTTCTTGATTTTTATTGAATAACTCGATATGGGGTGAAGTTAGGTATGGGGAATGCTTAAGTAATACTCACCCTAAAATTCAATTTTCTTTCGAATAGTGTAAAAAAAAATAGTAGGTGCCATTTGAAAAAATTGACTTTTTGGCAATTTTTGACTGCGACATTTGAAAATCGACTGCGCCCATATGGTACAAAATGGGACCACCGATGGGACATCAAAAGTTAGCCTGGACTTCCAGCTAATTGCTTCACAAATTTGGTTTCATAATTTTGAAAGGTTTGCGAGATACAAATTTGTTCGTAAGCTACTACAGCGGCAATTTTTTTCAAAAAATTGGACATATGTCAAAAATTGTAATAGATAAGTTAACATAACTTAGGTTCTCTAAACTCAGAATTAGAAGACCAATCGAACCATGTAAAGAAAAATATAGGTTTCCATTTAAAATAAGAAAGTTGGCAGCAATTTTTGGCATACCCTGTATAGTTGGAGGACTGAAAATATTTTAGATAGAACGGGCTTGATCGATTATGGCTGCATACCAAATTTCTAGTTTCTAATCCAACTGCAAGTTGAAAATCTTCTAATGAATGGCCTACGTGAATCACCCTGTATAAAGCTCTCTGAATTATATTTAGTGGAGTAAATCTAAGGGTTTGAATTGCGTAGAAAGGAATTGTCCTACTATAGCAATTTCTTGCTGGAACTTGTTGAAAACATTTCAAGAAGTGTAGTAAAAAGTTTTGAATTAAATCCGTGTGGCTGAAAGTTTTTGTTTAAATAAAAGAATGTTCAGAATCCTGTTTCTTCGCAGTTTTTCTTAAATATCTCTGGTTGTATAATCCGTATTGCAAAAAAGAAAGAGACACAGATTATTAAAAATGAATTTGCGAAAAGAAGTAGATTTGTCCGAAACTTTTTGGTCAATATGCCAAGGGGTACAACATGAAGACATTTTAGGGAGGCCATTTTGAAACAATTGATTATTGATGATAACTTGAACAATAATGCACATACTCTAACGAAACTTTTGAACAGTATACCCCTTGTGGAATTAAACCATCAAGCCAAATTTCAGGTTACACTGTTTACAACTCCTAAAAAACAATTGCAAAGTCGAAAATCGAATCGTCGCGTCGATTGCTTGTGGGCATCAAGTCGTATTTCAAAAATTTGTATTTCTGATTATAGTTGTTCTTATGTTCTTTGTGGTGGTATAAACAAAAACAAATTTTAAATTTTTTAAAATCGAAAAAATGTTCAACTCATTATGTCTATTAGCTTGCTTATAAATGGTCATAATGCAATAAAATGTCATATCTAGGTCCCAATTTAGGAGTTATTGTAAACATGGTAACTTGAAATTTGGCTTGATGGTTTAACACCACAAGGGGTACCTATACTGTTCTAAAATTTCATTAGAATATTGTTGCGTATTTCCACCTCTTAGGAAACATCTTGTATGAATCAGTGGCGGCTGGTCAGGGGAGGCAGGGGAAGCTGAGCCTCCCCTTGGAAAAACCACCATATCTTCAAAAGTAATATCTTAAGAAATTTCTATTAGGTATATCTCAATTTTCAATATTTTTTATTGTTTATTATTCATTAATTAATTTTCAGTTTATATATAACATTTTTGCATTTCCTTTCCACAAACATACCTATAACGTTACAGTCCGGATAGTCTTTATATGCATATTTCCCGGTCGGCCGGTCTTTTACAGAATGAACACTGCGGTTCGCTGGAGGCTAATACGAAATAGCTTCCAACTTTACCGCATTTACTTATAACATGAATGACCTTGAATTTCTTTGCGCTGTGTAAAATAGCAACACTTGGAATAGCCAAGTATGAGGCTAGCCTCAGAGCTCAGTCATTTATAGCGCATGTGCACAGATCATTCAAGAGTCAGGTGATTCACAAAGAAAACGAACTGACGTCTGACAGTTGCGTTTAGCCGGTTAAGAAGATCTTGACGTATAAATACATAAAACATTTGATAGGCGGGCTAGAAATAAGTGCTCTAGGTGAAAATATTCCCAACAACATGTCTTGTTGTCCAGACGTGGTGGATTATTTGTTATTAAATGGATTTACTACTCTTATTTGTGACGAAAAAGTAAGAATGAAAAGAAATGCCAGGCCTACACCAGCAATGCTTTCGTTAGTTTTTAAAAGTGGTAAACAAAACTGAGGGTTTTGTGATAACAATTATAAAAAAGTCGAGTGGTTAACGGCATCAACAGTTAGAAACAAATTATATTGTTGGTGATGTTTATTATTTACTAATGATCAATCCTCAATTTGGGGCAGGGCCGGGTTTAATAATTTGCAAAATTTGTCGCGAGGTTTAGAAAGGCACGAAAAATCCCAGGAGCACATTTCATCTTGCATTAAATTCGAAATTTTTGGCAAACAAAATATTGTACATTTCTTGGATTCTGCACATAAGAGAGAAATAGAAAATGTTAACGAAAAGGTCCGTGAGAAAGAGGTTAATAGATGCCGTTATATAGTTATCTTCACAAGAAAATTCTTTCCGAGGACATGACGAAAAACGAGAATCGTGCAATAAAGGAAATTTCAAAGAGCTGGTAGATTTTTTAAAAACTTATGACCCAAAATTAGAGAACTTTTTGAATAACGCCATTATTTCTTGAGACAATTCCGGTAAGCTTCTGTAGAATGATCATTTTCAGCACTTAAACGCATAAAAACATTTTTACTAGAAACAAAATGAGTCAAGACCGCCTTTCAAATGTATCGCTTATTTCAATAGAAAAACGTTTTTTGTCAGAATTGAGGAAACGCGATTCATTTTATGATGAAATAATCAACCATTTTGCTAGTTCCAAAAATCGCAGGTTACCACTCATTTATAAAAATATTCAGGCTTTAAAGCAGAGATTAATATAGGTAGTTGTTATCTTAGAAAACATTTTTATTTGTGTTATTTATTTTTTAGGAAATATTTTTTATAATTCTCCATAATATAGAGTTCCGCGGTTATATTTTTTTTATATAACTTCTTTCTCAAAACTATTTTAATTTCTATTAAAACTTATAATTTTACACGCCTGGCAGTGATAATGAATACAATTTTTTGTTTGTAGAAAAACACTTTAATTTTTTTATCAAAACTATTTTTATTTTTATTAAAAGTTATATAATTTAATTACAAGTGGGATAGTAGGACTCCTTTGGATACCGATACTCGAGTCGTAGGAACGAGAATTTCATGAGAATGATTTTTTCATCTCATCATATTTTCTATTTCGTTTTCATTCTATTCTTTTATTAGTTCTATTCTCTCAAGTCGTGAAACGGTATCCTGGCGAACAACCCACGGCAAAAAAATGTAACGCGCCGTTGTAATACCTCAGGGGTGGTGGGGAAATGTACAAATTGTAGTCATATTGCACATCAGTTGTCTTTCAGAATATCAAGCGTCCTCAGCAGACAATATCACGAGCCGCCACTGGTATGAATTCGTGGGTTCTAAAATAATTTCAATAAGAGATAAACACTAACACTTTATTTAATAATTTACAATACTTCAAAATAACCTTTACACTTTGTTTACTTGATATTTAACCTCACTTTTTACCGCTACCTTTCACTTTTATAAACTTCTCTTTAATAAACTTCCCCTTCTGCGCCGGTAATCGCGCCTTATATATTTTGAAATTACTTCTAGATCCATCCAGAATCCTCTCCCACCACACTCTAGACAACTCTTCTGTTGCTTTCTACAAGTTTCCAGTCACTATTAGGCATAGGCGTATCAATCTCCAGTTCCAAGGGTGTAATACATAACAATATGTTCAAGTCACAATTAATTGTTTCAAAATTCTTTGCAACTTCATTTTTAATAATTTGTGTCTCAATTTGTTATACAAATATTTAAGAAAAACTGCGAAAAAACAGGATTCTGAATATTCTTTTGTTTAAACAAAAGCTTTCCGCAACACGGATTTAATCCAAAACCTTTTACTACACTTCTTGAAATGTTTTCAGCAAATTTCAGCAAAAAAATTGCTATAGTAAGACAATTCCTCAGAAATTTTAGTTATACTCCACTAATTTCTTTCATTAGAAAAAGGACGAGGAAAGTACGCCGCTCCTCGTCTCATCATTCAAAACTTTTACGTCTTTAACTGAGTACTCCTTGTAGAGCTATTATAATGTTTCATCTGTGAATTGATTATGTTATAGAAGCACTTCAAATATTTAATCTAGCTGTATTGGAGTGCTAGCTCCATCCCATCATAAGTTAATGAAGAAGAGCTAGGCCTTTGGTTGTTCAATTAAAATCTTAATTAGGAGATTAGAAAAAATCCTGACGTGTTGGAGTAATTCTGATGAGGGCATCGGATTGAGCGGGTCAATATACGTGGGGGTACTCTGCTCAAAAGTACGTGACTTTTTTTTATTTTGTGTACCTGGGAACTAACTAACTAACGTTATTTCTGCTATTAAGCTATTTTGGTAGAGGTCGAAGAGTAGCTCAACTCTTCGAGGGAAGAGTCCAGTCATGAAGGTACACTATCATAGCTGCGACTGTTTAAAATTAAGTGAACTAAAAAATAGCGGAACTTACCGTCCAGCCTCCTTCTGCTATTTCTTGTTCGCAGAAGACTTTCAGAAACCAAAACGTCGTTCCACGAATTTGCAAGTAGTACACTCCTGAACTGCGCATGCCTGCGTTCAAGAGGTCCACACAGGAATAACCCTAGAACAATAAAATATAAGGATAATACATATATTACAGAGCTTATTTGAAAAATATATAAAGGGACATGGTATTGTACTTCTACTGGAGCCAGCACAATCTCCAGATTTAAATTCAATTGAGTATATGTTAGATATGTTACAGAAGAACGTGCAAACTAACATAACAACGTAACATAACATGTTATGTTTAACATTAAGCAACAACTTTGTGTCTTTTGGAACGATGGCGGTTTAATAAACTAAAAAGCAAGGTTTGGGACAACCATATTAGAATATACAACATGTAAAATATTGATTGTCTTTTAATTGCTTAATTGTAGAAGTATTGTGACGTGCTTTCTTCCAGTTGCCCAGCGCATAGACAAGTGGAAGCGCCACTTTAGCGCTGAGCTATATTTCGGTTATTCTCGAGTGTCACCTTTACAATTTTTACGTGGGTAAAGGGCCCATAGTTGCTGTAGAGCTGGGATAGCTACAGTGAAGAAACGGTTATGTCCAGGGGTCTGGACGGCAGATTAGATTTTCACTCACATTCAACAGTAAAGCGCACATGTCGGTAAATAACAAAGTTTATTAAATGTAAAAAAATTACAATAACAATAAAAAAACGGTCAAGTACCAAAAATATGGAGTTCATTATAAATAAAATAAAAACTTAAAATATGTCATGGTATTTTAATTTAATGAGGAACCAGGCGGTGAATAGTTATTTTAATTTGGAAGCTAGCGGTGGTAAGCAAGCAAACGGTGAGAGCGGAAAAACATAAAATCGGTAAAAAACAGTAAGAGATAAAATGCAGTAGGCGGTAAAAACAACAGTAAGTAGTAACAAGAAAACAAGCGGTGTGCATGTACCAGGCAATAGCGAGCGATTATCTACAGCAATAATCATGTATACATGCACGGTCAGAGTGTATGTGTGAATAACTTAATAAAACTGATTCCAAATAAATAAAACGATTTTCGGATTCGGTGCGGTGTGTAACATAAGTCACATTCGGATTAGAAAATGAAACGGTTATTGGATTCGGTGCGGTGTGTAACATAAGCTACATTCGGATTGGAAAATTAAGCGGTTTTTGGATTCGGTATCAGCTTACCACTGAGAATATTCTGCCTAGACAGATAGACAGAAATAATGCCAACGGTGGTATTTTGGTGCGGTTTAGAAATTATCATTAACATTTCATGATACATTGAATCGGAAATTATTTTAAATGATTACTTTTATACACGCATTTCAGTGAATTATTCTTATGTTTATAACTATAAAAACAGTGACAAGAAACGGTGGCGATTGCAAATCTCGGTATATACTTACTGGACGACGGTTCGGAAAATAATAGTGGTCAACTATTCAACGGACGGGACAGAAGTGGCATTCAAATCTGTTTCAATGATAAATGATTTGCGCTGGCTTAGCCAACGGCCTCAGTATCAATTTTTGTAATTATTGCAAGTAGCCCTCTCACGGCCGGGTTTATTAGATTTTCCACACAAAGTAGAGTCCTATATCGCGGATTAAACTAGCTAAATTAGAAGGAATCTATAACAGCGATTTAAACAAATATTTTTCGACCATAAGTGGAACAAGTAAAGAAGGATAGTTAGTTATTTAAATTGCATTTTTAGCATCGGAAAAACACTTCGTTACAAGATATATAAAAAGTGTATTACAAAAACAAATGATTATTTGCTTGTCCCCTATGCCTAGACCATTTTCTGTTTTGTGTAACACGTTTTAAATACAGTGTCCTTACAGGTAATAAATTAACATTACGTAAGACGTAAATTAGGTTGCAAATTGCCGAAAATATCAACGGAAAGATATTTATTATTCATCTATTAACGCATTGAGGAGAATGACTGTCTATTTTTAAATTATTTACAAGAGTTGTTGAAAGAACAGGTAGGTATATTTGGTACAAAACGAACTCGATTATATAATTAACGAATGAGTCTGGGTCAGGCGCACTTCAGAATGAAAGTAATTTGTCATAACAAAACGCGAGGTAGCGTTTTATGTTATCGGCTATCTGCGCTAGATATTTAACCTAATGTGATGTTTAATTTAGCCTTGAATATGTGTACCAATATTAATAAATAAATTAGTCAATAAGTAAATCTACTTTTAATTAGCTGATACGATTACATGTTTATTAAGTCATTGGTTACGTTTTTTGACACCTAATTAAAGTATGAAATATATTATTTATTTGAGCCCTTAACATCAATTACCCTAACTGAATTCATATCAAAACGTATATCGATGCTTATGACCTAGAATTTACAAATTTTAACTGAATTAAGTTATTCAAAATGTAGTTACATCGCGACATAAAAATTTTTGATAAAAATGAAACGCCCTTAAAAAATAACCAAAAATCATTAAGTAAAATTTCCCTTCACACTATGGTTTCTGAGAATGGATTTCTTGGCCAAAATCCCATTTTCCAATTTTCAGAAATAACATCTTTGTACCCAAATGTCGATAGTAAACACTCCACTGGACATCCGCCCTTTTACATAACTAGGACAGTATAATTTGCTGTTTAGAATAAAGGTTTCAGTTATCGAGCGTAAGCCGTTGTGTAAATGACACGTGGGAAAGTGTGCTATTGCCGTGTTTTTCAATATTTTTGTGTGTCGTACTTTTGTCCTTCAGGTATGTAGTATGTAAATTTAATAGAAAAATTCCAAGTCTCTCATTAGTGGGTACAGTAAAATAACAATGATATTTATGAATTTTCTTATGGTGAAATTTAAATATAGAAATTTGAATTGACTTATAAAAAATTGCCGGCGTTTGGCCGTGATATATTTTACACCAATGTAATCAGTCCTTCTCAGTGTTTATTGTTCCGTATAGTTTACCCGCAACTATTTGCAACTTTTGATAATTTATTATGTTTTGTAGAAGTATGCATCGTTTCAAGAACGAAGATCATGTAGAAATATGGTTACAAGGAAGTGGCAAAGACGAGAAACTCTCGGAAATTTGGAACTACGTAAAAAATACGATACAAGAAAATATTGATTCGTCTAATGAGCAGAGACTACGGGAAAAATTACGTCATTTGTGCCGGAATGTCGACGAACGGTGGACTCAAGCTTCTCGGCGCAAGGATTATTTTAAAAACAAAAATGCTACTTGGCTAAAAGGACATTTCGTTTTTAAAATAGACGAGCCAACGCCATCATCTTCTTCTGGTCGGCCGAGTCTATGATTCTCAGAAAAATAATCCAGATAACAAACAAGGGAAGCTGCGCAATTATCACATGAAAAAAAAGACGTAACATCTTTAATTGTACAAGCTACGAGTATAGCTGCACGTCAACAAGGAAAACACGATATAGCAGCAGTTTCAAAAGAAGTAAACAAAAGTCCAATCCGAGCAGCTAAAATTAGAAAAATCCTTTTTCCCCAGAAAAAAAAAATTTGAATTACTCAGCCGAAGAAGCGTTAGAACTGATTTTAGATCCCAATTTAAGTAAGCAACAGTATTTGGATATTCAAGTCTAGGTCATTCAACTTACAAACAAAAATTCACCACTTTTGTACCCATTCTGATGCATCTTTGTTTGTAACTAAGGTAATGCCTCTTCGCTTGCAGTCACACGAAACTATTTTGTGGAATAATCGAACTCCGCAATCTGTGAAATTTTGTAGGCCTCTTAAATTGGAGTACGTCAAAGAGTCAGCGGAGCATATATTAAAAGAAAAACAAACTATCGATCTGCAAATTGAGAATCTTAAGAAACTGAAAATTTCTTTACCGAATGAGAAAGAATTAATATAAAGTTTAATCTGTAAGTATTGAATACTCTGACCGGAACAAAGTCAAGTCAAGCTTGTCCGATATGTGGTGCCACACCCAGTGATATTTGATCCAACACCAAATACTTTGCAGTTTGGAATAAGTCCATTACATTGTTGGATTCGATTTTTTGAGTGTATCTTTCACATCTTCTATCGTTATGATATACGTGAATGGCAAGTCCGAGGCCAGAAAAATAAAGAAATTGTTGCCAAAAGGAAAACAATTATACAAGAACGATTTTTAGAAAAATTTCATTTACATGTGGACAAACTAAAAGATGGGTTTGGTAGTACAGACGATGGTAATACTGCTCGTCGAGCATTTAATGACGCTAAAAAATTTCCTGAAATTATCGATGTTGATGAAGACCTCATTAAAAAATTTAAAAGTCATTTTTATTTGCCTGTCCTGTAACTGCCAAATCGATGCACCAAGATTGGAAGGTTATTGCTACGCAACAGCCAGACTATACATGACGAAATATTCCTGGTATCCAATGCCTGCAACTGTGCATAAAGTTCTAGCACACAGTAAACAGATCATTGAAAATACTGTATTGCCAGTAGGGTATTTTGGAGAAGAAGGATCTAAAGCTAGAAATAAATTGTACAAACATGCCCGACAATTTCACTCTAGGAAAACTAGTAGGAAAAATAATATGGAAGACATTTTCAACAGAGCTATGGATACATCAGATCCTATCATTCCAAGTATTAGTTGACAAAAACGCAAAAACCGCCAACGTAGACTGCAACTTCCTTTTGAAGTAATTAGTATGCTGCTGGAACAGAAATCTGAAACTTTACAATCTGAAGAGAGCAGCGAGGTCGATGATGTCGAGGTTGATGTAGAGAACGTCCTAGTAGATATATTGCCTATTGACCAATTAGCTTTATTAGAATTGGAAAGCGATATATAATATACAATTTTTTTGTTACGTAAATCAATAAAACTTCGCCAAACAAGCGTCTGTTATTAAAATTTTTACATCAAATACCCCTTAATTTATGTCTTTTTGTTATTAACTATCACAGAAAATAGTTACGCCACTTAATTTTTCCATAATATTATTTAATTAATTTTGGCCAGATAATTTGGGCGTCATTCGGTTAATAGATATTAGGGTTGCCCCTTTTCCCTAAGAAGGGGACATAAAAGGCCACTGTCTTTTATGTAGCTTTCATAAAGTAATAGAAATATCTTCATGTGAGTACTAAATTTTATATAAATCTGCAAAAGTCATGTAATTGTGGCAGCCTTATTGGATTAGCTATTCTGAATTTTTACTTTTGACATCAGGTTCAGTATCAGCTACCATGAAAATACCTAACTACCAATTTGAACATAATTCTATCTATTCTCGAATAGATTTTTTGCTCACCGTATACTAAATAACTTGATGAAACTAATAGAGAAACACCGAGCCATACTCTACAGCTTACAAAAGATTTATATAAGAATCGCTTAAACTATTCCATTTCAGAGAAGTGATTGGACAAACAAATATTTAAATTTCTTTAAAGTTGATTAAAAAGTGGTCATTGCACAATTTTTTCGGATAATTGAATGCCGTTAAAATGGGGCCTATGCATGATGGGGTTCCTTTAATTTTTGTTGTGCGGTACTTGATTACAGCAATAAACCTTTTTACAAAAGTAGATAAGTAAAAATGTATCGAGTTATTGGCCTGCTAGTTCACCAGACTTAAACCCAAGGAATTTTTGAGATAACATAAAAAATAGGTGTATATCATCGAGATTAACTCCCTATATGAACTAAATGAGAAAACTGACGCTGGTGTGATCGCAATCCCAAAACAGGTAATTTTTGTGAAATATGAATCCCTGGTATGGCGCCGGCTCGCCGAATTGTGTATATGAACGTAGCCGATAAAGAGTGACCGCAAAATCCGCCTGATATTAGGTATCGAATTGCGAGCTTGGGAAAAATCGTAAAAAGGTTTAGCTGGTCTCAAATTAATCCTTATTAAAAATCTAGAGCGGAATTGTTCTTGTTTTTTTTTAAATGTTCGGTAGTTACCACCCCTAGTCAGGGGTTGATAATTAAAAATTATCAATAAATCTAAAAACAATTCTATTTGTACTATTTCTATTAAGGTGGCCATTCCCTAGAACGAGACATTCGATAGGGAAATATTTATTATTTTTGGTTATAACTTTTTTTCTTAGTACGTATAAACTATATATACAGATTCAGCAAATTTAGTTTTAGGTACGTAAACTTGTTTCTGCGCAGAGAAACCATGCCTTGTCGTAAAACAATGCCACAGCATTGGTATAAAACAATAGCGCCATCGCTTGACCGCGACTAGTTGAAAACAGCGCGAGCGCACCCATTCTGCTTTAATAGTCCAATAAATCTGTCGAAAATATCGCGTTTTTTTGCAAAAATTATTAACAGCAAACCAAGGTATGTAAAATATCGGAAATTTTCCGTAGAATTCAATGAACTATTTTTAAAACAAATGACGAACTTGCGTCCTCTTCAAAATGGCGGCCAAAGTTTGCAAAAAACAGTTTTTTTGCGTTAAAAAAAAAAGTTGGCGCTGCACAAAAAAAAGTTTAATAGCAGAGTTGTGTAACTTTTTAATGCGGATCGAGCCGACCCAGTCCGATCTTAGAAAATTGCAAAATTATTTAGTTATTGCAAAAAAGACGTTAAAAATCGCATTTTTTGAAATACCTGTATCTCCGCGAAGAAAAGATATTCTTTAACGAAACTCAGTGAAAGCATAGTCCAAGATATATCGAATACAAGCATTTTTACAGATTTGCAAAATATTTCAAATTTCTTGCAGAAATCGATTTTTTCGAAAAAAACACGTTTTTTTCAATGTCCAATAGCTCATACAGGTCTTCATAATTTTATATCGGACCAGTCCGAAAAGTTTCTTCAACAGTTGCGCTAACCTGTGTAGTTATTGCGCATATAACGAAGCGATCCCTAATATGCGAAAAATCGGTCAAAAAATCGATAATTTTTTTTACCCCAAAAATTTTTGAATATTTTTGACATCTTAAATTATATTGGAACACCATTGCCAATGGATAGCTGGCATTTTTCTACAAATTTACAAAAAAAAATTGCCCTCGGACTCTGGAGCCGAGATCATTTTTTTTTAAAGAAATTCTTGTGGCGCCATTTTTTAAGGTAAAGGGCTGAAATTTGCAGTGGTTATTGTACAGTACCTATATTTTCAATAAAAAATCTTCGCAACTTGATCGGCCGTTGCTGAGCATTGCAAATTCAATGAAACTCGGAGCTCGATGCTGTGGCGTACGCCTACAGCTGCCGAAAACACGGCATAAAATGTTCAAATGTGTGTCCAAGGTGTGACGATGAAATTTTCTCAAATATTGAGGAGAACAGAGTCGGCGCTGATGATATCGACGAAGAAATAGACGGGCCAAATATCACAGAGACTGAGCTAGAGAGAGATGAATTTTCAAATGATGATAACGATAATGATGATTGTGATGACGATAATGCGGAAATAATATTACATGACGTTTACCGTGACAGTAGTAGTGGTAATGAAGACGAGTCTCCTATTAAAAAGCAAAAGAAAAAAAAAATTAATGCAACGTATTCTACAAAAACAATTCGAATACATAAATGAGACATAATAAAATTTTGATGTTTCTTTGGTAATGTAACAAATGTAATAGAGCGTAAAGGAATTAAAATTACTTGCCATACAATAGCACGATTTCGTAGATAGTTTGGGACGATATTTGACAAACCCCAAAATGTTATCGAGGCGGGCGATGTACTATTAGATTTTTTCAGCCATAGGTATGAAGTAATCTGTAGTAAATTTGCTAAATCGAAAATATTTTATTACCAGTAAAATACCCCTCATAAACTGATAAAAATCCGTTACGATCGATGTCATCGTCAAATTGCTTTTTATTAGAAATGTAACAAACGCGCGGGTAATTAAATGAGGTGAATGTATAAAATAATCAAATTACAAAAGGGGTAATTGAATACAAGAATTCCCCAAACTGCACATTAGTTAGGAACTAGTTGCTTTTTCCTTTTCTAAGTCCACTCGTAAAACAAATAGGTTTTTTAATAATAGGTATAATTAGCTAGCTTAGATGTAGAATATTTTAAGTTGTTTAAATGGACGTGTTATACTGAAGGGAAGCCAATTTGGCCACAGTTACTAAAGAGAACGCCACTTGCCAGGCGAGTACTACGTCGGTACATAATTTCTACTATAGAGGACGCAACCTTCCGGATGACTTGATGCCTCTAAAAAGAGGCGAACTTTCATTCATTGATCTAGATTGCTTTGGGGTGGATAAGGACCACTAACTAAAAATTGACAAGGTTAATCCCGTCCGGAAAGAAAGACACTTTCCGATCAGCTACTGGTGGTGTGACATCGGCCTACTTTTATCGGGATAACTTTAGTATTCCCGGGTATAGATATTTGCATTTTTGAGCTTTTGTTATAAAATTTAACTTCATGTCATCAGATTTCTCAAATTAAACGTTACCTCGTTCATATTGTCACTGGCAACTGGCGTTTCTGCACTAGTTTATAAAGAAATAATTAACTCCATGCTAGTTAAGGCTATTGTATTTCTTGGCCCTTCTGGCAATCAGTTTGAATTTGAGTGTAAATGATTTTTTCCTTTAACAAAGTAATTTTTCTTGCTTAAGTTCGAGACTACGGTCCAATTTCCTTATTTGTTTATCTTTTAAGTTGCATTTTCTTTTGTTTTAATTTAAGTATTAATTATTGTTGTTCTATTTTCCAAACTGATTGTTCTTTTGTGACGTGTTCTTTTATCCGTTTTCAGCCCTTTACTTAAAAAAATGGCTCCACTAGAATTTCTTAAAAAAAATTATCTCGGCTTCAGAAGGTCGGAGAGCAATTATTTTTTTTTGAAAATTTGTAGAAAAATGCCAGCTATCTATTGGCAATAACGACATTGCAATATAATTTAAAATCTCAAAAATATTCAATTTTTTTTTGGGGTAAAAAAAATTATCGATTTTTTTCGCATATTAGGGATCGTTTCGTGATATGCGCATTAATTGCACAGGTTAGCGCAACTGTTAGAGAAACTTTTCGGACTGGTGCGGTATAGAAATATGATGGCCTGTATGAGCTATCGGACATTGAAAAAATCGCGTTTTTTTCGAAAAAATCGATTTCTGCAAGAAATTTGCAATATTTTGCAAATCTGTAAAAATGTTCTTATTCGACATATCTTGGACTACGCTTTCACCAAGTTTCGTTAAAGAATATTTTTTCTTCACGGAGATACAGTTATTTAAAAAAAATGCGATTTTTAACGTCTTTTTTGCAATAACTAATTAATTTTGCAATTTTCGGAGATGGGACTGGGCGGGCTCGATCTGTATTAAAAAGTTACACAATTGTGCTGTTAAACTTTTTTTTGTGCGACGCCAACTTTTCTTTTTCAACGCAAAAAACTGTTTTTCGCAAACTTTGGCCGCCATTTTGAAGAGGACGCAAGTTCGTCATTTGTTTTAAAAATAGTTCATTGAATTCTACGGAAAATTTCCGATTTTTTGCATACCTCGGTTTGCTGTTAATAATTTTTGTAGATAAAATCCCTCACTTACTGGACTATAAATAGCGTATCTGTTTAGACGCGTGGGAATAAAATAAATTAATCTCAATTTCGTTATTAAAATGCCTTGTGTTTATACAATTGCAAAAAAAAGTGCAAATTGGGAAGTGGTACTTCGGGGGCCATTCCACTGATGACTCAATAAATTTATTTACTGTGGCATATCAAGACAGACCAATCCCCTCAGCTAGCATAATTTCATACATTATTAAAAAATTTGAGAATTTCGGGTGTGTCGTGAATTATTGTAAAAAGCGCTGTCAACCCGAACCCCGTCATCAACAAATGAGCGAAGAACGTGAAATTAATGTCTGTGCACTTGTTGAAACTGGTGAACCTTTCTAGCAGACAAATTGCTGATGAAGTTGACATGAAGGAAAGAACTGTAAGAAATATTTTGAAAATAAATGGGTACAGTTGTTTTAAAGTTCAAACAACGCAATAAATATTTCCCGAGGACAATTTCAAACGGATGGAATTTTCTGAAATCATGATAAATAAAGTGAATGAGAATGAAACCTTCTTAAAGAATATATTATTTACAGATGAATCATCCTTTTCACTACATAGGAAACACAATCCATCCGTAGTACGATATTGGTCTCGAAAAAATAACCATTCGAGTGTTGCTGTGCGAACTCAGTATCCTCAAAAGTTGAACGTTTGGACGGGAATTTTAGACAATCATATTCTAGGCCCACTGCTAATCGATGTCAATTTAAATGGCAATAAATATTTAGAGCTTTTACAAAACGAAATAATTCCTGCAGTTCAAAATCTTCCTGTCAACTTTGACGACATTTGGTTTCAACAAGACGGCTGCCTAAGTCACAATACCTTAACTGTTACTAATTTTCTGGAAAGAATATTTCCCAATCGTTTAATAGCTACGAGGAGAGTGATAAAATGCCACCCCAGGTCACCTGATCTTGCACCCCATGATTTCTTTCTGTGGGGCTTTTTAACCGCGTACAAACATGTGTTTGAACGAGCCAATAATTTAGTTGAGTTACGGGAAAAACTTATCCAACTTTGTGCAAGTATTACTCCAAATCAACTCAATGATATGAGAGGTTCATTGTATAATCGGTTTGGCTATTGTTTGGCACAAGAAGGTGGTTTATTTGAATTCTTACTTCATTAATTTATTGTTTGATAATTATTAGTTGATTTTAGTTTCTAAGGGTTATTTAATTTTATTTTAATGTTCAATTTTTGTAATTTAATAAGATTAATTTATTTTTTGATAATTATTAGTTGATTTTAGTTCCCGAGTTATTTAATTTTATTTTAATGTTCTATTTTCATTTCGGTTTTAATAAGAATTATTATTTTATTCCCATAGCATTTACAGCTAAAAAAGAAACTGCAGAAATGCTTTCAATAGAAGAAATTATTTGTCAAAAATGTGACAAATAACTTCTTCGCTTTTGACGAAGAGATATTTTCTCGTTTCGTATAGAAATTATTAGCTACGCCCGCATCCATCCTTAGTTCATGCCGTGCTAAATTCAATTCATTGTGTGCCTCTGCTTTCACGATTTATCGAACTAGCGGGGCGTGGTCAATTACATCGTTATTCCTATACCCTAAACTGAAATTTCCCAATCTGCATGAGAGTACCTAAGTAGAACCATAACAACACTATTACTATGAATATTCACTTAATAATTTCAGTGGTTTGCAAAATAACTAGATTTAAATTTTAAAATTATGTTAATCTTCCAATTTCGTTGTTTTAAATCTAGCTATTTTGCAAACCACTGAAATTACTGAATGAAAATTCATAGTAATAGTCTTGTTATAGTTCTACATAGGTACTCTTACAGTTTTTTAAAATATTCGTTATGGGCAAAAATAATAAATATTTCCATATCGGATGTCTCTCTCTAGGGAATGGCCACCTTAATCAATCTTAAAAAGCGAAATTATGTACTTTCTATCAAGAAGGGTTAAAAAATCACCTATAGGCTCTCAAAGGGGGTGAAATCATCCCCAAAATATAAAAAAAATAAAAAATATTTTTTAAAATTCTGAAAATAAAATGTTTAAATGTTTAAACTCATGACAAATATGGAAAGTGTATTTCTCGTCAGTTTTGATGAAAAACAACCCCTACGAGCGGTAAAACTACCCCCAAACACGAAAACATGAGAAAAAAGCAATTTTTGGAAATACCTACTTGTATTCATTGTTTTTTTCAATAACTGACATTCAGTTAGCTGATTTCACCCCATTCGAGGGATGAATTCCAATAAATACGGATAAAAATGTATAACATAGGCTAACTGAACGTCAGTTATAGAAAAAACCAATTAATATAAGTGTTTCCGAAAATTACTATGATTTTTTTTTCATGTTTACGTGTTTGGGGGTAGTCTAACACACATTTCTTTTTAGCGTGAATTATAATGTAACTTTATATGTTATTATGCAAGTGTTTATGACATAACAGTAAGTGTAATTAGCCACATTATATATATTTTTGGCGATTGTCCCTCTGCTCTAACCATAAAAAAATAATTCTCAAATATTTTAATAAATTTTTCAAAAGGTTGAAATTATTTAAAAATTCCTAAAAAATCTATTATACACACCAACTAATGATCTAACAGGTCCTCTTAGTTTCATTAGTTTAGCTAAAATAGTTTTCAACAAAAAAGAGTTTATAAAAATAGTCTTACTGGTGCATGTTATGATGATGACGATGTGCGAAAGGTCTCGGGGTCAAACACCTATGCCTGCTGAATTTTTTTCTTTAATTTGTGACGATTAGCATATTTTTTTACAAATTCTTTTCTATGATTTCTTTAGGTCAGGTTAGTAGGTTTTTATTCTGATATCTAATTGTTATTAATTATTAGCACCGCAGGCAGTATTAACGTCGTATACAGGTTAGGTTAGTTAGGTTGATTTTTATTTTGCTATCTAATTGTTAATATCACCAACGGAATTTTCCCAGATGTCTTAAAAATCTCCAAGGTCATATCCATACATAAAGGTGGTCCAATAACTTTGAGTAATTTTAGACCTATTTCATTAACCCCAATCATATCTAAAATATTGGAAACAGCTCTAGAAATTCAAATTACTAAACATTTTGATAACAATGTACTCTTTTGTCCCAATCAATTTGGTTCTAGGTCTAATAAATCCACTAACGATGCTATAGTTCTCTTAAATAACAAGATAGTTGAAATACAGGAACAAGGGGACTATGCCGGAGTAACCTTTTGTGACTTACAAAAAGCTTTTGACTGTGTGTCTCACCAAGTGCTTGTCGACAAACTTAGGTACTATAAATTTAACGATCTTAGCTGTAATCTAGCATCCTCTTATCTTACCAGTAGAAAACAGTACACTTCTGTAAACAGTAACTGTTCTAAACCACGATATGTCAAACATGGTGTCCGTCAAGGGTCTGTGCTGGGTCCTACTCTCTTCTTGATATATGTAAACGATTTAAAAATGGGTGTTCCAAACGCTGAGCTTGTAATGTTTGCGGACGACACAACATTAATAACCCGTCACAAGTGCCTAAGTACTGTTAAGGAGCACATGAGCGACTCACAGATCTTCGCCAATGAATGGTTCATAGCAAATAAGTTAAGTCTAAATCAAACTAAGACTACTAATGTACTATTCTCTCATAGAGCAATTGAAGACCATGAGAATCCGGGTTATGTTAAATTTTTAGGTGTTATCTTAGACCCAAAGCTCAGTTGGTGTCAACATATTGAACAACTGTCAAATAAATTGTCAAAAAACATAGTTTTAATTAGATCTCTCAAGAAATTGGTTCCTCTCCAGGTTTTAAAGACTGCTTATTATAGTCTTATAGTGTCCCAGATGTCCTATGGTCTGATAAGCTGGGGCCATGCTCCTTCTACTTGTAGAATTTTTGGACTGCAGAGGAAACTGATCCGTATTATAAGGAATCTGGAGTACCGGATAGATGTTAAACAAGAATTTATTAATCTGCAAATACTAACTTTCCCTAGTTTATATATCTATGTATGTCTGTTATATATTAAAAATAATCTGGAAGAGTACACATTCCAGAAATCTGTACATAATCACGATAACCGAAATGGAGATAACATAAGACCCAACTACTTAAGATTAAGATCTAACAGGAATGGCCTCAATTACTATGGACCTAAATTTTTTAATAAATTGCCTCTCTGGATCAGAGTACTACCGGTCAATAATTTTAAGCGACTTATTAAATTTTTTTTTAATAAACCAAGCTTTTTACACCATCAATGAATTTTTAGACTGTGATGTGTCAGTAGTTACTGAAAATTAAAATTTTATCTTGAGGGTTTTTTAATGTGCTTTTAATATCAATAGGTAATTTATTGAACGTATACATTTTATTTTGACAATTTGTTTCTTACTGTGTTTTATCAATGTATTTGACTTGTGTATAACATTTCTTGTTTTAGCACCAATAAATATTATCTATCTATCTATCTATCTTAATAACTATCAGTGTCACAGGCAGAGAATTAGCGTCGCAAAGAAAGGGGGGTGTGGGGGGAGTGTCCCACCGCTTTTTAACGTTGGAAATGTTATTGTTCGTATATGGGGCCAAAGTTATGAGTTTTATCCAAGGTCGCCAACACGAAAGAGTCGAGATCAGATAACGTAATACTGAGCAAGTGTGCACAATATGAGTATGCGCGGAGAACATAAAGTTATAATGGCGGTTGTGGTCAGCGCCAATTATAGTCGTTATGGATTCACAAGTTTGACAAATAGCGAATAGTTATTTTTGTAACAGGTACCTAAAATCATGTTTTTTGGGAAGGATTGTAGTTGTTTATGTTTTATGTATGGTGTTATCATTTCTAATGTCCCGAATGTTGCAAGGATTGCAAAATCTGTGATTTTTTTGTCAATTGTTTCAAGAACCAATGACGGTTAGAGGCTGAAAGTTTGCCCATCGTGTTCTTATGACTTGCCAATATTATGACATGTTATTTCAAAGATGGCTTTCGGGGGCCGTCTCGCCTAGCTGATGCGGCTAGACCCTCCATCAAGAGTCCCGAAACTCCTGGCTCCGACACTGTTCGCTTTCACACGTACAAAGTGCATTCTGTCTTACACGGGTTAACAATAATTACAGCATTAGCGTTTTTAGCTCCAACAAAAAGCGCCGAAAAGTCCAATCAATTGTATCGACAACCGATAAATCGCGTGGCGAGCGTATATTACGGAGCCGATTTATACATAAAAAGAGCAAACCAGTTTTAATCGTGTAACAACAAAGAAAGTCCATTATTTCATTCATTACAAGATACTTTTTGAATCGAGCCATACGGTTTTTGCTGTGACTTTCACGTCATATAGGGCATTTATTAAACTTATCGGTTGCATAATATCTCATAATACGAATCTTAAAACCGGTACATGCAAAATTTCTATAAAGCATATACGTATAATTAATATCGACAGTTTCTTATTTTGTTATTTATTTAAGGGACACTGACTGCATCGAGAAAAATTATTAAATACAAAAATAATTTTCATTTTGAAAATAGCTGGTGAAAGATCAGTCGAGCGTTACCGACTGCAACAATTAAAAAAAACGATTCTGTCATTTCTTTATTTCACCACCGATCTTAATATCGACATTAGATAATAATGGGCTCATTTAGCATATGTTATTAATGATATTTCTGAAAGATCTTCTGATTTTAGAGCGAAATGCTACAACTAGAATTTTCTAGTCTCTATAGACTTCAAAATTAACCAAGAACGAGCTCTCATATTAACAGCTGTGTGACATCATTTACTCCTATGGTAATTTAATATATCTCAAAACATGGTTTTGCTAATAGTTGATATAAATGAAATGCAAAGTAAGACGAATTGCGTGAATATTATTAACTACTATAGATATGATTTAATAATGTTAGAATGTTCTTTTCTCTTTATTCTCCATGTGGTAGTTTTTTTTAATATAAAATTAATGTTTTTTGCATTTTATTCATTATATAACTTTGACATTACTTATGGTATACAGATTCAGCAAATTTAGTTTAAGGTACGTAAACTTGTTTCTGCGCAGATAAACTACGCCTTGTCGTAGAACAATGCAGGGCATTGATATAAAACAATAGCGCCATCGCTTGACCGCGTCGAGTTGAAAACAGCGCACCCATTCTGCTTTTAATAGCGTAGCTGTTTAGACGTGTGGGAATAAAATAAATTAATCTCAATTTCGTTATTAAAATGCCGTGTGTTTATACAACTGCAGAAAAAGAGCAAATTGTGAAGTGGTACTTCGGGGGCCATTCCACTGAAGACACAATACATTTATTTACTGTGGCATATCAAGACAGACCAATCCCCTCAGCTAGCATAATTTCATACATTATTAAATAATTTGAGAATTTCGGGTGTGTCGTGAATTATTGTAAAAAATTCTGTCAACCCGAACCCCGCCATCAACAAATGAGCGAAATACGTGAAATTCGCGAAACTGATGTTTGTGCACTTGTTGAAACTAGTGAACCTTGTTCTAGTAGGCAAATTGCTGATGAAGTTGACATGAAGGAAAAGACTGTAAGAAATATTTTGAAAAGAAATGGGTACAGTTGTTTTCAAGTTCAAACAACGCAAGAAATATTTCCCGAGGACAATTTCAAACGGATAGAATTATGTGAAATCATGATAAATAAAGTGAATGAGAATGAAAACTTCTTAAAGAACATATTGTTTACAGATGAATCATCCTTTTCATTACATAGGAAACACAATCCATCCGTAGTACGATATTGATCTCGGAGAAATAAACATTTGAGTGTTGCTGTGCGAACTGAGTATCCCCAAAAGTAGAACGTTTGGACGGGAATTTTAGACAATCATATTATAGGCTCACTGCTAATCGATGGCAATTTAAATGGCAATAAATATTTAGAGCTTTTACAAAACCAAATAATTCCTGCAGTTCAAAATCTTCCTGTCAACTTTGACGACATTTGGTTTCAACAAGACGGCTGCCCAAGTCACAATACCGTAACTGTTATTAATTTTCTGGAAAGAACATTTCCCAATCGTTTAATAGCTACCAGGGGAATGATAAAATGCCCCCCCAGGTCACCTGATCTAGTACCCCATGATTTCTTTCTGTGGGGCTTTTTGAAGGAAACCGCATACAAACATGCATTTGAACGAGCCAATAATTTAGTTGAATTACGGGAAAAACTTTTGTGCAAGCATTACTCCAAATCAGCCAAATGATATGAGAGGTTCATTGTATAATCGGTTTGGCTATTGTTTGGTACAAGAAGGTGGTTTGTTTGAATCCTTACTTCATTAATTTATTGTTTGATAATTATTAGTTGATTTTAGTTTCCGAGTTATTTAATTTTATTTTAATGTTCTATTTTCATTTCGGTTTTAATAAGAATTATTATTTTATTCCCATAGCATTTACGGCTAAAAAAGAAACTGCAGAAAGACAGAAATTATTTGTGAAAAATGTGACAAACAACTTCTTCGCTTTTGACGAAGAAATATTGTCTCGTTTCGTATTAGAAATTATTAATCTACGTACCTACTACCCATCCTTAGTTCATGCCGTACTAAATTAAATTCATTGTGTGCCTCTGCTTTCCCGATTTATGGAACTAGCGGGGCGTGGTCAATTACATCGTTATTCCTATACCCTAGTACATTTTCCGAATCTGTATATGATCTCAATTGGGGCACGAAAACTCGGAGTAAAGTCGGCATTTCTTTTATGGGACATAGGCGGCGGCGGTAGAAATGTAAAAATGCTTTAAATACTAAATAATTATTTTTTAATTGTTAAAGAAAGGGATTTCTATAATACCTTTATTCAATAGAAGTAGAAGTGGTTAATGAAAAAATATGTTTATCACATTTGATGAGTCACATAAAAGACATATTAAGGTACGTCTATTGTCTAGTGACCTACCTCTCGTTCTATCTTCTAGCGGCAAAGTTGTGTAATCTTAGGCAGGAGTTGCATAGCCGGGAGTTCCATAGATGGTATATAATCCTTCCGAAGGGGTGTAAATCAGCGACTGTCTTGTTTATTAAATATTAGGCCATGATACTATGAAATTTGCAGTATCATGATGTTAGGCAGGTAGAAAATTTCTACTATTCTATAAAGGAAAGACTGCAAAATTTTAAAGGGAGAGCTCGTTTCCTGGCATCGGTAATTGGTCTCAGCAGCGGAAATAGGTCGACGTTAAATAAACAAATTTCAAAAAAGCTTTGTCTATGAACTTAAATAAACAATATTCCATTCGTCACTATCCGAGTTTTCAGAACTTTTACATCAGCCCACACCATTTCAATGGGGTTGAAAACGCAATAATATGAAGGCAGACGTAAAATAGTATGATCGTGTGCTTCAAAAATTTTTTCAACGGCATATTCCTTTTTAAAATGTTGCTTTCCAATCAATTCTAATAAAGTCTTTTTTGTGTTTTTTCTGGTATTTCCAAGCCTTTATCTTTCATAAATTCAATGATATCGCCTTTTCTTGTGTTGGTGTTCGGATTTTTTGTGTGTTGCCGCGAATAGTATGACGCATTGTCCATCACAATTGCAGAATTTGGTAGGATATTTGGTAACAGCTGTTTCTTTGCCCACTTTTCAAATAATTCGGCCGTCATATCCTCGTGGTAGTTGGCAGAGGATTGCTTGATATTTTTAGCAGACAACAACAACGCATTTGGAATAAAACCGCTTTTATTTACAGCATGTAGAACTATAATTCTTTTTCCTCTAGAACATGGAGCACTTAAATTACAATTTTTGGTGTTATCTACCCAACCGTATTGAACTACATCATGGGTGTCAAACCATGTTTCGTCAAGATAAATTGTCTCGGTATTCTTTTATTTTACGCAGGTACTCATGTCGATGATTAACGATGTGTGCTGATTCCATAACTACCATTCGTTTGTCAAATTTTTTGTACCTAAAACCGCAATTGAGCAAAACGTTTCGCAAAGTATTATCCCTAATATTATTATTATCCTTAATCATTTCTAATGTGGGCACCTTCTGTTCATTGTAAAAGTCATAGACAAATCGACGAATAACATCTTTGGACGCGGTATCAAGTTTCTTAAGTTTTTGTCCACCTCTTTTCCGTTTAATAAAATGATCAACTACATCCCCGGCTCTAATAACCCTATAAATTGTAGTACGGCTAAATGATCTCCTACACGAAGATGGTTATAACGATTCTTGCAAATCGTTGCTCCCGTCAATTTTTTAATAAAACGTCCAATATCCCCGCAACTGCTGGGTTTAGGTATAGAGCATGCTACATGTTTCTTTCGAAATTTTTTGTTACATTTTTCCCTATATCGATCGATTCAGTTCCCGGTGAGACACCCAAGGTCTTAAGCTTTTTATGTCATATACCACTACCACCCCCACTTCATTATTATCATTATTAAAAGAATTAACAAAATAAAATTAAGATATTACTTTTTAGGTAATTAATTTAAGTATGTAAAACAAATTTGATCTCAATTGTTATAAGAATGAGAAAATAGGAGGCCGAGACATACAGACGGATGGACATACCAGAACTATAAGGGTTTCTACTGAACAGTAAACACATAAAAGTTTATTGTACCGTATTTGGAACAATTGTTAATAAAGTAGGCAGTCATACAGGTCTATTCTGTAATTTTTTGGTTAAAAATAAACGACCTGCTAAAATTTTAATTTTAACGGAATGCTAAAAATAATAACTGATTTTTCTATTCTGTATGTGACCATTTAACGGACCTGTTAAAGTCATAGTTTTTAACTACCGGTTATTTTTCCCTTATATATGCTCAAGGTCAAATTAAAAACAAACCTAATGAGAGCAGGGAAGTCTTTGAATGAGAGTAGTTAAGACAATGAGTAGAGTATTAAGTTAAGACGGACAATAATCCCACAAAATATATAATACACGAAGAAAAAATTGAATACCTTCCGCATTAAATTATCGTCAAACAGGACCCGCGTTTCTATTTGAGGTTATGATCACGATTATTTGAAGGCGTAAAAAAAATTACTGGATATAAATGAGAAAACGGGTCGTCAAAAGAATCTCAAACTCATTGACAAACATTTTGTTCTAGCGAAAAGTCAAAAAATTTCTGATTATGTTGGAGTTATGCAAATAAAAATTTTTCGGTTGGCAAATCAATTCAAAGTTTAGATTAAATACTTTGTTTCTGTATTTTGAATGCTCCTGCCAGTTACTTATTAAATAAAGTGCCATTTACTGAATGATATTATACAAAATTTTATGAACCAAAAAATAAAATACGGTGTTTTTGCCTCTTTAACGGCACCGTTAAATTTTAGTGGCAGGTCCAAAGTCGCCTCTAATTTTAAACGATGTTGGTTAAATTTAACCTTAAAAAAGTATACAGAATACCACTTCATTCCACTAATTATTTTAACAGTGACCTTGCCGTTAAAGCTTAACAAAAATTTTACAGAATAGACCTGATTGTCGGTCTGCAAGTTCGTTAAAGTCTATTTAATCGACCGAAGAAATTTTGAAACTGTCCATCTGCATATTACATGGTCAACCCAGATCAGATACATAAGTTTGATCCATTCTCGCTCAGAAAAATTATAAAATGAATAAAAAAATGATTACTGTCCAGATGAGAAATCTTATATATTATGTAATATTAAATAAAAAGCTTCTTTAGACCTGAATTGTGACTATACTATTTCTCCTCGCATGTAGAACTCGAAGATCATTTATGGAATAGAAAATTTCATAGTCTTGAACAATAATCGTTCGAGCTGTTCTGTGATCTCCGTGTCATAAGAGTAAACTCCGTATCATTTAAAAATGCAAACCCAGTTACATATTATCGATAAAGTATCATACTGCATTCTTATTGACACCAAATATTCTCCATATCACCATTAACACATATACATGTTACTTGAATCCAAAAGTCTTTTTTTTTCTTCAGAATAGAAAGTCGAAATTCTCATTTTCCGGAGGATGACCCATGTACGTTCTTTCTTCTCTTCATGCCCGTTCATCGATTACTCAGGGAATAGCGGTGGACTTATATTTTTTTCATCAAGCTATGTTTAGTATCAGGCGAACAATTATCGGAAAGAAGTATGAATATGAGCAGGAAGTATGAGATAATATTTTAAGTTATGGCGAAGGTGCCGGTACTTCACATTAGGCAGCATTCGAGGTTATGGCGGAGGAGCGATTGAAGGTAAATAGCCAGGAAATTTTAGAATTAAAGATTCAAAATCGTAAATCCAATAGGGCTGCCATAATTGCCTAACTTTTGTAGATCTACATGAAATTGGGCCATTAAATAGGGTGATTTTGTTTTTGTTTAAATTCAACCACCTGGTAGTTATATCGCAATTCACGTTATTCAAGAGAATCACGAAACCTGCTGCAAATTTAATTCACATATCAATAAACATTCTGGTAAAATATGAACTCCATTTACCGTTCCGTTTCCGAGATTCATTCGCTCATTTAAGATTGCATGGACGCCATGCGAAATAAACTGATGTCGGGACACTAATTTTCCTCTTACGACTTATCCTTATTTAAGAATGATCTCAAAGACTAGGCAAATTTAAATTAATTCCTGACGAAGCACGTGTATAAATTTCGAAATGATTCACCGTAAAATAACGTAATGGCAGCTACCTGAAAATTACTGAAATTATTGAATGGAGTAGTAGACGTGGCAACGTCGCATTATTTCTAATACTTGGCCCGGATATTTCAAAATACTTTGCGTTTATTTTAAATTCAGTATCACATAAGAAAGTAGAAAATTTACAAATTTTTATTCCGACTATATTTATTGTATAATAATATATGTACATATAATAACATATTTTTCCATTAATTTATCAAAAGAGGTGAAAATATACTGACATTAGTGGCGAGTCGATCAGCTGGCGTCAGAAAGTATATGCGGCGTTGCCAAATCTTAACCTAATTTTTTGAGGTTAGGGAAAAAATCCTCATGTGGTGGAGCAATTTTGACAGCGGCATCAGATTCAGCGGCCCAAAATATAGGGGGGGGGGGGGGTTCGATCTCTGCTCAAAAGTACATGGCCTTACTTAAATTTTGTAATTGTAGTGGTCGCTTTTTATAAACGGCGCGGCAGCGCATCGCAAATCGAACAGTCTCTAGATTATTGTCTTCCACAACGAGCATTATAATAACTGAATAGATACACACTTTTACCTTAGAAAATATCTCGTACCTAAAGTGTCCACAAGAAATAGAACAAAACTTAATTGCAGCCTTGTCATCACCTCAGCCATAAGGCAAAATATACTCGTATTATGTTTGTTGTGTTACCTCCATTCTGCATCTGATGGTATTATACTTTGGAATTATATCCCATTAATATTAATTAATGAAATAAAAATACAATGACATTTCGACAAATCATTAGAAACTAGGTTGGTGTCACCCTAATCAGTTTATAGACAGATTAATACATATATATTTTGCGTGCATATACTAGAAAACCTTTCAATAAAAATAACGAGGCGCAGAATAGATAAAGTTTTAATTAATAACTAATTGACTTGTAAATTAACTAATAATATAGAACTTAATATGACATAACATTAAACAATGTTTTCATAATTTAATGATTTCCATATTTTTTTTCAAGGTCTTTTAATAGAGGATATACTTAATAAGATAATAAATAGAAGTTTTATGTGATGCCATTGAAATTAAGTACACATAATTATATTTTTCAAATTTGAATTTCAGGAATTTGAACGAAACTAAATCGATTATAACCAGAACTTTTTGAAAAACTGAAAGGTATCTTTAGATTCAGTGCTGTTAGTACGTTGTTTAAAGCTGGAAAGCCATTGAACTCATATAAAACGCTTCTCGAAGCATCCTGACAAAGATTACAAGCAATTTGCAAATTTCAGTGCAAATTAAAAGAGAATAATTTTTCAAAAAGTTTGACAAACGTTTTGCTATCATAACTGACTGGGAGTCTGAATCTCTTTGTACAGTCGATTGTTATAATACTCTCGCCGCTGTATGAGTTACGATCCCTCAGGACGTAACGTCTTGCCAAGGGTGGTGCTCTCTGACAAGTTGTTATATATATAATTTTAGCTTAGACTTGAATATTTCAATTTTTTGTATTTGTTGAATATTATTTCAATAAATGAAAATATATTTTGAATTCGATTCTTCATTGATCCACCAGATCTAAAATTGTCAACTTTGATCCCGTCAAGTTTGTGTGGCGATCCGAACAGGTATACTCACAGAATCTATGAACGGTCTTAATAGTCTATGAAGTGTTTCTCATAAGTGGTACTTTATAATAAGATGTTATCAGAAGTGCACCGCTGGACATCAGAGTCCGACGGAGAGCAGACAATAGCAATCACAGTAAGTATAATCTTATTTATTTCCGTCTAGGGGAGTCTTAAGAGTTACTAGAGTCCCCCTTGAGAGTGGATATAGCTAGATATCGTTGCGAGGGCACGGCTGGCGCCTGTCTCTCATAAATTTTTGTCGTGTCTTTCAGACGCGTGATACTACGTTCATCTATAAAACCACCAAGCAGCTAATTGGAAGCAGCTTACGATCAAATGCGGCCAACTAGTACCTTACATTTTTAGTTAGAAATGTCGTCCGATAAACATGTTGCTTCAGAGTGCTCAAACAAATCAACATACAAATGTTGTAAAACTAAACATTTTATAAACTTTGTATGTGTGAAGTGCCACGGTATTTATCACAAATCATGTGTATCAAAATTTAGAAATAAAATTAGATTTATTGAGGGAAACACACTTATTTGCTGCGAAGATGAAAGTATGGTGAATAACTACGACGAAGAAAAAGAAATTCTGGAAAAAACAATATACGAGCTCACAGAAGACAGTGAAATAAAAAATAAGTATATAACTAAAATTAAATCGGATTCAGAAGCATTTGTACAGGAAGCACTCAAAAGGGAAGACGAAATGTGTGAATTAATCAAACAGCAAGAAAAAACCATACAAGAAATGAAGGAGTATATAAAATCAATAAAAGATAAAAATAAGTCTACAATTCAAACAAAAAAAACCACAAGTACACAAACCCACCTAAGGTTAACAAAAACGGCATCTACATCCACTGACTCACTCCAGAGTTCAGATGCCCTAAAAACAACCGATAAAATTCACGCAAAAAATATAACTGACAAAGGGCAAAAAAAACAAGATACTGAAGCACATCAGCATATACACAGTGGCAATAAAAAGGACAAATCTATCAAAGATAGAAACACGAAATTACAAACGAAGAATAAAACAAACATAAAAAAACAAATCCTTCTATTATCAGATGATATTAACGTCCTCTGGGAAATGAGGAAAAAATTCGATCTAACTTTATATAACATCACATCACTGAAGAAACCTGGGGCATTTTTACACAATGTAATGGAGAATGCCGAAAACATGACGAAAAATTTTACTCTAGAAGACTACGTTATTATAATTGGAGGTTCCAATGACATAAATGCAAAAAGAACACCATCATTTCGCTTTATCTGTAATAAACTTAAGCAAATCACACACACAAATGTCTTGTTTGTGTCGGTGCCATATCACCGTAGTGACTCATTTAAAAATGAACACATTTATAAGTACAACTCAAAACTGAATGACTTTCTTTCTAAATTCAATAAGTATACGGAAGGAAACATTGAATACATAGAAATTAATAACATACATTCAACAAAGTTAAATAGTCGTTTAATTGCAAATAATGTACATAAAGCAATAAATTTCAAAAAAAGTGTATCAAACTTAAAATTTATTAGTGTTTGTGACGCAACCAGTGAGCTACCTGCTCCACCCACCAAGACCCACAAAGGACAGGACCCGGAGTCTCCTGATCATGCAGTAGAGAACGGAAACGAAACTTCTGTACCCACAGTTTTTTTATACCCACGAATTTCCCAAATACTTCTCGAGTAAAAAGAACCTCATGTGACGATGGCATATATCAATTGCCAAACCAAAAAATGGACTTAAGTAAAAATTATGTAAGTGGAAATTTCAGCATTCTACATTATAACATACAATGCTTAAGAAACAAGGTTAGTGAATTTAATGTTTTTTTGGCGGAAAATGACTTTGACATTTTATGTATAAACGAACATTGATTGGCTTTTAACCGATGAGATTGATTGTGTAAATATCACCGATTATAACTTAGTATCCTCGTATTGTAGACGCAGCATATTGCATGGGGGCGTTGCAATACTTTGTCTAAATAAATATACTTGTTCTCCCTTACCAAACATAAACAAACTATCAATAGAAGTTCATTGTGAACTGGCAGCTGTCGTCTGTGAGAATAACTTCCAGATTCTAACCATATACAGATCACCCAATGGTGACTTTGATATATTTTTGGAACAACTTTCCCGTGCTCTTGATGTTCTCATACAAAAAAACATAAAAATCATTGTGACTGGAGACTTTAATGTACATTTCCACAAACCAGATAAACATGTATCACTACTCCTAAACCTATTTGCTTCGTTCGGTCTTTACGATTTAAATAAATCCCCCACGCGACATCTCAATTGTCTTGATAACATATTCGCAAACGTCACGCAAAATATCTGCAAAACTGTTACCGTGAATCCAAAGCTATCTGACCATCTTGGTATTAGCTTAAATGTACAAGATTTCAAACCTCTAATTTCGTCAAAGAGAATTAACTATAGACCTGTTACCGAAATGGGCCTTTTACGCTTAAATCAACACTTAAAATTAATAGACTGGAGTTTTGTAAATAATCCATCACTAGACGTAAATAACAAATTTAAAGTCTTTCTAAACATAATTACAAGCGCGATAGAACTCAACTTGCCAGAAAAAACAAAAATTGTATCCAGCAACAGAAGAACTGCTGTAAATTGGTTTTCCGACCATTTAAGGCAAACAAGAGCGACATTACATTTCCTGCAAGATCTCTACAAATTAAATGCAACACCAAATTTAAAATCTTTACTAAATATAAAAAAAGCACACTATAAATCAGAGTTAAGGAAAGCTAAAGTTAATGCCCATGACAAGTACATTTCCCAAAGTAAAAACCGAAACAAAGCGATGTGGAATGTCATAAAAAATAACAAACCGCAAAGAATTAATACACACACAGATTCTGCTGTCATAAATTCCGAGGACCTAAACAACTACTTTGGAACGATTGCTGAAAAGACAATAAATATGTTACCACCCTCAAATAAAACTTTTGAAGACTACTTAATTAACACAAACATAGATGGACATAGCACTGAATTTAGTTTCACCGAAGTTTCTTACGTACAGATTCTTGACATACTAAATAACCTTAAAAAAACCGACAGCAAAGATGCTTACGATATCAATCTGAAGATCCTTAATTCCATTAAGCACATTATATATATTCCATTAACCAAACTTATAAATCAATGCATTAAAAACAATGTATTTCCGGAAATCCTCAAAATAGCAAAAGTCATTCCAATCCACAAACAAGGTGACATTGATGATCTTGCCAACTATAGACCAATCTCCATAATACCTTTTCTTGCAAAAATCATTGAAACCGTGCTAAAATTGCAAATTTCATCTTATTTTGAGAATTTTAATTTGTTTAACAATCACCAGTTCGGGTTTAGAGCTAAAATGTCCACTACCACAGCTATAAATACACTAACGGATATCGTAAATAGGGGTTTTGAAAGCAGCGAAATCATATACGCTCAGTTCTTAGATTTAAGCAAGGCATTCGACTGCGTTTCACATGATATTTTGATAAAAAAATTAGCCTTTTATAAATTTGCTATTACCAGCCAGAAATTATTGTCTTCATACCTCCAAGATAGATCTCAGTTTGTCAACTATAAAAACAAAAATTCCCAACGGATAAATGTAAAATATGGTGTACCTCAGGGCTCGGTATTGGGCCCAATTCTTTTTCTCATCTTTATAAATGACTTGCCATACAACACCGCTGCAGCAAGATCTGTTCTTTTTGCGGACGACACCACACTAATACACAACAACAAGGACATCACTAGATTGCTATCAATGGTAAACGAAACACAATCCACTACCCACGACTGGTTCCTGTCAAACAATTTGAAATTAAATGAAAATAAAACTAAAACAATGATTTTTACCTTAAGACAACATACACCAGATAACATGATATCCACGAATTGCGTTAAATTCTTAGGTGTTTATCTGGATAGTAAATTAACTTGGGAAAAACATGTACATGCCATATGTGGCAAAATGTCCAAAAATGTTTACTTATTGCGTAATCTTGTGAATTGTGTCTCACAGACGACTTTAATAACTGCATATTTCGGTTTAATACACTCGGTACTAATCTACGCGATTTTGGTTTGGGGTCATTCCCCACATGCCGCAACTGCTTTCGCGGTCCAAAGAAAAGCAGTAAGGGTGATTGCGGGGTTGAGTTGGAGGGAGGAGTGCAAGGAATATTTTAAAAAACTCAAAATTCCAACATTATATAGCATCTATATTTTGCAATGCCTTCTACATGTAAAAGAAAATGAATCAAAATACCTATCACGTGCCCAGCTACATTCTCATTCCACCCGAAGCAACAGGAACTTACACCACGAATTTTTGCGCTTATCGAAAACACGCAATGGCACAGCGTTCTATGCAATAAAGTTTTTCAACGCATTACCATGCAATATCAGGGAACTAGATTGTAAACGTTTTAAAACGGTCGTTAAGTCATTTTTAATCGAAAATGCATTTTTTTCACTGAACGAATATTTTTCAGCTGATTTCTCCAATTTATGTAATTAACTTGAATATATGTATGTTTGTGAAAATTTACCTGTTCGTTGTTTACATTCTCTTACTGTATAATTTTTTTTACTACTCTTCGTACATTTACTCTCCTTAACACCCTGTATTTTTGACTTGTGTAAATACTTTTTGTATAATGCATCAATAAATACTTACTTACTTACTTACTTACTTACTAAATGAATCATAAAACGTCTGCTAAGTCGTTGTAAATGAGAATAAGAAGTATCTTAACCGATAACGCACAATTTCAGATTGTTAGATCGTCTCCGTCAGATCATACGAGAACTCGATATTTTCGAAAAAAATTGTCGAGAAGAGCGAGAATCGAATAATTCTAGATTCTTGCATTCGAATATTCCCATCGCTTCACTTGGTTCAGTGTTGTACATGAATTGCTTAGTAAGGAATGAGTTAATTTGCGGGGCAATGCAGATGGAGATGATAAGAGTTATCAATACAGAATGTTGGTAAACAAACTTTCTACTTGGCAAGAGCGGCTTTTCAAAGGCACCAAATGTAAATATATAACAAATACGAGACTTATGAGATATAACGAGTGACTGTTATGTTAAAGATAATTAAAATTGACCGTATTTACTTAATGAGAAAGTTGAACTGAGAGGGAGGCGTTATGTGGCGTAATGCTAACTAAGAACAATTCCATTAACCGAAATGTGTAGCACGGATGGCTTTCCTAGATTTTGAAAACAAAACAGGCAACATCATCTTAAAGTTAACAATTCTTTGCCTGTTCATAGTTTTTCATTTTATAGCAAACTATCAGTTGAAATACAAACATGAAAGTACACAATCTTCGATCATTTAGTCACATTAGAACCAATGAAAGATCTATATTTTATGGCGTGAAAGAATATAGCCACTATAATAAAGGAAATCAAAATTTAATGGTACAAGAGCCAACGCGCAGTTACCTGATACATTTGTAACAGTTAGAGGCATTATTAATCCTATTACATACAGCAAAGCAGAGAAAGAAAGTGATATGAGAAATTTTCTTAGTGGTGGAAACTTCATAGTCCATTAATTATAAAGATTTTCATAACAAAAAATGTTATCTGAGATTTTCCTTCAGTAACTGTTAGTGCAGGGATTATACATCACAAATCCACAAAAATCAGTTCTGGGGGTACCGCGCAACCCCCCAAAATACCACCCCTTCGGTGAAGGAAGCCTTATTTTACTGATAACTAGTTAACTGCTGTACATATAAAAAAATTGCTCATCATAAGAAAGAAAGACTGACTAATTGCCTAGTCCTCTTGTAATTTTCTTGTATATGCCATGGTTTTCGAGAAAATCGATGTTGAATAAAATTGCAAAATTTATATTTTTAATTCGCACTAATTTTCGTTTATTTGAAATTTTTTTCGCGCGGCCTATAAAAAAAATTGAATTGTTCGAAAGCCAAACATGCTAGGAAGAAAAATCAAAATGGGTTTTAAAGGGGATATAAGATACTTTTTTGTGTTTCTATTTTTTATGGCTATTGATATCTATTAGTATATAAAAATAACAATAAAATATAGTTACCTCTTGATTTTTTTCACTTTTAACTATTCACAGGCCCATGAAAAATAACTGACTTTAATATAAATTATAAATGCTTTATCTTTTTGTTCAAGGTAGTATTTCAATGCAGAAAAAGTTAGGAATAAAATGATTCACATTTACAAATTTACCAGCATGTTGAAGTTGGCAAAATTTTGGCAAATTTTTTATTGTTTCCTAAAAATAAAAAAAAGACCCAAACATCTTGAAAATTTAGCTCAAAAATTGTGTTTCAAGTTTATATATCATATAACTATCATTTCTAATCATTTAATAGTTAAAAAATTGCATTAAAAAAATATCATCAAAAAATTGAATATGCTGCTATATTTGTAAATGTGAATATTTTTATTCCTAACTTTTTCTGCATTGAAGTACTACCTTGAACTAAAAGATAATACAATTATAACTTATATTATAGTCAGATATTTTTTATGGGCCTGTAAATAGTTAAAAGTGCAAAAGATCAAGAGGTAACTATATTATATTGTTATTTTTATATACTAATAGATATCAATAGCCATCAAAAATAGAAACACAAAAAAGTGTCTTATATCCCCTTTAAAACCCATTTTGATTTTTCTTCCTAGCATGTTTGGCTTCCGAACAATTCAATTTTTTTTATAGGCCGCGTGCAAAAAATTTCAAATAAACGAAAATTAGTACGAATTAAAAATACAAATTTTGCAATTTTATTCAACATCGTACAAAAAATCATGAGATAACTATATTATATTGTTATTTTTATATACTAATAAATATTAATAGCCCTCAAAAATTGCAACAATCCCCTTTAAAACCCATTTTGATTTTTCTTCCTAGCCTGTTTGGTTTTCGAGCAATTCAATTTTCTCTATAGGCCGCGCGCAAAAAATTTCAAAAAGACGAAAATTCGCGCGTATTAAAAATACAAATTTTGCAATTTTTGTCAATATCGATTTTCTCGAAAACCATGGCATATACAAAAAAATTACAAGAGGTCTTTTTTTAGGCATATAGTCAAGCTTTTTTTTTATAATGAGCAATTTTTTTATATCTTCAACGGTTAACGAGTTATCAGGAAAATAAGGCTATTTTCACCGAAGGGGTGGTTTCTTGGGGGGTTGCGCGGCACATCCAAAACTCATTTTTGTGGTTTTGTGATGTTTAATCCTCGCACAAACAGTAACAAAAAAAAAAATCAGATAACATTTTTTGCGAGCTTCTGGTGTAATTTTTTACTTTACTGACTGGACTATCACTAAATAATTTAAAATGTCTTTTACAATTTGTGTGAATATTTCCATCAAGCAAATATTTTTGTATCGATTACTCGCCACTTAGTGAATGCAAAAATACAACTGGCACACATCCCGGTTATTAAAGGTACTGAGGCAGATATTTGTAACTTACAGGGTGTCCACATTTAAGCCATGATTAGTAAATGTCAAGTAAAGCTGTTTTTTTTAATAATTAACTTAATGTATATATTATGTCTGCACCAACAAGAAGAATTCTCATATAATTTTTCTTGTCTGCCATGCTCTATGACACAGGAATAATCTCCAGCTGTTACAAATGTGTCAGGTAATTGCAAGCTGGCATGTATACGATAAAATTTTGATAGAGTTTCAGTTTCAACGAAATTTTTAAGCATTATAATCGCGAAAAATTACTCTCCAAGATTTCTTCTGATTTTCACGTTTCAGCGTATGTAGATTACGAAAATTCAGTCAGGCATTCATTCTGTCTGTCTGTTGGCGCTGTATTTGAAAAATTATTTGACGGAGAACCATAAAATTTGGTGGGTAGTTAACGATGCTACCAAAAAGAAATGGGTAGACTTTCACTGGAAAATATACAGGGTGGCCCCTAAAAATAATAAATATTTGGCATATGATTAACACAATTGTCAAGGAAGACTCCTACTCTACTATTTTATTGGCACATACTTCTTGACAAACCAACATCACTAAATCTGCTCGCAGGAATGCATTAGCGTAATGATACTAATTATATTACAGTAGCTGTGCTATGTGGTAATATCCTCATTTACAATATCATTATAATATTAACAATTTCAAATATATAGCAAATTCTACTAACGTTTCAAAATGAATAACCATATGATTAAAATTGAACTTTATGATTACATATATAGTCACCTCGACAGGGTAACAGAAATTAAATACATAATATACCAAACATTAAACCCACGACATGCTGATTTTTTCTCTGTCCCCATAAATTATTATTTAATCATAATTTCCTTGGTAGGCACATAAATACAACATAAGTCGCACGGTTTGAAAGGATTGTCAATAGTATTTACTTAGGTTTTCAACTAATTGGGTCAAAGATTATTACTTAGTAATTTATAGCGGCAGCGTATATATAATTACACCCGGATTAATTAAAATGCCATATCGAATGGTACAAGTAAAAGTTGTATCGGAAAAGGTTTACCTTATTTTGAAAAAATGTGATTATTATAGTCAACAGTGTGTATATGTTAAAGTAATGAATGAACCATAAACAAATCTACTTGTAGATCATTCAGTTCCACATTAATTGCAAAATTCGTGCCTTAGATTAATATATGGAATTTGCAAAAACCAAAGAATATCTTACAAATTACGCGACGTAAACGTATATTGCTCAATGTGTAAATGGATTTATCAGGCGGCGTTTTCATGCGTTAATACTGAACAAATCTCCGACATATCTCTATAGAAGAATCAAATTGAGAACAGACGTACATAACTTGAATATCAAGTTTAAGAGCCTTCTAAGGCGTAAAAAAAATTTCAATTTTTTTTCTTCTGGAAATAGGTTTAGAATATCATGAAACGTGGAGATTCTAAATTTGAGCGGAAAAAAAATATTCTGTCTGTTGGTTTGTCTGTCTGTAACTTTTTTGAACGCACGTTTTCTCCTGAATGGTTTAAGATATTGCCTCGAAATTTTGTACACATATATATTATAATGAGATCTGGAACTGGATTGTTTTTTGAACATATGCGGGTAAATAGGGGAAAATAAGTAAAGCAAACTGGTAGGAGTACAGAAATTTGGGATTTGATGTATATACTAGAAGCGAAGGAATCAGGTTTTTTTTCATAATATTTTCCATCCCCCTACCACCCCTACTCTCTTGTTAAAAGAGTTGATAAAATTAAATTCAGATTTTCACTTGAAATTTGATACACATATGTATTATAACGACATCTGAAACCAGGTTATATTTCGACATGATTCCGTTGAAGGAGTGGGGGAAAGTAGAGGTAACTAAGTAAAACAAGCTGGTAAGAGTACAGAAACTTGATATTTAGTGTATATACTGGAAACCAAGGCCTCAGACTTTTTTGCAATATTTTTCAACCACCCCACCCCCACCACTGCATTATTAAAGGAATTGATAACACAAAATTGAGATATTTCAAAGTTAGTACACGTATGTATAGAAATGACATCTGATTGAGATGATTCCATTGCAGGGGTGGGAGGTGGTAGGTTGTAAATAGCGCAAAATAAGTAGACCAAGCTAGAAACTTCATTTTTAACGTATATGGTAAAAACAAACGCCTCAAATTTTTCTATGATATCTGCCCCAAACATTATTAAAATTCTATGACCAATCATTTCCACATACTAGAGTGCAAATATAGTCAAGATGCTTTCTTTAAAGTGATTTGGACGAGAAATCCGGATGTGGAAGTAGTGATTCCTTATGCAGCGGCTTCTTTGTTAAATATGTAATCAAAAAGCAATTGTAATAATTACTGTTTGCGTTATTTTATACTATTTTAACAACATATGCGAATTATGCAAACAATTTCACATTTAATATACCATTTTATCTATGAGACTTCTTAATAAAATAAGGTTCTTCATATAGAAGATACCAGTACCCCTTTTTACACGAATGATTTCGATGGGTAGAACTAATCCGCTACCCTAAGGTATCAAGTCTATGTTAAACCATTGACAATTCAAGAACTAGTTAGAAAGTTACGATATTCTAAATATTTCAACCTGCCTTCGCCCCCTTAGCCGGTCTAATAATGAGTTCACGGTTAGAAACAATGAATTCTATTATTTGGCATACGTCTGCATTAAAACTTGTGATAGTAATTGTTGATTTTAATATAATATATCCCTTTTTACCATCTTGGATGCTCAGAAGAATGATTTCGGTGGTTGGAAATAATCCACTACCCTAATGGTAACAAGTCTACGCTAAAATGTTGACAATTTAAGAATTATTTAGGAAGCTATAATTTTTAGGATTTAAAATTATTTAATGAGAAATTAAACTTATTCACCGCTTTTATCAAATGTGCAGCATGAAAATTTCGTGAAATATATCAAAATTATTTTGTATTAATAAAAAAGTTAAACGGCGGCCTGGAATTAAGTAATAACCAGTAAAATAAGATAATCATTTTCTTACTTTTTATTTGCCACTGAAAAATATTTAAAAATTTTAATGAAAAAACCTCTGCGCCAAACGGATCAGACAGAGGTTGGTTCTTGAATACTTGACTGTTTCAAAATGTCTCACACCTAAAAATATATAAACTAGAACAATGTAATAAACTAAGAACTGAAAATGAAAGCTATAGGTAGTTAACGTTTCTGAAGAGAATCTACTTCCGTTCTCAAAACTTTTTTGGACGTCAACCATGACAGTTCTTTGTTTATGTATTTCCATAGTCACGTGAGACATTAAATTATATTTATCTTATTTTTACTTACTTCGTCTCTAAGGATGGGCAACCAACTAGTACAAAAATCTATTGAATAATTAGAAACGCATCTATCCTCGTTTAATAAAATAATCGCGGATTCTTTAAGTTTTGTTTTAGTTCCGTTGCTCTCTTTTTCCTTTCTATGTTCACCAAGCCTTACGTTGAAAGGTCTAGATGATTCACCTACGTAATGTTTTCCGCACTCACACGGAACACTATAAATACAATTTTGAACAATATTTAGAGGTTTGGTTTTTGATAAAACCGATCTTAGCGTGGAGCCCGTTTGAAAAACCGTTCGTACGGAAAACCTATTCCCAATTTTTCGTAATTTATCCGATAAACCATTACTGCCATTGACCTAAATACCTCAGGTTGTGATAGTATATTCTCTTTACTACCAATGTTCAATAACTGACTATTAACAAAACTCTCAGAATATTGATTATTTAATAAGACAGTTTTTATAAATTGCTTTTCGTTCCTTAATATTACATCATTCGAAGAAATAATTTTGGTTCTGTCATACAAACCCTTAACAACACCTTTCTTAACACTAATATGTTGATTTGAATTGAAATTTAAGTATCTGTTTCTGTGTGTTTGTTTTCTATACACACTGGTTTGGTATGTGTTATCTAATTTTTTGATTAAAATATCTAAGAAAGGTAATTCATTATTATTCTCTATTTCTACTGTAAATTTAATTGAAGGTTCTTTTTCGTTAATCTGATTCAAAAAATTACTTAAACATTTTTTAATATAAGGCCATATAGCAAAAATGTCATCTACATATCTCCACCATACAATGGGTTTATAAGCTAGATTATTAATATTACTTTCCTCAAAATTTTCCATGAAAATGTTACTTAATATTGGAGATAATGAAGGACCCATGGCCATCCCAAAATCTTGTTGATAGAAGTCATTATTTAATTGAAAGTATGTTGTTTTAATGCAAAGTGTAAGTAATTCCATTATAGTTTCAATACTTAACTTAGTTCTATTCGCCAAATTCCCATCTTGTTGCAATTTGTTTTTAATTATTATTAATGTTTTATCTACAGAAACATTTGTAAATAGGCTTACTACATCAAAACTGACTATTAGATGATTATTGTTAAAATGATTTTCTGACAACTTTTCCAAAATTGTTTGCTATTTTTAATATAAGACTCGGAGGAACCTGATGAAGGATTTAGGATTTTTAATAAATATTTTGAGAGTTTACTACATGGAGAATTAATTGAACTCACAATTGATCTTAAGGGAATATCATGTTTATGAAATTTTTGGCAATCCATAGAAATAATGATTGTTGTGATGTGGAGTTAACATATTTCGTTCAATATCCGTAAATTCGTTTTTGGGTTTAAATAAGCCTCTATATATTTTATTTTCTAAAGAATTTGTAGGATCTTTGTTTAATTTGGAATAATATCCATCATTTATCAAGTTCGTATTTTTTGCATCATATATAGCTGTATCTAAGATTACCGTGGCATTGTCTTTATCAGCTAGTAAAATTTTAATGCTATGATCATTTTTTAGAGATGAAATGGAACGTTTTTCATCGGATGTTAAATTATCTTTAGTCTTATATTGTTTCTCTAATTTAATTTTAGAACGAATTCGGTATTCATTAGCATCATCTAATGGTAGCTTCAGTGCAGCCTGTTCAATTGCAGTTATTATATCAAATTTAGGAATAGCCTTTGGTGTTAAAGCATAATTCAAGCCTTTAGTTAATACTAGTTTCTCGGATATATTTAGTTCGCGATTTGACAGGTTGATGACAGTTTTGTCAATTAAAGGATTATTTTGAAAGTTTTGTAATTCAATATGTTGTCTTTCACTATATAAATTTCTAAATTTATTTAAATGTCTATTATTTTGTGAATTAAAAACTATGTTGTACGTACGTAAGATATTATTAAACATTTGGTTGTAGTCATCCTCTTCGACGCAGTGACATACATTTTCTAACATAATTTCAATGTCTCTTACAATGTTTGCTTTATTTTGCCTATGGAACTGTATTCTTTCCCGAACCATTGCAGCACTGGCTATTATTATTGCATCTATCGCTGACATATGATGCTCTTAAACGCAACCCTTTTTTAATGATATCATGTTGACGACTCTTGCATAAAAAGGTAATACTATTTTCGGTGTGAGCTAATTTTTTATGTAAAATTTCCAAATCTCTAAAATATCTATTGATATTAGGCCCATACCTGTGATCCAGATATTGTCTGTAATTGTTTATTTGTGGCATATTCAGATTTTCTTACTTTTTATTGAGTATTTTGAAACAGTCAAGTATTCAAGAACCAACCTGTGTCTGATCCATTTGGCGAAGAGGTTTTTTCATTAAAATTTTTAAATATTTTTCAGTGGCAAAATACCCAATAAAAAGTAAGAAAATCTGAATATGCCACAAATAAACAATTACAGACAATATCAAGATAATTATTTCATGAACACAACTTTATCGATTATAGTCTAACATCAAAGTGGATGATTTCACATCAATATCAAATACTATATATTCTAGAACGAATCATACTCGAGCTCCTTTATACTCTTTTCTGTACTAATGGAGCAGCTCCGATTCGATCAGTACGAGTTAATCCAGGAAAATTAATTTCTTCACCAGCTTGAACAACTAAGTACAATGAATGTTCTGTTAATCACATCAATTGCAAATTCCATTGTTCATTGATATCCTTCGTCGGCTTGATCTAGGATTTCTATTAATCGTGCCTATTTTTTACCACTTTTTAAAAATGTTAAATACCGAATTTTTGTTAATGTTATAACGCAGTTCAATTTGTTTCATTGAGCAATCATCTTCTGCCTTAGCAATAATACCAGCTTTAATTAAGTCACTTATACGGTGCATATTGACACAAATGCAATATATTTGAACAATTATGCGAGTCTTGAGGAGTCAAATACCGGGAGCTTATACCATAGCCACGTACAGAAGAAAAAAGTGCTCAGAAGAAAGCACTGAAAGCATGCAATTTCTAATAATAGCCACCATAATTTAGAAAAATCCAAAACATCGATTTTGTTCAAATACTTACCTCAAATACAATTTTTTTAAGCCACATAATTAAGCACTAGATCGCGAAAATTTGCTTCCATTTAACAGATCGTCTATCTCTTGTTTCCGAGATGGCACACGTTCAATGTGAGTCAACCTATACAAAGTATACTAACTACATTAAATCGATCTATCTATCAACAAGTCGTTGGAAAGAAAAAAAAAGTAGTTACCTATGTAACTGTACCTGAACAAATACATCGATTGGTTTGATGTTGATTAATTCCTTTTATCGCATTTATGAAAGATGAAGCCAGATTCGAGGATAGCAATACAACTTCCGTTATTAATAAACATTTCATATCAAGATTGCTCCGCATCGTAAAGAAGTGGTCGAGTAAACGTTAATTGATAAGATTTATGGGAAGCGGATTAATGTCTTGTAATGTATTTCTGATTAATTTATGATCTACATACATGTCATATTTGAACAATAATCCTTTATACTGATCATGTTTTATATTAGAAAGTTCATTGAGATGCAGATTCTATTTTGTCTTTTTGCTAAAAAAATTACTAGTTAGAACGAGAGTGGTTGGTAGTTCAGGGGGAAACCAAATCAATAAATTGTTGGAAAAATCAAACACGCACATGCCGTAAGTTGTTTTATCCAATAGTAGAATAGGAAAAATAAAAATACATGGCTGACTAAAGCTCTGCAGTCTTATGATAGATAATAATATATACTTTATGAAATGAACTTGTGTAAGGAAATCAACTACCTGACGGACAGGTGGTGAACATTGTGCTTTTGCATTCTTTTAGTAAATATCTTTTTAAATTATAATTTTACAAAAAATTAAATAATGTTTTTTGTAGGAGTTCAAAGTATTGTCTAAATGTCATTTGTGGCATTATCTTAATTTCCTTTTTTTTTTTCTTTCTCCAATTCTTTGGGACTTCCTGTCACATGTATGTTTCCTTTTTATGCGGTGCTCGGGGAATCTACAAAATATCACAATTAACCAGTATGTTGCTGGTAAATAACCTCTACGCCTGTGACTTTTACGTCAAAGGATCAGTTAGAGGTTGCTTTTTTTTAAATAAACAACACAAATAAGTATATAAACTTGAAATTAAATATTTCGCCGACGTTTCTGAAATTTAATCTGTTTCCTTTTTCAAGACTTTTTTTGAAAAATCTTTTTTTCTATGTATGATAAATACACAGCTCTAAGAATGTTTGCTATATTCAATATCCATAGATACTTACTATTTACATAGAACTGTTGATATAGTTAACAGTTTTTTTAGTTTTATACAATGTTAAGTTTCTGAAGTTCTTCTTTTAACATTAGCAACCAGGTTGTACAGACATCTACAGAACAATTCGACACGCATCTATCCTCATCCAATAATATTATCGCGGATTCTTTAATTTTTATTTTTTTGCTACCTGCCTCTTTTGTTAAAATTTTTGCCGAGTCCCAGTTTATTCTATGTCCGTTCTCCCAAGCGTGTTCGCAGATCTTGGACCTCCGAATTTCATTTTTTCTGATATAATTTTGATGTTCGCCCAATCTTACACTAAAAGGTCTGGGTGACTCACCCACGTATTGTTTGTTGCACTCACACGGAATACTATAAATGCAGTTTTTTGAATTTTGCTCGTGGTTCTTAGGTTTAGTCTTTATCAGAATAGATCTTAAAGTGCTGCTTGTTTGAAATACCGTCCTAATATCAAATCTATCACCGATGTGGCGCAACTTTTCGGATAATCCGCATACATAAGGAATTAACGCTGTGTAAATTTTTTCAGGTTTTTGTCATACCTAATTGTTATTTTTAATATTTATGAAGGTTTTATCGATAAAACTCCCAGGGTATTTGTTATTTATAAGAACTTCCTTTATAAACAGCTTCTCATTGTTTAGTATTTCATCATTAGAAGAAATCATTTTGGCCCTATCATACAAACACACCCCTTTTAACGTGCATCGACTGATTTGAGTTGAAATTTAAATATCTGTTGGTATGTGTTGATTTTCTATTAAAACTTGTTTCAATTGTACCATTATTACTCTTTTAATTAAAACATCTAAAAATGGTAATTCATTTCTAGTTTCCTTTTCTAAAGTGAATTTAGTAGAAAGTTCCAAAAAAGTATCTAGTAACTCAATACCATGACAAAACTTTAAAAATAATCAAAGACAAATTGTTAAATGAAAATAATTTGGAAACTAGAACTAAATTCAGTGTCAATACCATAATGGAACTTTTAATTATGTGTATAAAAACAACTTATTTTCAATTAGAAAATGATTTCTATCAGCAGGATTTCGGTATGGCAATGGGTTCTCCATTGTCACCGATTTTAAGCAATATGCTTATGGAGGATTTTCAGACTAGGCATGTTCAAAATTGTGCATACAAACCGGTTATCTGGTGGAGATACGTAGATGCTATCTTTGCAATCTGGCCTCATGGCATTGAGTTACTAGATAGTTTTTTGGAACATTTAAATATTAAAGAACCTTCTATTAAATTCACTTTAAAAAAGGAAATTAGAAATGAATTACCATGTTTAGATGTTTTAATTAAAAGAGTAAATGGTACAATTGAAACAAGTGTTTATAGAAAACCAACACATACCAACAGATATTTAAATTTCAACTCAAATCAGTCGATGCACGTTAAGAGGGCTGTTGTAAAATGTTTGTAATAGGGCCAAAAGCATTTCTTCTAATGATGAAATACTAAACAATGAGAAGCGGTTTATAAAGGAAGTTCTTATCTAGGGGTGTTGTCGATAAAACCTTCATAAATATTGAAAATAACAATCAGGTACGACAAAAACCTGAAAAACGTTACACAGCGTTAATTCCTTATGTATGCAGATTATCCGAAAAGTTGCGCCGCGTCGGTGATAGATTTGATATTAGGACGGTATTTCAAACAAACAACCCTTTAAGATCTATTCTGACAAAGACGAAACCGAAGAACCACGAGCGAAATTCAAAAAACTGCATTTATAGTATTCCGTGCGAGTGCAACAAACAATACGTGGATGAGTCATCCAGACCATTTAGTGTAAGATTTGGCGATCATCAAAATTATATCAGAAAAAATTAAATTCAGAGGTCCAAGATCTGCGAACACGCTTGGGAGAACGGACATAGAATAAACTGGGACTCGGCAAAAATTTTAACAAAAGAGGCAGACACAAACATTGTATAAAAATAAAAAAAACTGTTAACTATATCAACAGTTCTATGTATATAGAAGTATCTATGGGTATTGAATATAACAAACATTCTTAGAGCTGTGTATTTATCATACACAGCAAAAAAAGTTTTCAAAAAAAGCCTTGAAAAAGGGAACAGATTTCTGAAACGTCGGCGAAATAATGAATTTCAAGTTTTTATACTTATTTGTGGTATTTATTTAAAAAAAGCAACCTCTAACTGACCCTTTGATGTAAAAGTCACAGGCCTAGAGGTTATTTACCAGTAACATATTGGTTAATTGTGATATTTTGTAGATTCCCCGAGCACCGCTTAAAAAGAAAAAAATACACGTGGCAGGAGGTCCCAAAGAATTGGAATAGAAATTAAGATAATGCCACAAATAACATTTAGACAATATATAGACAAATATGTCAAGTTAGTACCGTATTTGAAAAATAAATGTGTAGGATATCGTCCAAAAAAGTCAAAAGCTTTAACAAAAGCGGAGATTGAGCCATATTAATTCATTCAGTACATATTTTTATAAATTTGTTGATAAAGTACTTATATTGTTTCAGGTTATTTTAATATTTGGACCATACGGGGCATGTAGAAGAAGCGAACTATTGAATTTAGCAATAGATGATATTGAGAATAAAGATTCAATTATTATTGGAAAAATCCAAGATTCAAAAATTTACACCCGAAGAACATTCATCATTTCAAAATTGACCCATATCAAATTTAATTAAATATTATTGGATATGTGAATGGAAAATGTGTACAGCAGGTTATTGGTATTAATAAAATTAAAAATCGTAACATATTGAAAGTTATCGGAAGCAGAGAGTTATAGTGGCCATTGCATCTGAAGATCATTTGCTACACTGCTAGCTAATTCTGGAGCTGATTTCTCCAGTTTTAATAGACATGGGGTGGCGGTCTTCGACGGTTGCGGAGAGATATAATCAGGAATCAATTGAGAAGAAAATTGTAATTTCTAATAGTATCTTATCTGCTTCCAAATCTGGTGCTTCTTCAATAATTACCCGGTGTCTTAATCAAGAAACTATTGAAGCGAGCGACTTACCGTTACCATCCCCGCGTGGAGTCGGTTTTCACAATTGTACAATTACGACTTTAAATTTGAACGGTCAAAGAAATGATTAATTGTTGATTGATTGTAAATTAAATTGATTACATTATTATTAATGATAAATTGTTAAAATTTATTTTTGTTGATAATAATAAATAAACTGGGTTAACTGATTCTATCATCTATAATTTCATTGACTTGATTTTGTAGGTGGATATAAAAGTCTTTTACATTCTAGATGTATAAGACTTTTACGTTCTGTGGACAAAAAAAATATCGTTTTGACATTTAATGAAAATCATGTAAAAGTCGGTTTTCGAAAAAAGTCTTATTCTAATTTAAAAACTCGATCCTGAACGTTTGGCAGCTTAACTCTGGTTCACCCAGTATAGTGATCCTCAGTGTGCTGCGATAATTTTTATTTAATCCGTTCCTCTTGGTTTGTCCATCCTTAAAGATAATCTTTAAACGTTTACGAACCGAGAGGACGTTCAATTACGGTATAATAATATTTAACTCTGCCATGTAACACCGTCGAGCCGGCCAAAGTGGTAAATTAGGTGCATTCGCAACATGCCTCTTTGGCATTTCTTTATGCGAAAAAAACGTTCATAAAGAGCCGACGTGATATTGCGGTGTAAAATAATTGGTGGCTTATTCAGCAATTCAGGGAAAGTTCTTATTAAACTGGTCGGTCTCATTGGTGCTTGTTGTAATTGAGAAGGCGATTTTTGTTTATTTCAATGTGAAATATATTTTTTCGACTATATAATCAACGGCATTAAAACATAATTTCAATTCGGAAATGGTCAGGTGCATGTTCTTTTCTACTTTGCCCATGCCGACACCAACTCTGCCAATGAGCGCGCCGATCGAGATGGGAATACTTGAGAAGAAATCGATGTTATAGCGAAGAGAACAGTTCGTTTCGTTAATTCCGTTTCCGTATTTGCTTACTTTAATTGGCGTAGTCATTGGTATAGTCAGGTTTCCTTTTAACAATTACAACAATTACGCAATGATTTGGAAACGTGCCAATTTTGCTGATAAAATGTATACCAGTTTTATTCGTTATTAAATGGGTTTTTCTTCTCGTAAAGAAAACTTTGTGTAGTGACCAGTTAAAAAAAAATTATTGCTGATATGCAATATCTAATGAACTATTAATTATAGATAAATAGTTGTAGCTAACGACTCCTAATTAATTCGAAGTGAGTTGTTCATATTAACATGAACAAAATTAACTCGTTGAATTCTATATTAGTAATCACTACCTTTATGAACTAAATGATTCACACCATCAAGCCAACCAACTAGAGTCGGGTAAAGTTTAAAAAGACCGTTGTATGAATTAATATTGCACATACGTTTTCACTATCTCTTGCACACAAACTTAAAGCCATAGCCTAAAGACATTGTCAATGTATGTCTACCAAGATTCTTTCCCACTTCTTTTGAGACGGAAATATGAAATGTACACTGAGGAGTGAGAAACATAGTCATAAGCTCAGCGATTCTCAAACTGTGTGATTTGACGACGAATATTATTTATTTCCGTGAACTAACACCACTCTAAATATGAAAAACGTCTTTATATGAAATATTTAAGTTATTTTTAGTGGTAAATAGTGGATATTCATCTGTTAAACGAACAATATCAAACCACTAAGTTTTACAATTTTCTATTACGTACATAGTACACGTCTTAAAGCAGAACAAAGTAGCTAGTCTAGCTCAATCGGTAAGATGCTCGATGCAATCAATATAAATGGGGTTGGTGCGGGATCGATCCCCAGCACTTCTACTTTTTTTTTTTTAATTTCATTAAGCTCTATTAAAAGTTAATAATTTTAGTTCTATAATTTTTATTTTATTAAACTGGGCCTCGAGTTTTGTTAAAACTTTATTTTCCCCAAAAATGTGTCTTTTTTTATTTTACCAACTAGAATTTTTATTTATTACCGCTAAAAGAAAAATAATTTATTTTCGTTATTCTCATAGAGATTTCAGATTTTTTTTTTGTTATATGAAATATTTTATTTTTACTGACATCGTTTCCCCTACTAATACTACGATCCTATCCTTTCCTGGCAAGAAATGCCCAAACCTTCCCGTGTCTCTTGCTGGACTGTAGCAATATTAGTCTTTGATTTCTTTTTCTGATCACTCATTGTTATTGGCTGAATTGGGCAATTCATTTTTTGTTATCAGTTTCATTTGTGCCCGAACCTATATACCTACAGTGTCCGTCGTAAAGTTGGCTACATATCGGAAAAATTTGTATTATTGAGATTTCTAAAAAATGCTATATTGGGGGTTCGTTTCTTTTTTTACATGCAAATACCTTTATTCAACTAAAATACATACAGTTTTTGTGGAAACTAATCAAATATTTGTGAAATAGACACAAGAGTTTATTATTTTTCATATAGTAATTAATGGTAGGGGTAAAATTTGCACTTTTTTATTTTCCTCATATCTGCTTCAAAATCGATATGTATATATATATATTAGTCGTGTCATTTTGGCATTTTACCTCAAAAAAAGGTACAGGGTCAATTTACTTCATTTTTGTGGCAGAGTTGAGAAAGGCATTTAGAAAAAACAGTACCTTTTATTTTTTAGCGGAAATGTTTGGTTTAAATTTTGGACCAATAATTGGCCAATATTAATGGCCAATTTAATTTAATTAATTGAAAAATTTGTTATACACAATATGCCATAGAATTAAACGAAAATGGTTACTCTGGGGTTTTTGAAGCCGCTGATCACCAATCTGAAGTCCGATTTGGGGAATTCAAAACGGCGGACCGGAAATCGGGCCATTTTCCATAAGAAATGACAATGGATATCTTGGCCTTGAAAATCTGTGCTAGGAGGTTTTCGAGGTTGCTGATTACGAATCTGAGGTCTGATTTGGTAAATTCAAAATGGCGGACCGGAAGTAGAGTTCATTTATCAAGAACAACGCGTATCTTTTTCGCTTTTGGACTGAAAATGAGTACTCGGGGGTTTCTGAGGTCTCTGATAACGAATCAAAGGCCTAATTTACGAAATACAAAATGTCGGACCGGAATAACACTCTATTTCTCCTGAAAACTCGTATTATTTTCTTTTTTGGGCTGAACGTGGGGGAGACTCGGAGATTCTCGTTATCGCTGATAATGAATCTGATGTCCAGTTAGGGAGAATTCAAAATGGCAGACCGGAGGTAGTACATTTTTCAGGAAATACTTTTTTATTTTTCGTACTTTCAGCCCGAAAAAGTAAAAAATGCGAGGTTTTCCGAAGAGATTGACTGTTCCGTGTCCGCCATTTTGAATTTCGTAAATTGGACCTCTGATCCGTAATCAGCGACCTTAAAAACCCCTGAGTACTCATTTTCAGCCCAAGAACGAAAAAATATGAATTTTTCCTGATAAATTGACTCTACTTCCGGTCCGCCATTTTGAATTTTCCAAATCAGGCCTCGCATTCGTGATCAGCGACCCCAGAAACCCTGGAGTAACCATTTTCGTTTAATTATATGGCATATTGTGTATGATAATAAATTTTTCAATTAATTTAATTATATTCGCCAATTATCGGAAAAGAAATGAAACCAAACATTTCCTCCAAAAAATAAAAGGTACTGTTTTTTTAAATGCCTTTCTGAACTCTTTGCAACAAGAATTAAGTCAATTGACCCTGTACCTTTTTTTTGAGGTTTTCAGATTTTTTATGCTAAAATGACGCGACTGTATGGAGTCCTTGTTGTATTCTATATGCACTTTTTCTTCATAACATTTTTCGATATCTTAACAATTTGACCCATTTTTCGGTACCACCGTCAACTATTTTTTACAGTCCTGTCAAACCGGTGATCACATGACATGTGTCAAAATGTAATTTTTTTGTTGTTGGACATGCATAAACAAACCCCCAATAGAGTTTTTTTAGAAATGTACAAAATGCAATTTTTTCCCACATGTAGCCAACTTTATGGACACTGTATAATCAGAATTCCACTAAAATTATGAAGTTACTAAATTAATAATCTTAATATTTTATGATAATATCTTTTATATATTTTTAAAATTATTTAGCGATATCATTGCTGAGAACTGTTTGAGAACTACTGGTATTTCTTATGCTTTAAATAAAATCTTAGTTCAGACGTTTTAGCGGCCATGACACACGTCAGTTTAAATTGTATCCGACTCTATAATTCTATGAAAACGTAAATTTATACAAATAATTATTGTTAAACATATTGGTATACCATGTACTAACAAGGCCTGGTACACCCCCCATCAAACAACTTCCCTATGCACCTAGCAATCAGGGCGACCGAGGTATCAAGATCATCCCCTGGGATTTTCTTCAAATTCGTTTCAATTGAAATGAATTTATTCTTCACTTGTGGGTTTTAGAGCTATATCATGGATATAATATCACAAATGTTTGTCGACGTACCTGGAGATCAGGATCATGAATATAATGTTCAAGAAGTTCCTCGATGTACCTGGAGCTCAGGACGTCCCGGTAGTATAGCTCATCTTCGTGGTCTTTCTCTCAATTCAATGTGGGGTTTTCTGGGGTCGCTGATCATGAATATCGCTTCAAAAATGTACCTCGATTATATTGAGGACAAGGGCGTTCTTGCTGTCTATCATCTACGTAAGTTGATTATAATGAATTTTTTAAATCTATTTTATTTCTATTACTTATATAATAATTTTATGCAAATTGATTACAAAATTAGCGAATTTATATATATTGATCTAAAAAAAATTATATTATTATTTATTTGAAGGACTTTGGAAAAAAAATCGTGAAAAACACATTTATATTTTTTATTGTATATTATGACATCCATATTTCTAAAGAAAATATTAATTTTTTTAAATAATGATATACAGGGTGTAATTAGTTTCATGTCATTAAAAAAAATGGTAATAGGGACCGACTAGACAAACAAAAAACCTATATGACTTTTTTTCTCTAGAGGCACTTTGAAAAAAACTGACCTAGGTTTAACATTTTAATGTTAAGGTAGGAAACATTTGAGAACCACTGTTTTTTAGGGTCAATGGATGGAATATTAGAAATAATAAAAAACTGTAATACCCAACTTGTGTTCCCGTCGGAAGGAGTGCGGCACTTTGATAGGATTACTTGTACCGAACTTTTTATACCACTAATCATGAATATGTAAATAATTCCTTCTCTTTCGGCACAACGCAAACATAGCATGGCCGCAGGGGTTTAAATAGGATTTGTTTACATGTGCTTTTTAATTTGGAACAAAGTTATTGTAGCTTTTATTATCGTTTATAAGAATTTATAAAATTGAAAAGTGGTTTATTAACATTTGTAACATTGTGTTAAAAGCTTAAAAAATTAGTAATTATTTTATAAAATAGGAAAAGGAACGCTTAGACGTCCGAGATACGATAACAGAAAAGAGTTGTGTATTTTAAGTTAGGAAAAAATCTGACATTTTTAACAAATTGAGCGCATAATTTTTCAGGTATCGAAAACTAAACATCGAGTCTTTGGTCTCTATGAAAATCAATGTAGACAATAATAAACAGATCAAAACAAGACAGCGAACACTAATAATAATAATTATATAATCATAGCTTTAATGCCCAATAGGTAACACCCAATAACTGAATAATTCTTTTGAATTTTTCATAAAAATTGTTCGAAATAACCTCCATCTCTACGTATACACATCTCGGCATGTCGAACTAAGGACATACGCACTGCATTCAACACATTTGGTAAATTAGGATAATTTTTTATGGTTTCTATGCACATTAAAATACTGTCTGTAATTGTTTATTTGTGGCATATTCAGATTTTCTTACTTTTTATTGGGTGTCTAAATGTTATTTGTGGCATTATTTTAATTTTTTTCCTTTTTCAATTCTTTGGGAATTTCACTGCCACATGTATGTTTTCTTTCTAAGCGGTGCTAGGGGAATCTACAAAATATATCACAATTAACCAGTATGTTACTGGTAAAAAAACCTCTACGCCCGTGACGTTTACGTCAAAGGATCAGTTAAAGGTTGGTTTTGATAAATAAACAACACAAATAAGTATAAAAACTTGAAATTAAATATTTCGCCGACGTTTCGGAAATCTAATCTGTTTCCTTTCTCAAGGCTTTTTTTGAAAAATCTTTTTTGCTGTGTATGACAAATACACAGCTCTAAGATTTTTCAAAAAAAGCCTTGAGAAAGGAAACAGATTAGATTTCCGAAACGTCGGCGAAATATTTAATTTCAAGTTTTTATACTTATTTGTGTTGTTTATTTATCAAAACCAACCTTTAACTGATCCTTTGACGTAAACGTCACGGGCGTAGAGGTTTTTTTACCAGTAACATACTGGTTAATTGTGATATATTTTGTAGATTCCCCTAGCACCGCTTAGAAAGAAAACATACATGTGGCAGTGAAATTCCCAAAGAATTGAAGAAGGAAAAAAATTTGTATTGGGTATTTTGCCACTGAAAAATATTTAAAAATTTTAATGAAAAAACCTCTGCGCCAAACGGATCAGACAGAGGTTGGTTCTTGAGTACTTGACTATTTCAAAAAGTCTCACACCTAAAAATATATAAACTAGAACAATGTTATGAACTAAAAACTGAAAATCAAAGCTATAGGTAGTTAACGTTTCGGAAGAGAATCTACTTCCGTTCTCAAAACTTTTTTGGCCGTCAACCATGACAGTTCTTTGTTTATGTATTTCCATAGTCACGTGAGACATTAAATTATATTTATCTTATTTTTACTTACTTCGTCTCTAAGGATGGGCAACCAACTAGTACAAAAATCTATTGAATAATTAGAAACGCATCTATCCTCGTTTAATAAAATAATCGCGGATTCTTTAAGTTTTCTTTTAGTTCCGTTGCTCTCTTTTTCCAAAATCTTCGCCGAGTCCCATTTAATTCTATGATTATTATCCCACGCGTGTTCACAAATTTTGGATTTTTCAAATTCTCCCCTTCTAGCGTAATTTCTATGTTCACCGAGCCTTACGTTGAAAGGTCTAGATGATTCACCTACGTAATGTTTTCCGCACTCACACGGAACACTATAAATACAATTTTTTGAACTTTGAACAATATTTGGAGGTTTGGTTCTTGATAAAACCGATCTTAGCGTGGAGCCCGTTTGAAAAACCGTTCGTACGGAAAACCTGTTCCCAATTTTTCGTAATTTATCCGATAAACCATGTATATATGGAATTACTGCCATTGACCTAAATACCTCAGGTTGTGATAGTATATTCTCTCTACTACCAATGTTCAATAACTGACTATCAACAAAACTCTCAGGATATTGATTATTTAATAAGACAGTTTTTATAAATTGTTTTTCGTTCCTTAATATTACATCATTTGAAGAAATAATTTTGGCCCTGTCGTACAAACATTTAACAACACCTTTCTTAACACTAATATGTTGATTTGAATTGAAATTTAAGTATCTGTTTGTATGTGTTTGTTTTCTATACACACTGGTTTGGTATGTGTTATCTAATTTTTTAATTAAAATATCTAAGAAAGGTAATTCATTATTATTCTCTATTTCTATTGTAAATTTAATTGAAGGTTCTTTTTCGTTAATCTGATTCAAAAAATTACTTAAACATTCTTTACTATAAGGCCATATAGCAAAAATGTCATCTACATATCTCCACCATACAATGGGTTTATAAGCTAGATTATTAATATTACTTTCCTCGAAATTTTCCATGAAAATGTTACTTAATATTGGAGATAATGAAGAAGCCATGGCCATCCCAAAGTCTTGTTGATAGAAGTCATTATTTAATTGAAAGTATGTTGTTTTAATGCAAAGTGTAAGTAATTCCATTATAGTTTCAATGCTTAACTTAGTTCTATTCGCCAAATTCCCATCTTGTTGCAATTTGTTTTTAATTATTATTAATGTTTTATCTACAGGAACATTTGTAAATAGGCTTACTACATCAAAACTGACCATTAGATGATTATTGTTAAAATGATTTTCTGACAGCTTTTCCAAAAAATGTTTGCTATTTTTAATATAAGACTCAGAGGAACCTGATAAAGGATTTAGGATTTTTAATAAATATTTTGAGAGTTTACTACATGGAGAATTAATTGAACTCACAATTGGTCTTAAGGGGATGTCAGGTTTATGAATTTTTGGCAAACCATAGAAATGAGGAGGCTTGCTGTGATGTGGAGTTAACATCTTTTGTTCAATATCTGTAAATTCGTTTTTGTGTTTAAATAAGATTCTATATATTTTGTTTTCTAAAGAATTTGTAGGATCTTTATTTAATTTGGAATAATTTCCATCATTTATCAAGTTCGTAATTTTTGTATCATATATAGCTGTATCTAAGATTACCGTGGCATTGCCTTTATCAGCTGGTAAAATTTTAAAATTTAATTTAAAATACTTTGTTGCAATTGTTCTTCCGCACCCAGCTGCATTTCCACTACTTTCTCTATACACCAAGTGCATATCCGCGAGCTCTGGATAAATGTAATGGGAGATTACACTTATCCAGAGCTCGCGGATATGCACAATCTCCAAAATCTGAGTTTTAAAACACCACACTAAACTGTGAATTAACGATATCAATAAAGAAAAACTTAGTAACACAAAAAGCACGAACGAGAAGTAGTGTCTCACGTAATCAAGTACTAACGTCTTGAACGATAAGTCAATAAAATAAATCTTAACATAAGTGGCACAAGATTCAAAAAGAACAAAAGCAACAGACAAAACCAAGGAACGGGTAGGTCGCATCGTGTGTACGTTTTTTACCAAGTAAGGACACAAACCTATCCAAATATGCCAGCAGTTCTCAAACTATGTTATTAAATATTTTGGATATTTTTGTTTATTTTTTTTCTCCTAATCTATGAGCTTTAGACCCCATGTTATATAACGTTTTTTTGTTTGTCTTGTCGTTCCCTACCACCAGTTCTTTTAATCACATGAAACTAATTACACCATGTATTATGATCATGTTGGAAATCAATGATAACAATAAATAATAGAAAAGAAATAGATAAAAAAATTCATTACAATAAAGTTACGGAGATGACCTAAACAGCAAGAACGCCCTTGTCCTCATACCAATCGAGGAACATTTTTGAGGCTCCCGGTACATCGAGGAACTTCTTGAACATTATATTCATGATCAGCGACACCAAAAACCCCCGACTAACCAAATTGGGCTAATTTCTACCATGGATTACCGAATAATGATTTTTTTTTAATTACCTCAAAAATGCACGCCAAGAAATACACTTTGATTTTGCTTCACTTATTTTTACTCTGTCGGCATTAAAGTTTTGAATAAGCCCTTTTAAATCTTCATTAACAGTGGAAATCGGAATGTAATAATCTTCATGGCTAAAGTAGATTAGCGTGTCATCTGCAAGGAGATGTATTTTACAATTGACGAATACTTTACTCAAATCATTAATGTACAGGATGACTAGCAGAGGTCCAAGAACACTCCCTTGCGGGACTCCATTGTTGTTATAGCTGCTTTCAGAATATTGACCATCATATCTTGTTTTTTGGCATCTAAATGATAGATAACTTTCCAACCACGTTAAAGCAGTGCCAGAAAATGCATACCTTTTAAATCTTAAAATTGGTGTATGGCGATCAATTGTCTCAAAAGCTCTCCTTAGGTCTATGAAGACAGCACATTAGCCAAGTCCTTGATTTATATCCACTTTCCTCATTATTCGTTACATGATACACTCGAGAGTTTATACTACTTAAATGTGTCAGAAGGTGATGTCAGTGGGTATCACAGAATATCATTAGTGGCTACTTTTAAAATGGCTTTAAGTCTAGTGAATTTGTTAATCTTATTAAAAGAGATCTAAATATTTTAGTTCCGAACTATTTATGCTCATGAATCTTGTGAATGTGCTAGATACTATACGAAATATACATAATAGAAGCCACAAAAAAGATTATTGAGGACTTGATTCATGATATGCTTTTTGGTACTAGGACACAGTTTTGAATTAGAGGTGTTTCAAAATCTCATGAGCTGTCACCTTCATATGCGCAGAGGCAAAATCCCGCTCGTGGACTCAGTTACACTTCTCAAAAATATTAGATTAATTGTTTACAATTTATCCCGAGCTCTTGTTTATGTATACAGCAAGGCAGCTCTCAGTATTTTCAAAATAGTTATAAACCCAGAACAAACTTTGCCTTTTGCGCATCTCGCGGTTCATAAGATTCTGAAATACCTCTAACACAAGTTTAATGAATAATACTCGCTCACTGTATTATTAACAAGCATGTAAAAAAATCGACTTACTTTTACGTCCTTGATACTGGGAGCCAAATCCGACGTGACAAACGTGGAATTCACAGGCGTGGGCTTGTTCTTAACGCTCGGAAAAATCACTCCTCCTTTCCTCTTTTCCGGTCGCTTTTCGGTGGTGCCGGACTGGCCGGTTTGAGACGTACTATTCTGAACTGAGATTTGTGTATTGATGTGTGGCGGTAAAGTAGTATAGCCCACAGGAAGGGTGGTATCGGTGACGAATTCATCCACGTATCTCGTAGACTCATAATCCGACAAGTCGTCAATCGTGGGATCCAACAGGATTTCAGCTGGAACGGGGCGTTGAGCCAACGTAGCCACGTCATCTTCTTGTTTCTTAAGTCTCTTTTCAACCTTATCCAAGTTGGCGATGATTTTGTTGGTTTTCGTTCGAAGGTCGCTGTGGATTTCCCCTATAGCTCTCTCTTGCCTTTGAGTTTGGGTGAGCAGCTCGTCGGATTTCGGTACCAGATCGTCCACGGAGCTCTTAGTACCCACTACGACATCCCAGACCTCGTCCATTTTCTCAGACACTGATATTATCGGCCTCATCTGCTGCACCAAGCTATCGATTTTGTTGGTTTTAGGAAGATCCGGCCTCTGTGTAGTGGTGGTAGTAGTTCTGTTGTAGTGGTTGTAGTTTGCATACGTACTAGGATCATCTACTATAGCGTGATGCACGTCGGTCATCATGTTTAACACCTTTCCTAAGTTCTCTTGCACTAAATTTATGTGAAATTGGAGCTTCCTGTCAACGCTACCCGTGGCTTCCCTCAACTGTCCCAGTTCCTTGGTCACGTGGTTTATCACCTCATTGTTTAGCGCTTTGGTGATTTCAATCACGTTCATGCTGACAGATCTCTTCTCGCTAGCCTCCGCGTTTATATCGTCAGCTTGTAGGTAGTTACTGTCTAACTGATTCTTGAGTACGTTCAGTTTGTCGTCTATATCGCTGACTTTCTGGTCGAGCACCACCAATCTCTTATTCAGGTTAGCAGATTCTGGTTCGACGAAGGAATCAGATTTTCGATTGCTTTCGAATGGCAGGCGATTCGGTGTTTGGAATAGTTTGGAATCAATATTTCTCAGTTTGGCGATGACCGACTCGGTCTTGTCTATGTTGCTGTTTACTCGAGTGTCGAGGCCTTCTACTCGACGCATCAGGTGTTCGACTGCTTTGTCTAAATTTTCTATCCTTTGCAGTTTCGAATCTAGCGTGGATATGATGGCTTCGAAGACGTTGAAGAGGTACTGCTCTCTGAAAAAGAAAAATCGGGAATTAATAAAAGTTCGAATATAAGCGCAATACATCGAGAAATAGTAGACTAATTATAACAACTGAATATAATATATATATTTAACTGTTTATTACTTTAAATTTAGATTTAACGTCTAAATAGCTAGAGCCACTCTTACAACAAATTGTCCTTTCAGATGTATTGAACAGTAGTTGAAAAGTAGTGCTAAAAATTATCGAAAAGTTAAGGCCAGGATACGTTTCACCTTCTAGACGAAATATTGAAATAGGCTATCATATTATATATTTTGAAAAATTATCCCGGCACCTCAGTGCATACGTTTCTCGATGGTTGGATAAACGTACATAACACAGCCCCACAAAAAAAGTTTTTGATCTGGATGACAAACTTTTAGGACTGGAAAAATGCACTTTGGGGTATTTAATTCTGAGAGGGAAGACAAACCGGAATCCATCTCTGTACATTTTTTTCACTCCAGCACTCGCTATATACAGACTGTCTATTTTACGAGGGCCACGCCAAATATCTCGCTTAATATCTATTGTAGAAGAATAAAGTTTTAGAAACAGTTATCCCATTTTTTGTGAGCTATATTTCAGTAAAAAGAAATTTGAAATCCATAGCCTACTTTATGAGATATATTACAAAAACCTGAAAAATAGGAAAACCACAAACGGTTATAGCTTCCTTATTTGAGGAGATACGAAAAAAGTTAAAGGAATGAAAGTTGACGGCAAAGACAATAAGAATAATAACGTGTAACAAAAAAATCGAAAAATGCAGTTGGCTTTGACATACGCTATTGTGCAAAAATGAAAAATACATATCTCAAAGTAGGCCATGACGCCATTAATTCCGTTATTTTTTTCTCATTCCAACGATATAAAACATGTCACAGAAATTTTAACCGATAGTGTCAATATTTAATATTTTACGAATACCACAATTCATATAATTGAATCGTAACAATCAGCTGTGCCATAATTAGTGAAAAACAATGTATACAGTTATTAATAAATTTGACAGATTGTCACTGTTGTATGTTGTATGTTGCGTTGTCGAGTTCTAAGACAAATTTTATATCAGTAATTATGGTGTACACCAATAATAACAAATTCGATATGATTAGCATTTATTGTCAGTGCAATTTTGACGCTGAGATGGCAGTCACGGTTTACGGAGTTAGATTTCCAGATGCTCCGCAGCCAAATCGAACTATGTTTAGGAAGTTAGTTCAAAATCTAAAAACGCACGGTTCATTTTCAAAAAAAGTAGTAAGGCGAGCGCATGTTGCGGATAATGTAAGAAAAGTGAATAGAGTAATGAATTATGTTAACCAAAATGAGGAAACCTCTTTGAGACAAATTCAGAGAAACTGTCGCATAAAAAAAGACAGTGCAAGAAAAATATTGAAAAAAAAACGGATTTCGATGCTACAAAATGAGGAAAGTTCAACATTTAAATGAGGGAGATAAGTCAAGGAGAGTAAGATTTTGTAGATGGTTATTAAATAAGAAAAGGAATGACGCGCTGATATGTAGCAAAATTCTATGGTCGGACGAATCAAATTTTTCTAATAATGGATTTTTCAATAGAAATATGCATTATAAGTGGACACGAGAAAATACACATTGGTGCAGAGAGACTGCTTTCCAAGAAAGATTTTCTACGAATGTGTGGTTGGGTCTTTTAGGGACTAAAGTAATTGGACCTTATTTTTATGATGGCAAATTAACCGCTCGTAGATACCTTAATTTCCTGCAAAACAAATTTCAAGATTTTCTTTATGAATTAATAGTGGCAGAAAGATTAAATTATTCATATTTTCAACAAGATGGGGCTCCACCTCACACTGCTGTAATATGTACAAATTATTTAAATCAAGTTATGCCAGATAGCTGGATAGGCACATATGGACCCATTCTATGGCCAGCTCGATCACCAGATATTACTCCCTTGGAGTTTTTCGTCTGGGGTTACATTAAAGACAAGGTATTTCAAACTGCCCCTGAAAATATTGAGGACATTAAAACCAGAATTCGAAACGCATGTGAGGCAATTACTCCTGAAATGCTCCAAAATGTAATGCGTGACGTGTCTCGTAGAGCACGTTTATGTGTCAGAATGCATGGTGCACAATTTGAGCATTTGTAGTTAGAAAAATAAATACACACAATTTCTTTTCAATATAGTAGTAGGTAGTACTGTTATACATAGTTTTTCGCTTTTTTCTTTGGATGTTCGTTTTGTACTTGTATTTTTATTTATGAGATATTTATTGGTTTGTATTAAATTGTAATAAATAATTACGGAATTATAATTATTATAAAGTGAATTTTTACTATTATGGCACAGCTGATTGTTACGATTCAATTATATGAGTTGTGGTATTCGTAAAATACTAAATATTGACACTATCGGTTAAAATTTCTGTGACATGTTTTATATCGTTGGAATGAGAAAAAAATAACGGAATTAATGGCGTCATGGCCTACTTTGAGATATGTATTTTTCATTTTTGCACAATAGCGTATGTCAAAGCCAACTGCATTTTTCGATTTTTTTGTTACACGTTATTATTCTTATTGTCTTTGCCGTCAACTTTCATTCCTTTAACTTTTTTCGTATCTCCTCAAATAAGGAAGCTATAACCGTTTGTGGTTTTCCTATTTTTCAGGTTTTTGTAATATATCTCATAAAGTAGGCTATGGATTTCAAATTTCTTTTTACTGAAATATAGCTCACAAAAAATGGGATAACTGTTTCTAAAACTTTATTCTTCTACAATAGATATTAAGCGAGATATTTGGTGTGGCCCTCGTAAAATAGACAGTCTGTATATTGAGTGAAAAAGAATTTTAAAGAAACAAGTATGATTGAAGATAATATTGGGCACACGGACTCGCCAAAGCTCCTTCCCAATATTTCTCTGGTGGCATCAACTCAACGTTTTGGTGATCTTTCTCTTCATCTCTTGCCATTTAGTTTTTCGTAGATAATCAAACGTTATATATTGTCCTTTCTCCGGCTGATGTGGCCAAAAAATGAGAAAATACGATACTGGAAAGTCGCTTTGGGAACGAATTTCTTGAAGATTCGAGCTGTTGTTGCGATGGACTGTTCTAGGAACTAGCATCAAGCCTCTCCAGATCCACATATCGAAAGCATCAATACGCCATCTGTCTGCCTCTCTAATAGTCCATGTCTCAGAGCTGTAAAGAAATATAACTAAAGCGAGAGCAAGTCTGAAGAGGTTGCTAATCTTGCCACCTGTATTCTTCGTCGAGTCACATACTCGCAGTTACAGGTGTTGTCCAAAGGGCTCCAAGTTAAACCATCTTGTTTACTACCTCATAATTACATATCTTTTTCGTGCATAAATAGTTTTCATTTGCTCAGTCTACAAACATTTTTATAAATTACACTCAAACCATACTCAGAGCCTATTGTTTGGAGGTTGTCTAGCAGGAGCATGAGCTCATCCTCACTCGCTGCAAGCAAGGTGGTACCATCAGCAAATCTAAATTTGGAAACCTTAGTTCCTTCCACAACTACTTCATCTGGCCAGTCTTTCAACACACATCGCATCATGTGTTCACTATAGAAGTTAAGGAGGAATGGTGGCAGAATGGTGGCAGAATGCAGCCTTGTCTGACGCCTTTAAATTTATCGGAGTCAGTGTTGTCAATTTTTACCAAAGTAGAGTTTCCTTCATACTGTCAACGAATAATAGAGGTCAGATGCCTGGGTGTTCCCATCTCTAGTAATGCAGGCCATGGTTTATTCTATTCTACATTGTAGAAATATACAGGGTATTGTAATTAAAATAACAAATCATATATTAAAGAAATTAGTTACTTATTATCATACCATTTGAACAGACTCGCTACATTAGTTTTTTAAATAACCGTTTTTGAAATGTAGCAGATCCTAAAGGATTGCGACATAATATTAATTCCTAAGCAAATAAAATAGAAGTTTACGGCATATTAATTACTTTTTACAGTGCATTTTCTCAGGGCATTGTCTTGTCACTTATTAAGCAACATTCGTTGGAAAATCAACTATCTCCATATATAATACACATGTCGACATAATTATTACATAATTATCATATAATTCTATAATATATTACGCACAATTATTGTTGAAAAGCAACATATTTACATGTCATTATGGAATACGCTTAATGACAAGACGGAAACGTTTTGAAAAAGTCAGGCGGCGATTTAAAAATTACCCCACTTAAGGTATAAGAAAGTACAGTTCGTGTCGTGAGGTGAGCTGTAAGATTATCGACATAATTTACGCAAATTAAAGGTTCTAAATGTATTAATTACGTCAACATCAACACATCGTATAAATCACGAATATTATGTATGTGTAAATATAATTTTCGTCCTGAAGTTACAGGTTGGGTGATGGAGTTAAAAATAATGTCTGGTTTAAAAAATATTCTTTACTTCCTTATACGATTTCCTTGTACTGAACAATTGGTAGTTATTTCGGGAGAAGATAAACGTCTCTGAAACAGACCATATTATAAAACAAAAAACGAATAATTGTTGCAGTCGGAGGTGCCTATTTGATAGAGAGAACAACGCACTATTCTAAAAAAAAAATTTTAATCAAAGTGGGGTAAAAACAGAAATGGGGTACCTCAAGGGTCAAACCTGAGCCCACTACTATTTCTGCTCTACACAAATAATCTGAACGTTCCTTTGAAAAACGAAAAACCAAATTTAGGAGCGAATTGGGACTTATTGTAGACCAACCAAAACCTGTCGAAAGTGGAAACACAAATGATGGAAATACAATGAGGCGTTTTTCCACAATGCTGACATTTCGGCGTAGACTACAGAGATCAATAAAGATTTAATTCACAGGTTCAAGATTATTTTGACAACTTTGTCTTGTGGATTTGTGTATAAATCTTGCTGACTTCCAGAAATATGCACTAGTAAACGAGACTCTTTGTGGACCTCTACCCTCTGCCCTTGCTATTACATGCCTGCATCAGTGCATAAGATATTTCTACATGATGCTTCCATAATTTCAGCCGCGTTGCTACCATTTGGGATGATGTCAGAAGAAGCGCAAGAATCAAGGAATAAACACTTAAAACAATACCGCGAACATCATTTCCGTAAATTGTCCAGGAAACACACGAATTCTGACTTAATTAATCGTTTTTTAGCTACCTCTGATACTATGATATCTTCCTTGCGTCAGCAATATATACAAAAATCAAAAGGAAAGAATCTTCTCTCAAAAGTTATCGCTATGTTAAGTCGAAAGTGCGAAAGTAAGTAAGTTTAGTTTCTTATGAGATAAGGTACGTACGATTATAATTGATAAGAATTTTAATTCATTCTATTTTGTACTAACACAATATTTTCTCATGTATTTATTTACAAATTGCTTACCTGATATCAAAACTACTAGAAACCTTAGCAGAAATACGCGAAAAATAGTTTTGGCAACATTTCGGCTCGTTTCTGACCACTGTGCACTGTAGCGAGTGATGTGCTCAGGAAACGATCCAATGATTAAATTCCGCTTATTGTTTGGTGTAATATCGCAACACCACTCGGTATATTTGCTGACGTTACTCCGAAGACCGCCAAAATTACTCCAAATAAAAGTATTTAATAACATGAATTGATTAATTGATCATTATCATTATTTATTACAATTTTAATTATTTTAATAATAAAGTGGGGATGGTGGTGGGGGCGGAAAATGTTTATTATGTTTATGTACTCGCGTCATTTTAGCATGAAAAATATGAAAAACTCCAAAATTGAACGTATAGAGTCAATTGACTTAATTTTTCTTGCAAAGAGTTCAGGAAGGCATTTAGAAAAAAAGTACCTTTTATTTTTTGGCAGAAATGTTTGGTTTCATTTTTTCTCCAATAATTGGCCAATATTAATAGCCAATTAAATTACATTAATTGAAAAATTTGTTAGAATAGAATAGAACAGAGTAGAGTAGAGTAGAGTAGAGTAGAATAGAATAGAATAGAACAGAACAGAACAGAATAGAATAGAATAGAATAGAATAATTTATTGGTGTCAAATACACAATGTGTTTACACAAGTCAATAGAGTGGTAGTAAAAAAAACAGTTTAAAATTATAAAATTAAAACAAACATATTAAGTCATATAGTTAGGTATACTTAATCGCTAAAATTACATAGAAGGTACAAGACATACTTAAGTTGTAAAAGACAAAGTCATTAGGACAAAACATTTGACAAAAAGGAATGAGTTACACGGATAATTTTTACTATTACTTGGTATCTACCCCTGAATATATATAGAGATTTACACCCTCTTGAAAGAAACACAGATAAACATAATCAGTTTGTTATTGTTTATGAGTATAACAATAAAATTTAAATTTTTGTCAGGTCGCTCATTAAGAATTCATTCACGCTATAAAAGGTATTCATAAGCAGGTAAGTTTTTATTCTGTTTTTGAACCTGGAGCGATTTAAGAGCTTTACTTTGTTATCATACACAATATGCCATAGAATTAGACGAAAATGGTAACTCGGAACTTTTTGGGGTCTCGAATCACGAATCTGAAGTCTAATTTGAGAAACTCCAAATGGCGGACCGGAAATCGGGCCGTTTTTCAGAAAAAATGAGAATGAATAGCTTGGCCTTGAAAATCTGTACGCGGGGGTTTTCGAGGTCGCTGATTACGAATCCGAGGTCTCATTTGGTAAATTCAAAATGGCGTACCGGAAGTACAGTCAATTTTTTAGAAAGAACACGTATTTTTTTCGGTTTTGGGCTGAAAGTATGAAAAATACGATTATTTTCTGGAAATTACACTACTTTTGGTTCGCCATTTTGTATTCTCCCTAATTGGACATTAGATTCGTTATCAGCGCAAACCCCTCGAGTTCCCACTTTTAGCCCAAAAACGAAAAGAATACGAGTTTTCCGGAGAAATTGACTGTTATTCCGGTCCGCCATTTTGAATTTCGTAAATTGAACCTCTGATTCGTGATCAGCGACCTCAAACACCCCCGTTTACTCATTTTCAGCCCAAAAACTGTTAAAAGAAAAAATTATTGATTTAATACTGCACACGTATAGTTTTAACTTTAATCATATGAAATTGATTTATAAACTTTAAATCTTTTAATTGCACCATATAGCCAATAACCACCTGTACGAATCGAAGCCGATTCTGTACTGCTCTAGCATGTGCCTGTTTGTACACAAGGCCATAAATCACACTATTTAAAATGACTTGCACCTGCCACTTATTCAGAGCGAGAGGCGAGGTTTTGGCTTTCTTTGCAATCTTTTCAACTGATTATATAAATGAGAAGAAATATACCTAAGGTAACACTGCGTTAGCAGTTATATTATATTTATATTGTAGATTCATATTCATATCAAATTTTGACATGAAATACGTCACTATTAGTACTCCCGCTTGTACACCGCTTACAGTCAGACAGCGCATCATGACGACCCATCATATTATAATCAATTTCGCGATTAAAGAGGCGGTTTGCTTTGTATTAAAATCATGCTAGGACACTCTTTATTCTCGGCCAAGGAGACATAAATAATGAATACCGTATACGTTATGTGGAAAAAGACTTATGGAAGTTCTGTATCGCGTGCAGATATTCCTTAATACCCTGTGTGGTCTTTCCGAAAACTTAATGAGAAGCTAATTTTATCTTTAGCACGTACGCATGGTCAAGATCTACAAGATACATTATTCTGATTTGCTTGTACATTAAGACAAGGTGAAGTTAATCAAAAAATGTCGGTAAATATATGCGTCTGTATCATGCCAAGTGGATAAATAAATGAACATTTGTCGCGAAAGGTGAAAGTTCTTTCTTTGCGATATCAATTTGTGTATATACAATATACAGTGTGGTATATAATTCCAGATATATAATTCCAGAAAACATTGATAATTACAGACAAATATCGATACTTAGCACCTTATCAAAGATAATAGAAAAAGCTTTTCATGTCCGTATTGTTAATTTTGTAGAAAAAAATAATATTTTGACGCCATCGCAACATGGATTTAGATCAGGTAGATCAATTGAAACGGCTTCTTGCCATTTAATTAATTATGTATATTCCTGTTTAAATGATGATAAGTACGTTGTGTCAATGTTCTTCGACCTATCTAAAGCTTTCGATACTATTGACTGCGAAATACTCTTCAAAATTGTTTCAACTAGGAATTAGAAATACTGCCCTGAATTGGATTAGATCCTATATGAAATACAGGTCATTAATAGTGAATTACAGTCATATGAAACCTAGGGCGCACAAAGTCAATCTTGGAGTTCCCCAGGGCTCTGTTTTAGGGCCCTTATTATTTATGTTATTTATAAATGACCTTCCTGATTACATAAAAAATGCAGGACATGTTACTATGTTTGCTGATGATACTATTATCACAACAGCGGCAACAAGTAAAGAGGAAATTCAATTACAGGCAGAAAATGTTATTAATACTCTAAACGTTTGGTGTGCTAGAAATAAATTAATATTAAATACTAAAAAAACGTTAGTAATGAATTTTCATATTAGAAGATCTCTACCAGCAAATTTCAAAATTTTGGACATCAAACTGGATAATAAAACAAAATATCTTGGTACCATACTGGACTCGAAGTTATCATGGATAATCATATTGACACAGTATGCAAAAAATTAAATAAAGCATATTTTGGCATCCTCCAAATGAAAAACACCCTGGATGAGAATGGTCTACTAAATATTTATTATGCTTTGGCGTACTCACACATTTCATTAAACATTATGAGTTGGGGCTGCGGCAGAGAAAAGGATAGGGTATTTATTTTACAAAAAAGATTAGTCCGTCTAATATTTAATTTAAAATCTAGAGAAAGTTGTAGAACAATTTTCAAGGAAAAACATATTTTAACCTTACCGTGTGTGTACATATTTAAATGTTTAATGTACACTAAACAAAATCTTGATAAATTTATTAAAATATCGGATAATCATTCTTATAATATTAGACATTGCGAACTTTTAGCTATTCCAAGTCATAAAACCACAACATATAAGAATTCACCATGGTACAACTGTGTTATTTTATATAATGCATTGCCCAACGCTGTGCGAGAAATCAGCAGTACGAAACTGTTTAAAAACAAAGTTAGGAACATTTTAGTAGAAGGCGGATTCTACAGTATTAACGAGTTTGTGTCCGGAATATTACAGTGATATAATTTGTGATATCATTATTTTTAATTAGTTAACGTCTATTCTTCTTTGTATGTAATGTGTTTTTTTTTTCTTTAAATTGTTTTTGTATGTTTTATTCTTAGTTGTTCACACCACATTTTTATTAGTAAGTATCATACTTATGTCATTGAAAATGTGTGGACAAAGTCTAATTATATATTATTTATTTTATTTGTATTTTACTATTTTTGAGGGAAATACTGACTTATCCTATGTCATGTAATGTGATCAAATGGATTAATAAAGATTATTATTATTATTATTATTATTCCATATGTATGGAATACATTTAGGTAGAGAGCCGGCTGTATAGATTTCCTATGAATAAGATGCATGAAAAACTTTATATGGGTGAGTAAGTACTACCACAGACCTACAGGGAGCCACTTTTCATATAAGCAAATTTTGCCCGCGTCATGGAATTTTACCGGAAGTGACGTCAAAATGGGAGGATGCGGGAAAATAAGAAAAGGCAGCCTATTTTTGTAATAACTAGAAGCATTGTATATCTCAAAACCTACATTTGACGTACGTTTTATTCATGTATTCGACGACACATCGTGACCGGAAGTGACGTCAGAATTCCATGACGCGGGCAAAATTTGCAAAAATGAAAAGTGGCTCCCGGCTCCCCATATGTCTGTGGTAGTACTTACTCACATAAAGATTTTCATGTATCTTATTCATAGGAAATCTATACAACTGGCTCTCCACCTAATTCATTTTAAGCGTAATTATAACTTTTAGGAAAAATCCTGAAACACCGTAACACACAAATATATTGTCATAATCTGATATTATGAGATACATTTTTATTTGAGATTAGATCAACAAGGTTATGGCTTGAGCGTGTTGATACAACTTAAATCATATTTTTAATTATTGACTGATTAGTTCCGATGATGCCCACGGGCGAAACTCCACAAGTCAAAATAAATAATTAGTGGCCAGCTTGGTCCAATTAAACAACCTGTTCATCTCTAACAGATTAACAGATTTTTTACGCGGGGGAAATTTAATACCTTCTGAAGGTGTCAGAAAAAAGCGTATCCATTAATTTTTGACAAATTAGACGAATTAACGAGTCAACGTGCGCGTAAATAAAACACGTTGATATTCGCGGCTGTAATTAATCACGAAATTAATAGAAATGGGAAATGCGCGAGTCAAAAACTATTTATAAATGAGAATGTCTAGATAAATATTCAGCGGTTCAATAGTCGACAACATGTTTAGTAAATAACATTGTATCAGTTTACTCGTACTCCTCATTTTATACGGTTGGCAGTTACTTAAATGCCCACGTGTTAATTACGACCTCATCACTTTCATTGATTATGTCCAATTAAAAGGTTGTTGATGCGAACGTATAAATATTAAACTTGTTCGTGTTTTATTGCAATATGATATAAGATGCGCTCAGTCGTATGTTTATAAGGAATGTTAAGAAGAAGCCCATGCAAATGGAAACGTAGGGGTAAATTGATGTGTTACTTAAATTGTCACTGTTGGCAGGATATACAGGGTTGAACAAATGTGAGGAAACACCTGATTTCTGTCTAAACTATAAGTTTAATTAAAAATACCCTCAACAAAAGTTCTTGTACTATTTATATTGTATTCAGTGACATACTTTGAATTCCAACAGCTACCCTGCCATCGGCAGTTCTTTTTAATAGATGACCCTGTAAATTTCTACATTTTCAGACAGATATTTTTTATGAAGTGTGCAACTTGTGCTTTCTTATTAAATACACAGGCACCCAAAATTTAAAAAAGGCCATGCACTTTTGAGTATGACACCCCCGTGTATTTTGAACCACATCAGATTTTTCCCTAATCCCAAAAAATCAGTGAACATCTTAATTAGGAGGGGGTCATCTTTTTTTGTGTGCAGTTGTTATATGAACAATCGTATGTAGTATCACTAGTGCTTAGAATTTTATCGGTAAAAGTGTATCGAAAGCGCACTTGCCTAGTAATATAGAGAGCGTAAATTGGCAGTTTATACGCTTCTTCAGGATGTCACGATACTCGCGCCGCTGAAAACTTCCAAATGAGGGTTCAAGTTTTATGTATTATTACAAGATCTATAACGCTTTAGATATGTTGAACGCTGTCACAAAATTGCCGAACGTAAATCGATAGTAAACGTTTAAATAATAAATAATTCCGAATTTACTACAAAAATTAAGAATGTAATGAAAAATAAACAACTACTTAGATGGTCGTAATGGCCCTCTTCCATCCATACAAATGCAAAAGTAAATGTGATACAACGTTCGCGCTCCACTGAAACACATACAAGTAAATCATTTTAATAGCAACTTAAGTAAATGAATAAGCGCATAATAAAATGCAATGTAAATGAACTGGTAAACACGGCTGGACAAATTAAAAGCAAAAAACAGACAGCATTAATTCCCATGCGACAAACTGTCATAAATAAAATAATAAAGATAAAAAAAAGACATCTAACGAAGGCGACGATAATTAGATACGTGGTTAATGATGCTAATAAGTTGTCTATATAAAGGCGTAATACATTAAGACATAATAAATATATCGATACAAACCCTATTTTAATAATTTATAAACGCAGGTGAGCGGCAATTTATAACGCGATTTCCCCTTCAGAGAGCTACATATACACCGGCGCGGCGTATTTAAAGGAACGGAGATAAATTGACATTTTTTTCTACATTTTTCTTTCTTTTTTAGCTTTGAAGGTTAAAAACACCCTTGAATTTCTTACTACAACCCTCCGATCAAAGAACTTATCCCTAGATACATAATGTGTATTCGTTTGTTTGTCGCTGAGATACTTTGCAAACACTCTCGACATCCTGATTGGCTAGTTGATCTAACCACGGCTTTTACCATCCTAGTCTCAACATGATGTGGTTCTGTATACAGTTGTAATACGGTGAAATAAAAATTAAATTTTAATATCCCTTCAATATATAATTCCCTTAGAATAAAATTATATTTGTTAAATCCGCGGTTATGTAAGTACCTAGAAATTTATGAAAATTTAACCAACAATTATTACCAGCGATCGGAATTTGGGATTAATTTCAGTGGCGCACAGATATGAAATTTTACATCAAAATATTAAATGTAAGTTTGTTCTCTCTTACAAAATCAAATGTAATACGAACCTACCTTATGAGTTTATGATGTATTTGGCATAATAAATGTATGTACACATATTTCACACATAAATTGTTATAAATCTGCACAGCACCTTCAAGTTTAAAACTTTATACTTTTACTGAGTGTTCATAGTTTCAAAGTATATGGTAAGTATTTCTTCTAAATTTTCATATGAGAGACGATTTCTTTTAACAGTAAATATCCACTGCAAGGTCGAAAATGATCTTTCGTATTCCACAGAAGTAAGAGAAGCATATCTAAAGATATTCATAGGCGCCTGATCGAGGAAGGCATCTGGTTCTGTCACAATTTTCTTGCTAATGGCAAATACGACCGCCAAGTCTGGATTCCTTTGTAAAACCGCAACCCACTTTTTTTATATAATCTCACCAGTTGCACCCAGAATTTCTTGATTGTTTTTTGAACAGTATCTAGTTTGTTAAATGTTTCTTCCAAGGACAAATTTGGACATTGAAGGTTTTCTAAAATTCTTGTTATTATTTTAACAGTGGCGGCTCGTCAGGGGAGGCAGGGAAGGCAGGGGAGGCTGAGCCTCCCCTTGGAAGAACCACCATATCTTCAAAAGTAATATCTTAAGAAATTTCTATTAGGTATATCTCAATTTTCAATATTTTTTATTGTTTATTATTCATTAATTTTCAGTTTATATATAACATTTTTGCATTTCCTTTCCACAAACATACCTATAACGTTACAGTCCGGATAGTCTTTGTATGCATATTTCCCGGTCGGCCGGTCTTTTACTGAATGAACACTGCGGTCCGCTGGAGGCTAATACGGAATAGCTTCCAACTTTACCGCATTTACTTATAACATGAATGACCTTGAATTTCTTTGCGCTGTGTAAAATAGCAACACTTGGAATAGCCAAGGATGAGGCTAGCCTCAGAGCTCAGTTCTTTATAGCGCATGTGCACAGGTCATTCAAGAGTCAGGTGATTCACAAAGAAAACGAACTGACGTCTGACAGTTGCGTTTAGCCGATTAAGAACAACTTGACGTATAAATACATAAAACATTTGATAGGCGGGCTAGAAATAAGTGCTCTAGGTGAAAATATTTCCAACAACATGTCTTGTTGTCCATTTGTTATTAAATGGATTTACTACTCTTATTTATGACGAAAAGGTAAGAATTAAAAGAAATGCCAGGCCTACACCAGCAATGCCTTCGTTAGTTTTTAAAAGTGGTAAACAAGAGGGTTTTGTGATAACAATTATAAAAAAGTCGAGTGGTTAACGGCATCAACAGTTAGAAACAAATTATATTGTTGGAGATGTTTATTATTTACTAATGATCAATCCTCAATTTGGAGCAGGGCAGGGTTTAATAATTTGCAAAATTTGTCGCGAGGTTTAGAAAGGCACGAAAAATCCCAGGAGCACATTTCATCTTGCATTAAATTCGAAATGTTTGGTAAACAAAATATTGTAAATTTCTTGGATTCTGCACATAAGAGAGAAATAGAAAATGTTAACGAAAAGGTCCGTGAGAATAGGGAAATATTAAAGAGGTTAATAGATGCCGTTATATATATAGTTATCTTCACAAGAAAATTCTTTCCGAGGACATGACGAAAAACGAGAATCGTGCAATAAAGGAAATTTCAAAGAGCTGGTAGATTTTTTAAAAACTTATGACCCAAAATTAGAGAACTTTTTGAATAACGCCACTATTCTTTGAGACAATTTCGGTAAGCTTCTGTAGAATGATCATTTTCAACACTTAAACACATAAAAACATTTTTACTAGAAACAAAATGAGTCAAGACCGCCTTTCAAATGTATCGCTTATTTCAATAGAAAAACGTTTTTTGTCAGAATTGAGGAAACGCGATTCATTTTATGATGAAATAATCAACCATTTTGCTAGTTCCAAAAATCGCAGGTTACCACTCATTTATAAAAATATTCAGGCTTTAAAGCAGAGATTAATATAGGTAGTTGTTATTTTAGAAAAAATATTTATTTGTGTTATTTATTTTTTAGGAAATATTTTTTATAATTCTCCATAATATAGAGTTCCGCGGTTATATATTTTTTATATAACTTCTTTCTCAAAACTATTTTAATTTCTATTAAAACTTATAATTTTACACGCCTGGCAGTGATAATGAATACAATTTTTTGTTTGTAGAAAAACACTTTAATTGTTTTACCAAAACAATTTTTATTTTTATTAAAAGTTATATAACTTAATTACAAGTGGGATAGTAGGACTCCTTTGGATACCGATACTCGAGTCGTAGGAACGAGAATTTCATGAGAATGATTTTTTCATCTCATCATATTTTCTATTTCCTTTTCATTCTATTCTTTTATTAGTTCTATTCTCTCAAGTCGTGAATCGGTATCCTGGCGAACAACCCACGGCAAAAAAATGTAACGCGCCGTTGTAATACCTCAGGGGTGGTGGGGAAATGTACAAATTGTAGTCATATTGCACATCAGTTGTCTTTCAGAATATCAAGCCTCCTCTGCAGACAATATCACGAGCCGCCACTGTATTTTAAAACGTTCGAATATAAATTTTAAGTCATTTTTAATATTTGGAATATTCATTAAATTCTTTGCATGCTTAATCGCAGTAGCATCTTAATTTAAGATTTCTACAACTCCCTTTACTGAGTTGAAGTTAACATGGTGGTAACATGCCGCGTTTGTCCATGTTCCCCAACGTGTGATTACTGGTTTTGGAGGAAGCGGCAAATTAGGACATTTTTCTTGAAAATGTACTAGGAGCCTTTTAGAAAAATTTTCTTTATATTAGCAATAAGTTTGTCAACATTTGTGAAACAATCTCGTACTTCTTCGCATAAGCAGTGTAACGCATGTGCTAAACAAGTAACACTTGTGGGTATTTCCTTTTTTTTAGCACTTAACATATACGACACTGAATCACTAGTAAAAACAACCACTTTTTTAAAATTTTGCTCAGCCAAGTCTTGCCAAAGACATTTTAAAGTGTTTTTGAATTTGCCTCAAGAAATGATCGATGACTTGGAGTTGTGGGAGAAGGATGACTGCAGTCATAAGGGCTCGTGGGGGACGCACGCTGTTAAAAAAATCTTTGTAATTTTGCGTAATCATTATACGTTTAAAAAAGTCAAAATGTACTATTAATATTTGCAAAAACGCAATCTTTTATACTATATTTTTTAAATGGGCTTCGAAATGGCAGGAAGCCTTGCAAAACAAATGGCAATTAGCTTTGCTCAAATTTGTTAGGAGAAAGAAACCGCTGCCTAAGGAATCACTACTTCCACATCCAGATTTTTCATTCAAGTCACTTTAAAGTAAATATCTTGACTAGATTTGCACTCTAGTACGTCGAAATTATTGGTCATAGAATTTTATTAATATTTTGGGCAGATGTTATAGAAAAGTTTCAGACGTTGGTTTCCACTATATACGATAAAAATGACGTTTCTAGTTTACCCTACTTATTTTCCCCTAATCACAACCTACCACCTCCCACCCCTTCAGTGGAATCATCTTAATCTGATGTCATTACAATACTTATTACAATTAATTGTCCCAACTTTCAAGTGAAAATCTCAATTCTATGTTATCAATCCCATTAATAATGGAACGGAGATGGCGGGGTTTGAAAAATATTAGAAATAAATCTGAGGCCTTGGTTTCTAGTATATACACCAAATCCCAAATTTCTGTACTCTTACCAGCTTGATTTACTTATTTTCCTCTATATACTCCTATTTAACCCCTAACACTTCAACGGAATCATCTCAAAATATAATCTAGTTCCAGATATCGTTATAATATATACGTCTACCATATTTCAAGTTAATATCTCAATTTTATTTTATCAACCCCTTTAATAATGGAATACCGAATATCAAGTTTCTGTACTCTTACCAGCTCGCTTTACTTTTTTCCCTATTTACCTTTACTTTACCCCCCACTCCTTCAACGCAATCATGTCAAAATATAATTTAGTTTCAGATATCGTTATAATACATACTACGTGTACCAAATTTCAAGTGAAAATCTAAATTTAATTTTATCAACTGTTTTAATAAGGGATGGTGGGGAATGGAAACTATTATAAAAAATCTGAGGCCTTCGCTTCTAGTATATACACCAAGTTCCAAATTTCTGTAGTCTTATCAGCTTGCTTTAGCTACTTATTTTCCCCTTCAACGGAATCATCTCAAAATATAATTAAGTTCTAGATGTCGTTATAATACCTACGTGTACCAAATTTCAAGTGAATATCTCAATTTTATTTTATCAACTTCTTTAATAATGGAGTAGGGGTATTGGGGGATTGAAAAATATTATAAAAAAATCTGAGGCCTTGGTTTATAGTACATACACCGAATTTCAATTTTCTGTACTGTTACCAGCTTGCATTACTTATTTTCTCTTATTTAACCTCCAACCCTTCAACGGAATCATCCCAAAATATAATCCAGTTCCAGATGTCGTTATAATGCCTACGTGTACCAAATTTCAAGTGAATATCTCAATTTTACTTCATCAACCCCTTTAATGATGGCGTAGGGGTCGTGGGGGGTTGAAAAATATTATAAATAATTTGATATTTTGGTTTCTAGTACATACATCGAATTTCAAGTTTCTGTACTCTTACCACCTTGCTCTTATTTTGCCCCATTTACTCCTATTTAACCCAAACCCTTCATCAGAATAATCCCAAAATATAATCTAGTTCCTGATGTCATTATTATATACACGTACACCAAATTTCAAGTGAATATCTCAATTTTATTTTATCAACCCCTTTAATAACGAGTTGGAGGGGGTGGGGGGATGAAAAATATTATAAAAAAATTTGAGGCTTTGGATTGTAGTATGTACATCTAATTTCAAGCTTCTGTACTCTTACCAGCATGCTTTACATATTTCCCCCTATTTACTCACCAACCATTCACCGGATATCTTAAAAAAACAATCCAGTTCCAGATCTCGTTATAATATATACATGTACCAAATTTGAAGTCGATATCTTAAACCGTTCCGGAGAAAACGTGCGGACAAAAAAAAAAAAAAGATACAGACAGACAGACAGACAGGCAGGCAAGCAGACAGACAGACAGACAGACAGACAGACAGACAGACAGACAGACAGACAGACAGACAGACAGACAGACAGACAGACAGGCAGACAGACAGACAGACAGACAGAAATTTTTTTTCCGCTCAAAAATCTCGACGTTTCATGACATTCTAAACCTATTTCAAGAAAAAAAAATTTGAAATTTTTTTTGCAATTACTATACTTCCAATCCACTACGTGGATGTGGAAGTAAAATAGGTAGAAATATGTATTTTCTGTTTTAGAACTTATGTTCTACATCTGTACATAATTAATTTTGGCACAATAAGGTATAACTTCAAAATTGGGGATTATAATGTCTGGATTTGAATATTGGTAAAGGTGTCTATAATGAGGGTTATACCAAATTCAATTTGGGTATTTGTTAAGTAATTTTCATCTTTAGTCGCCTTCTTATTTTCAAGAATTTCTAACAAAACTAAGGTTTATCCTTTAATAACGTTATGTAGAAATTTGATGCTATTATTACTACAGGAATGATTCTGATTAATACAATGCTCAGTAAAACCTGCTGACTTTTTATTGGACAGAAAATCTCTTCTGTGTTCTCTCAACCTTACATCTGTGCTTCTACCACCCCGCCCTATATATAATACATCGTAATCATAACATACTATTGAATAATATCCTGATTTTTCTGTATGTTTTATTTTTTCTTTATTATTGACTAATAACCAGGTGAAATTGTCGCAATAGTACTAACCCCAAGTTTACTTAATTTCTTATACACTGGGTTGGTGAGTTTTCTTACATAATTAATTCTGTCATTTTTTCGGCTCATTTTTGTTTATAGCATCGATGTATAATGAACCCAAAATATGACAAAATTAAACAAATAAAAACATTTTTTTTACTTTATCGTACAGAGTACTCCCCCACACATCTCTTCCTACAAATATTCAAATGGCAAATGGGCTATGGAGACTATTTTTTTAAAAGTCAACTTTCACTAAAACCGACCACGACGCGACGTAGCATCACGTACGTACATATTTCTTGTGTTCATAATTAAGGAAACAAAATACATCCGTCGAAACGGGCGAAGGAAAGCAGCCTTAATTATACCGAGAATCCAGCAAAGCTTTAATTTTTTGATAAGCACTTTTCAACACAACTCCGCCTTAATCAGGTGATGCGGCGGTAAGTGATGCTGATGAAACACTTCATTAACATTGATTGATATCCACGGACGAATCTGAGAAATACGGCTCGCTCTTTGTACACACACACTCATCATCTTCATTATAAGTGTAATATAGGATCGAGATGTAGCCTCGGGACGGCATTATTAAATCCATTATCGGTGAATTAATTCACTTATACAGTGTGTTTGATAAAACAATGCCGACCCCGAACAGGAAAGTATGGGAGACTATTTTCCTTCTATATGACAAACATACCCATATGAAAAATCTCCAGTTTTCATAATTTATACAGGGTGTAATTAGTTTCATGTCATTAAAAAAAACTGGTGGTAAGGAACGACAAGACAAACGAAAAAACCTTATATAACATGGGGTCTAAAGCTCATAGTTTTGGAGAAAAAAAAATAAACAAAAATTTCGCAAATTTTCAATAAAATTTTTTGAGAACTGCTGGAATATTGAGGTAGGTTTAGATCTAGATCTGATCTGAAGAAAACTATACTCTAACTCTCTCTTGTGCAATGTTTTTAGTTACTGTCGTTGTTTCGTTATGTACACACGTCCAACCCGCCCGTTCGTTGTTTTTGTTATTTTTGAATTTCGCGTCATTGTATATTTATAGTTAAGATTTATTTTATTGACTACCGTTCAAGTTGTCAAATCCTTGATTACGTACAGACACAACTTACTTGTTCGTTCTTTTTGTATTCCTTTTTGGCATTTGTACCAAGTTTTTATTTTACTGACAACGTTAGTTGATAGTTTAGTGTTTAGTGTTGAACGAAGTGCGTATGTTCTTAATTCGACGTACCGAACTGTGTATTGATACAGATGCAGAGATTTTGAATCATTTAGGTAGGTAGTAAGCTTTTAACCCAGGACACTCATTTATGTTACAAATGTTAATAAACCACATTTAAATTTTCTAAATTATAAACAATCCAATATTTTGTTCCAAATTAAAAAACACACGTGTAAAGAAATGCTCTGTTTAAACCTCTATGGCCATTATTTGCTTGCAATTGTGCACGAAGAGAGAACGAATTATCTACCTCTTTATACTTGCCTCAGTTCAGTTGAGGCGGTATATCAAAGGCGGTCGATGATCCTTTGCCGGCCAGCATTTTTTTATGACAATTTAAAAGTTGTATAATTGGGAAGTACAAGTCCATCGACCAAGAAAAGCAGTGGTTCTCAATAGTTGTCTACCATAATATTAAATATGTTAACCTAGATCAGTGTTTTTCTAAGTGCCCCTAGAGGGAAAAGTCATAAAGGTTTTTTGTTTGTCTAGTCGGTCCCCATTACCAGTTTTTTTTAATGGCATGAAACTGATTACACCCTGTATAAGTATTACGTATTGTTCTTCTCATCTATATGATGACGTGGCAAAAAACGTTAAAGACACCGACGTCCTGACTAGTTAGGCAAGTATCGAGGAGGGACAGGGTTGGCTTTAGTTTTTCCTAAACGTTGACAATTAATACTAATACTTCAATAATTAATTGTTTATGTCAAATAGAGAAGTATTAAAATAAATAATGATTAATTTAATACTGTACACGTTTACTTTAATTTTAATCATAATTTTAATTTTTAGGAATAAAAATATTCACATTTAGAAATTTACCAGCATGTTGAAGTTAGCCAAATTTTAGCCAATATTTTATTGTTTCCAAAAAATAAAAAAAGACCCAAACATCTTGAAAATTTAACTGATTTTTTTTTTTGGAGTTTGTATATCATATCACTATTGTTTCTAACCATTTAATATTTAAAAAATTGCATGAAATATATAATAAAAAAATTGAATATGCAGCCTTTTTTTTGGCTAACTTCAACATGCTGGTAAATTTGTAAATGCGAATATTTTTATTTCTAACTTTTTCTGCATTGAAGTACAACCTTGAACTAAAAGATAATGCATTTACAACTTATATTAAAGTCAGTTATTTTTTATGGGCCTGTGAATAGTTAGATGCACAAAAAATCAAGAGATAACTATATTATATTGTTATTTTTATATACTAATAAATATCAATACCATCAAAAATGGAAACGCAGGAGAGTATTTTATATCCCCTTTAAAACTCATTTTGATTTTTCTTCCTAGCTTGTTTGGTTTTCGAGCAATTCAATTTTTTATAGGCCTCGCACAAAAAATTTCAATTAAAGGAAAATTCTCGCACATTAAAAATACAAATTTTGCAATTTATGTCAATATCAATTTTCTCGAAAACCATGGCATATACTGAGCAATTTTTTTATATCTTCGACGGTTAACGAGTTATCAGTAAAATGAGGCTTTCTTCACCGAAGGGGTGGTTTTTTTAGGGGGGGGGGGGATTGCGAGGCACCCCCAGAACTGATTTTTGTGGTTTTGTGATGTTTAATCCTCGCACTAACAGTTACGGAAGGAAAATCTCAGATAACATTTTTTGAGAGCTTCTGGTGTAATTTTTATTGTATCGACTAATATAGATGAGAATAACTATACTTAGTTTAACTTTTGATATTTTTCAATATTTTTCTAAAAAAAATAAATACATTTTAAAAATAAATCAATTAAAAGTTTCCGTTGGCTGGAAAGATAGATAGAAATACAGGGTGTAATTACTTTCATGTCATTAAAAAAAAACTGGTGGTAGGGAACGACAAGATAAACAAAAAAAACCTTATATAACATGGGGTCTAAAGCTCATAGTTTTGGAGAAAAAGAAATAAACAAAAATTTCGCAAATTTTCAATAAAATCTTTTGAGAACTGCTGGAATATTGAGGTAGGTTTAGATCATCGCTCGTGCCTATGATACTCAATATTTGTGTAGATAGCTATAAAATTTCGGCGGTCTTTAGCGGTGCGGTTAATAAGATGAAAGACGTCAACGTTTTTTGAGTGTTTAGTAGATCTGATCTGAAAAAAACTATACTCTAACTCTCCCTTGTGCAATATTTTAGTTTCTGTGGGTGTTTCGTTATGTACACACGTCCAACCCGCCGTTCGTTGTTTTTGTTATTTTTGAATTTCGGGTCGCTGTGTATTTATAGTGAAGATTTATTTTATTGACTTTATCGTTCAAGTCGTTAAATTCTTGATTACGTACAGACACAACCTTACTTGTTCGTTCTTTTTGTATTCCGTTTTGGATTTTGGACCAAGTTTTTCTTTTATTTTTCTTTATTGCCAACGTTAGTTGATAGTTTATTGTTTAGTGTTGAACGGAGTACGTATGTCCTTAATTCGACGTGCAGAACTGTGTATTGATGCAGATGCAGATTTCGAATAATTTACTTAGGAGGTAAGTTTTTAACCCAGGACACTTATTTATGTTACAAACGTTAATAAATCACATTTAAATATTCTAAATTATAAACATTAATCCAATATTTTGTTCCAAATTAAAAGACACACATGTAAAGAAATGCTCTCTTTAAACTTCTACGGCCATTATTTGCTTGCAGTTGTGCAGGAAAAGATAACGAATTATTTACCTCTTTATAACTGTCTCAGTTCGGTTGAGGCGGTCCATCAAAGGCGGTCGATGATCCAAGGCCTTTGCACTTTTTTATGACAATTTAAAAGTTGTATAATTGGGAACTACAAGTCCATTGGCCAAGAAAAGCAGTGGTTCTCAACTATTTTCTACATTAATATTAAAAAAAATTAAAATTAAAAAAGTTGACCTAGGTCAGTTTTTTTTCAAAGTGCCCCTAGAGGGAAAAGTCATAAAGGTTTTTTGTGTGTCTAATCAGTCCCCATTACCAGTTTTTTTCAATGACATGAAACTGATTACACCCTGTATATTGATAAGAAATAAACTATAATGATAATTTAACGCGTCGCATGTCAAAGTCAAAATTTTTAAAAAGTCCTCTAGGTGTTACAATTATTTTGAAAACATAAGGCAATATGATTGGCGAGACGCATATCGATCATGGTATTAGAGTGTAATGTTTGTAAAAACTTCTTGCGTCAGTCAGGTCCTAAACCCATCCAGAATTAGAAATGAAGAATGAAAACTGCCCCTATATTAGACTTATATAGAGATAAATATAACGCATAACATTTTCTAACATGTTCTAATTTCTGATCTTCCGATCCTATATTCCATCTCGTGATAGTCATAACTGTATATCTTTTTAATTTTTAATTATCTACTATTATATTTAAACAATTAAATTAGAAATAGAATATTTAAGAGTATTCAATATATTTATTTAAATTATATTCTCCAATTTTGTTTATTTTTAGTCCTACTTTAATTTCCCATGTTGAGCCAAAAGTAATATTTGGTTTAATTCATAGCTTTAGTTCGTTTAACTAATTATATTAAAAATAGTAAAAGAAAAAACTTACGTTTCAGCTGAATTGCTGAAAAAAAAAAAAGAAAAATTATTATAATTTTAATCTATAATAGAAACAATAACGATTAGAACAAAATTAAATAAAAAAAATATAATAACAATAAGAGAAGAAGAAGAAACAAACCAAGTTCTTAGCTTTAGTTTTCTATATTGTTTACTACGTTTTATTGAAATTGATACTACTAAAAAATAATCTATGGACATACATTGCAATCAACACAAACGTGGTGTAGGGGTAAAAATACCTTTCAAAAAAGTCTTTTAAAAATAAAAATATTTGGTCACAATTAACTTCATTAACCCCCGAAAAAAGGAGGGGTGTTCGAAGTTTGAAGCCTTTATATGCATGTGTGTGTGTGTCTGTCTGTAGCCATCTAGCTCCAAGACGGCAGAACCGATTTCAAAGCGATTTTTTTGTTTCAAAAGTTGGTATTTGCGAGATGAGTTATGGGTTAGTCATGTTTGGTGGAAATTGGCTATGCCGTCTCCAAGATTTTCAGGTTTTATTGTTAAACACTAGTGCAATGGACATTGTGTTCTAAGAAGTGGCGAAGGATTCGGTGTTATTTTAAACATTAAATTAATGTTTATCTGAAATGTACTTAAACAGTTTTAAAAAATATCTTGAACTTGATAGGTTTTACGTTAATTTTGTAATAAAAAAAATTAAAATAAAAATTAATTAAAAAACCCCCGACACGAAAAATAAACCTTTAAAGAGGAACACATAAAAGTTAAATTAAAAATTTTGAAAATCCCGACGGAAAAAACAAACTTTTAAAAGGGGGGGGGGGGGGTTAACTTTTTTAATTAATATTAACCATATGTGTACTAGGATCTTGTTGAAATAACAATTAATTTTTTGACATACCCATAAATCAGACAGAACGTTAATCGGTAATCCGTGAGAACGTTTTTAATTAAATTAATACCGACTAATACCTATGTAAATGTCGTGTCTAAAATTAATACCGCGGAGTATACACGTTGGTGTACTTATTGTCTATAAGCATCTTTTGGAAAGTGGTTACAACTAGCTGAATAGATAGTGCTCATTATAGGATATGAAAACTCATTAATATTCTTATAGTATCACCGCACTTTTTAGAATTATAATAATAATAATAATAATAATAATAATAATAAAACGTCTTTATTAAGGCGAAGTTTAGCCATAGGCTAATTATCATTGTAGTCGCGTCATTTTAGCATGAAAAATCTGAAAACATCTAAAATTGAAGGTACAGGGTCAAATGACTTCATGTTTGTTGCAAAGTGTTCAGAAAGGCATTTAGAAAAAACAGTACCTTTAATATTTTGGCGGAAATGTTTGATTTAATTTTTTATCCAATAATTGGCCAATTTAATTAAATTAATTGAAAAATTTATTATCATTTGCAATATGCCATAGAATTAGACGAAAATGGTTACTCGGGGGTTTCTGGGATCGCTGTTCTGGGATCTGAAGTACAATTCGGGAAATTCAAAATGGCGAACCAGAAATCGCGCCATATTCCAGAAGAACTGAAAATGGATATCTTGACCTTGAGAATTTGTACTCGGGGATTTTTGAGGTAGCTGAATTACAAAAAAAAATTAAGGTGGTGTTTTGACGCGGCCATTGTAAAAGCTTATTTATAAAAAGAACATTGTCATGGCGCTTACAAATTAAGTCTGACGACATAGTGAAACACATTTTTTCAATGACGGACAAATTTTTATGCATAGAAGAGATCTTAGACTTCAGTTGTTTTTTAAGAAAGTGCGAGGAGATGCCAATGATTGATCCCGATGCATTGATGCTGCGCATTCAAAATTAAGTCTGTCTAATTAATTAACAAACATTGTCAGACGGACGATTTTTCCAAAATGATTCACCACAAATTGCGTAATTGGTCTAAAATGACAATATTACAAATGGTTATGTTCATATTTGTCCGATCGAAATCAAGCAGTGGAAGTAAATGGGGCCAGATCTGAGAAATTAAATATCAAAATAGGTGTGCCACAGGGGTCTATATTGGGGGCGCTGTTGTTTTTAATATTTGTGAATGACTTGCCAGAACTGTTCCTTCGACAATGTTTGCGGATGACAACACATTAATCTCTACTGGTTTGACGAAGAAAGATGTCGCACAAGAAATGCGTATGATTAATACTTTTATGACATGGTTTAAAGACAATAAACTGTATTTAAATGCGTCTAATACTGTGATTATCAATTTCACGCCTAGAAGCTGCACAACTGACGAAAGATCTCATAAAAGTAGAGCATAGATCAATTGAACAGGTAAATGTACAAAATTTTTAGGGGTTTACATTGTTAACAGACTAAGTTGGGAAGATCACATTGAAACTCTGTTGAAAAAGTTATGTTCGCTCTCTTTTAATTTTATACATTAAGTAATATTACAAATCTGAAGATGATGTTGTCATTTTATCAAGCAGAATTTATGTCAAGAGTAAGGTACGGAATAATTTTCAGGGGTTCCTCGAGATATTTTAACAAAATTTTTATATTAAAAGAAAATTGTAAGAAACATTGTGGGTGCCTCAAACTACCAATCATGTCGTCCTATTTTTATAAAATTGCAACTATTACCTCTTGCTTGTATATATATTACTGAGCTAGTGTTATAAGTAAAGTCCAAAAAACAATTTTATTAGAAATATACAGGGTGTAATTAGTTTCATGTCATTAAAAAAACTGGTGGTAGGGAAAGACAAGACAAACAAAAAAACCTTATATAACATAGGGTCTAAAGCTCATACTTTTGGAGAAAAAAAATAAAAAAAAATTTCGCAAATTTTCAATAAAATTTTTTGAGAACTGCTGGAATATTGAGGTAGGTTTAGATCTACATCTGATCTGAAGAAAACCATACTCTAATTCTCCCTTGTGCAATATTTTAGTTACTGTCGGTGCTTCGTTATGTACACACGTCCAACCCGCCCCGCCGTTCGTTGTTTCCGTTATTTTTGAATTTCGCGTCATTGTGTATTTATAGTTAAGATTTATTTTATTGACTTACCGTTCAAGTTGTCAAGTTCTTGATTACGTACAGACACAAATTACTTGTTCGTTCTTTTTTGGCTTTTGTACCAAGTAAATTTTCTTTATTGACGACGTTAGTTGATAGTTTAGTGTTTAGTGTTGAACGAAGTGCGTATGTACTTAATTCGACGTACCGAACTGTGTATTGATACAGATGCAGAGATTTTGAATCATTTAGGTAGGTAGTAAGCTTTTAACCCAGGACACTCATTTATGTTACAAATGTTTATAAACCACATTTAAATTTTCTAAATTATAAACAATCCAATATTTTGTTCCAAATTAAATAACACACATGTAAAGAAATGCTTTGTTTAAACCTCTATGGCCATTATTTGCTTGCAATTGTGCACAAAGAGATGACGAATTATTTACCTCTTTATACTTGCCTCAGTTCAGTCGAGGCGGTACATCAAAGGCGGTCGATGATCCTTTGACACCGCGTGTGCCGGCCAGCACTTTTTTATGACAATTTAAAAGTTGTATAATTGGGAAGTACAAGTCCATCGACCAAGAAAAGCAGTGGTTCTGAATAGTTGTCTACCATAATATTAAATATGTTAACCTAAATCAGTGTTTTTCTAAGTGCCCCTAGAGGGAAAAGTCATAAAGGTTTTTTGTTTGTCTAGTCGGTCCCCATTACCAGTTTTTTTTAATGACATGAAACTGATTACACCCTGTATATAGCTACAATACAAGAAACAATACAGAAATAACCATACCTTCCCACAATAGTGCTCTTTTTTAAAGAAATCCTAATGATATAGGTATTAAATGTTACAATAAGTTGCCTTCCACAATCAAAGATATTCAAAATTTGAGAAAATTTAAGGATAAGTTACAGACATTCTTGTTAGGGAAAAATTATTATACTATGTGTGTTTATTCTACAAAAGTATGCATTCTACAAAAGTATGCATTGCGCATATTAACAAAGATGTCAAAAAGGGAGTCTTGCAGAGCAGCATTCAAAGAATTAAAAATTCTAACAGTAACCGGCACCTATATTTACGAACTAGGTTGCTTTGTTTACAAAAATTTGCCCACTTTTCAAAAATATCTGACTAACCACAATTATTCCACAATATTTAAAAACAATCTTATACCCAATCAACATTCAACAGCACGTTATCAAAAAAGTATATACTTTAATGGTTGCAAAATATTTAATGCTTTACCAATTGAGATAAAAAATTCTCAAAACATTTTTATTTACAAAAAAAGACTTAAGGCATTACTCATCGATAAAACCTGTTACTCTCTTGATGAATTTTTCTCTAATTAATTGTATCTGTTTGTCCTTATATGTATATACACAATATACCTTAGTTTGTTTGTACCACTTTATGTCAGAACGTTATATACACCCATTGTTATGTTTCGTAGTATTTTATAGTTACATTATATTATTCATGTATTGTTTGTATTTGACGCTCTCTTCAATTATTTGTATAATTATTATACAATTACTTGAGAAATAAAGGAATTATTATTATTATTATTATTAATACTATGGCAGAGTATTTGGATTATTAATAATTTCTCATGTTAGATACCTAATGTTGTACTATTTACTAGTTTTATTTTTGACTTGTCCTATACTATGTATTATGGTCTATTGGATAATAAAGCTTACTTTACTATTAAAGTTGGATGTACACAACCATTTTTTTTTAATTTTAAAACTGTCAATTTAATCATGTTCCATGTTCATCTTGGATAAATCGCCGGGAAACTCTGTTTCCGCACTTTTGTCAGAATGGGCATAAAATGCCTTTTTTAACATTTCTTTGAATAATATTTCATACGAAGTCAATCGCAGAATAAATTCAGTATACTTCCGATGTTCCTATTTTTATAATAATACTTTTAAAAACCTCTCAGTAAGCTTGGCATTGTCAGTTTCCGTAACGACATGTTAATTTTGCGGTCAAGTTTAGAAGACATTCGCAGCATCGGTCATAGATAAAAATATATACATGGTAAGAACTTTATTACAAAATCATCATGCATATGCATAAATGTTTATGAAATAAACTAAAGTAAAATGACACAAGTCATCCTTAAAGTTCCTCTTCCGCAATAAACAACTTACATCGCTGGCCAACATACTCATCGAGAGACAATGAGGCGGCTATTATCAAGACACGTGGTAATTAATGTAAAACTCCATCCTCAGATTTAATTAATATGTTAAACTTTCGCGTAAAGGGCGTGTTTTACCTACCGCACGCTACATACAAATGTTTTCCCTTGTTTCGTTTTCGTTTTATAACTCGTTTATTTATAAATTCAATTAAACGCGGGCATTGCTTTAGAAGCAATAAATATCATTACTGGGTGTATCCGATAATATGCACATAGTTAGATTTCATTCCGCGCAATTAATAAAAGCATACCGATTCGAGACTAGAGATCTGAGTAATTCAGTAGAAAGATTAATAAATATACCAGATGGCACTGTGTAAGTCCGAATTCAAAATTTACACACTCAGTAAGGAGAAAAGCGGTGGTTTGGTGGAAATCACCGCAGCTCGAATGTTAAACTTTATTAATAAGTTCGAGATAATGTCTTATGCTCAGCATGGATTTCGAGCAGAAAGGTCCACGCGGTCAGCTGTTATGCAATTCCTTGATAAACTACATAATGCCATAAATAAAAATAATAAATGTTTTGGAATTTTCATGGACTTAAGCTGGTGGATGATGACTCCCTTATTGAAAAACTATCTAGACATTGATTTAGAGGAAAAATTATCAGCTGGCTGCATTCGTATCTTTCAGACCGAAATTGTTGAACTAAACAACATAAAATTAGACGTACTAAATATATCCTGTGGTGTTCCACAGGGTTCCATTCTTGGACCGCTACTTCTTTTTTATTATTTAATGATTTGCCAGGCACTGTTGATCATGGTAATTTGATAATGTTTGCGGATGACAATTTATATTTAAGTACTAGTCCGAACATGACTAGTCTAATTGATGTTTCACAAAACAAAATGAATACGTTTACATCCTGGTTTTTTAAAACAAATGACTTTTAAATGCATCAAAGACTCCCTTCAACATGTTTTGCATTACTTAGATTAAGAAACATTACTACAACACCAGTTGTCCTTTCCTATTACTATGCTCAATTCTACTCCCGGGTGAAACATGGCATCGTATTCTGGGGCTCATCCTATTTGTTAGAAAGAATATTTAAAATCCAAAAAAATGACAGTAAGAAATATAAAAAGAATAAATAAGACTGTATCTTGCAAAAATGTTTTCAGGGAACTGAATATTTCAAAGTTACCGAGCATATGTAGCTTTGGTAAAGCTTTCGAAATCCTACTGCATGATAACATTTATGCACATGTTCAACTGAAAATATCTATGCAACAACACTGTTTTATGAAAGGTCGCTCCACCGTAACGAACTTAATCTGCGCTACTCAGTACATTGCTGAATCAATTGATTCTCAAATACAAGTAGACTCAGTCTATACTGACTTTTCTAAGGCGTTTGACAGACTGAACCATAGGAAACTTCTCTGTAAACTTGACAAATTCGGATTATCTGACGGTTTACTTCAATTTCTTGAGAGTTACTTGACTGATAGAGTTTAATTCGAATCTTATAATGGATATAAATCTCTTGAATACCGAGCCACGTCAGGAGTACCCCAGGGATCAATACTTGGACCCCTTTTCTTTAATATTTTTATTAACGACATCAGTGATCACTTAGACGTATATTTCTTAATATATGCCGATGACGTCAAGATGTTGCATAGGATTAATGATTTTAATGACTCGAAAAACTTCAAAACAACTTAACTAAGTTATCGGTTTGGTGCGATGATAATGTTCTTCACCTAAATGTTGGCAAGTGCAATGTTATGAGTTATACAACCAAGGAGTCCCCAATTATATATAATTATAATGTTAATGGCGACATGCCGAACAGACCATCTACGTTCAAGGATCTAGGTGTAACTTTTGATAAAAAATTAACCTTCACTCACCATATTGATGCTGTAATTTCGCATGCATACAGAATGTTAGGCTTCATTTTGCGTAACAGCCATGATTTTAATGATGCGAAAACCTTAAACATGCTTTATTTTGCTTTCTCTCGATCTAAACTGGAGTATGCTTCACTTGTCTGGCAATCTGGGTATAATACTCATAATGATAAATTGGAAAATATTCAGCGCCGCTTCCTGAAATTTTTAAACTGCTCCTCAAAATCAATTACTTGAAAAATTTCATATTACCAGTCTTTCCGAAACGCGTGAGTCCTTTGCTTTGAGTTTTCTAGATAAAATTATGCATAATAAAATAGATTGTAGTGAAATATTAAGCCGACTGAACTTTTATGTCCCACGGATTAATTCTCGTCATTCTCATAGCTTTTATTTATCCACTCCTAGATCTAACGTATTAAAGTTTTCTCCTCTGTTTAATATTTGTACTAGTTATGAAACTCATTGCAGTGAATTGGACATATTTGCCTAGCAGCCAGAAATTTCATCTACTGTCGTGCAGTCTAATCGCCTTCATAATTTCTATTTGTATTTTGTAGTAAAGTTAGTTTAGATTTCCGTCCTATAAATGGTTTTGTACTGTTGGATGATGTATGATTAAATAAAATATTTATTCATAAAATTGTACAGTACATACATTATTCTGTTTTCGAAAAAAGTCGAATGGATATCAAACTGTACAACAAGCTGCAGCAAACAATAAAGGAATTAAATAATGTTATAAGATCATTTAAAATGGAAGTTAGAAAATTACTTTTGAATAATGTATATTACAACGTAAGATAGTATTTTTAGACACAGTTTTGAGCTGCAATTTTTCTTTTCCGATGTTTACTGTATAACTGGTTTTGGTTGAATAATTTTGATTTTTTCGTTTCATAACAGTTGTATTTACGGACTATATGAACTTATAAAATATGGAAACATACTAAATCGTTATTTCAACTTATCTATTTGTTTTGTGACTAATTAGGACATTACAATTTCCAGTTTTTATGAGATTTACGGAAACTAAAATTAATTTGCCATTTAAATTTTACTGCTGTAATGTGCTATCATATTTCATGAAACAACAATATACCATCGAAATTATGCAAATTAGGTGACTAATCAAGATGTATGACAAAACTGCGCTTCAAATTATTTATTCCTATACTTATAAAATTAAAAATGTTCATAAATTTCCATAAATTAATTACTTAAAACATAAAACTCAATTAACAGTACACGTTAAATACTTTAATGTGTGCAAATAGAATATTCATTTTCTTATGTAAATTTTTCACATCTAAAACATTACGTCTGAAAAATATGGTAGATGAAATAATATAACTTTTATGGAAATGGCATAGGCGTTATATAACCATTTCATTACTAATAAAAGGCACTGGCTTTATGGCAAATTACTACTGTTAATGTTCTGGACCAATAAGTAACTTTTCCAAAACAACATACTAACGGTTCTTACAAAGCTTCTCTAGTTGCACAGAAACTGCTGCGAAACATCAAAGAATACTATTAGCGGTAATTATACACATTCCAACTTCTTGTCATATGAAATTGTAACATAGAGCTCGTTTGGACATAAAGTGTCTTCACAAAGTTAATTTGCCTGAAAAAGTTCGGTTAAGCCCCACTGTGCGGCGCTGTGCAAAAAGTCGCTTTTTGTAAAAAGCAACGGTTTATATTTTCGATTAAAATTTTGAGGGTAGGTTAAGGACTACTAAAAATCTAACGTATACAAATTTCAGCCTTTAAAATGTATTTGAACCGGAATTATGAATTTTTGAAAAAAACGTGCAAATTGTGTGGTTTCTTGCAATTTGCGAGGGAACCACTGGGCCAATTGAGTTCCACCGGGACTCATTTTGTTCGTTTCCTTATTGTGCACAGTTTTTACCTGAATACTTTTTTTCGTACAAATTCAACTTTTCCTTTAAAACGCGAGGAACCGTTTTTAGCGACCTATCGCATTTTATTTTTTGTAAATTCCACCAAATATTCTTTTTCCAAATTAATATCATCTTCTTCCAGACATCGCAAACTACATGTGAGTATTTTTTTTGCTGAGGTTGAAGTTAGTCTGAGGGTAAAACCTTGCTCGCCTACACTAAATTATAAGGCCTTGAGTTGATAATAGGATGATTGGGCTTATTGTGCAAGTCTCTATTTCAACTTTTCCAATATTTCCAAATATTGAACAAATTTTCACACGCCGTTGACTTTATGATATTCACCCAAGACATGTAGGCCAATTTTTATAGTCGGCAGTTGCTCATATTGGACATAATCGTTTTATAAACTTCAGTATCGAAAAAGTGGTTATTTTTGCCCAAGGGCACACTTTTCCTTTGTGTACATACGATTACATTATATTAAAAACATGTTACGAAATATAATAAGTACACGCATAATAGCAAACACATTTAACGCAATCTTTTTTCTATTTTAATAATAATCTAATATCGTATATTTTGAATGGCTATTCATTCAGATAGTTTAATAATAGTAGTTAATGGACGTTAACAAGTTTTAAACATCCTCTAAGAATATTTACCACCCACTTAGTCTCGCCTACACATAAAAAGGCAATGAATGTTATGTCAGTGCGCTTTCAAATGAGAAATTTCCTCGAGAAGATGAGATTGCTACTGGGCATAAATGAAATATTACATTTTCCATATTGCATTATTAGAAACTCAACATCTTTATTACATTGTTAAAACTTTCAATATACTGGAAATATTCCGTGACCAATTTTATTATTAAGGCTTACCGACAGATGTGATATTTAAATGAAGTGAGCGACTAGACGTTGAAAGGAACTGCATTAAAAATTTATTTTTATTGATTACTGAAATATTGCTATTGTTTGTTCTTAATTTCATTTAAAGTTAATTATTTTTTGGTTTCATATAATTGCAACGAAACATATTCCTCATTCTTCGTTTTAGTTTTGTGTCAATTGGACGAGTGTGTTTGTTCGAGTCGGAAGCAATACCACTACCACAGATCAAATGCATAAATGAGACGTGTCATTTCATAACATTTTCTACCCATCTTAAAGCCTCCAAATAAACTAAATATTTATAACCTGCGATCGCGAAAATGCCAGATACCGATTTTCAGACGAATCAGGCGATAAGTGTTAAAACTTATCTGCCATATAGTCCAGTCAATGAACAGGGCGTAGAGCACATGGTAGGACAAATTTTTAACTTCAGGGCTGTTTGAAGTAGTTAGAAGGTAAAAATAGTGAAAGTCCCCGGGCTCAAGGCGAGCGGGGTGTAGGGTACGTTGGAGGTAGCTTTTTTTTGTTTTTCACTTATATCTCGAAAGCAGCCCAGTAAACATTTAGGTGTTATTTGACGTCAAGACAACCTAAACTACGTATAATAAATTTAGTCGCAAAATTAGAATTAACCATGTTTGACGTCGAAATTAAGTTGTTAACTGAAACAGGTAAAGGTAAAAAGGTAACACACACACATAAATCGTACTTGTAGTCGCATATTATATTCGGTTACTAATACCTGTTTAGGTGAATTTAAATTCAACGCCAATTCGACATCAAGTTGACTAATTTTAGGTAGAATCTACGGACGTATGTAACATTGGAAGATCACACCAAGCGGAGAAAATAAGATTTTTATACTTGTTTGGTATTTTTCTTTATAAGTAGTCGATATATTGTTGTCAGTGACTTGCAAGACTGAAGAGATATCTAACTTACAATAACAATAGAAAAATAATGTCGGTAACTAAAATAAATCCAATTTATAAGGCAAGTATTTCCAGTTCTCGCTTGTTGAAATCAATGCGCCGAAAATTTCATTGTTAATAATAGCAGCTGTACTTCGTAAAATAATAATGCGAGTCGAAAATATTCATCTATAAGGAAATTTCTATTGCCAAATAAAAAATATATAGTAATAGTTAGAGCCAAAAGTATGCTATATTTGTTAACCATGAGTTTACAGACATAATTATGTATATTTTCTACCTTTTCGTCAGTTCGTCTCCATACACACTCATTTTACAAATTTCAATTTGGAATCATACTTTAACTGAGCTGACAAAATATGGCGTCTTGTGCTAATTAGATCTCAAAGTTAAAATTACCACGAAGATCTACGTATTTTATAAGTATAAATTATCACAGGTCAAGTTACCCTAATATTTAAAATTGAATATACTACCTATCGGTAAATTGTACCTATTATGTGTACATTTAACTCAACTAGTGTATTATTGTGAATTATCGTGAAATTGCCTTGGTATTCGGCAGCGCTGGGCCTGGAAATCTGGAGGCTCAGTTGGCATTCGGAAATGCTCTTTTATTAAAACTCTATGACCAATTATTTCCACATACTAGAGTGTAAATATAGTCAAGATGTTTTCCGTTAAAGATGCTTGGATAGGAAATCTGGATGTGGAAGTAGTGATTCGGTAGGCAGCGGTTTTTACTTTTGGCACACTTTATTTGTATATTGGCATCACGAATTATCCAACGTTAATACCTTATTTTAATGGCTAAAATAATTTTTAGATAATAACTAAACCACCTACCTAATTGTTAAAACAACCTAGATAATATGAATTTTACAAACAGATTAGCTTCTGAATTACTATTTTATAGCCAAGTTTACTTTGAGGTCAACTTGCCAGGTTACTGCTACAAAGAGGTTTAAAATTTAGTTCTTTAGAGTAACTTTAGGGTCAGTTTAACGGTAACTGACTTGATGGTTGAAATCGGGTAGATAAGCTAAGTAGAATTTATCGACGTTGTCGACCTAATATTACTTCAAATGAGTGTAACAAAAGTGGCCAAATGGTCGCTATTTAGGTATACATTACGTAGGATTTCCAACAGAATCTACCTAGTAAGATATTTGACTATTAGAAATATTTTTAGTCGCTAAAAAGGTAAATACTGCATAATTATATTACCTATTTCGGCCTTATTGGAAATTTATCCTTGAGGTCATCTTTGGTAGATTTTTCAAGTACTTTTACCCGCTGCTTTTGTTAAATTTATTTTCAACGAAAATTGTATATGAGGTAGATTAATTGGTATTATTTACGTAAACTGAAATCTAAATTAAGACTAATTGGTAAATTTCTATCGGATGTCTATTTTTCTAGTCAATTTTACGTCATAATTACTTTAACAAGTAAATTTGTCTTTGCCCAAATCGAGTTGGAGCTAATTTTAACAAAAATGTACATACATACTTATTACTTTTTTGACAATAAGTACAAATTGTCCAATAAGGCCAGGCTGCCGCCTTCGCACAGAGACAAGGCGAAAATCTCGTGTTCGTGTGAAAAAATGTCCCAAGTGATTTTTTTGCATATTCACGTTCGGGAGGATGAATGAGGATCAAGATTTTGCCGGACGAAAATCTGGTCCCAATTTGTTGAAACTAATTTTTAAAAATCGCTTTATTTGAGCCGAGTTAGACATTTTTGAGCCATTTTCAACAAAAAAGGTCTCTTGTCATCTTTTCGTAAAGTCAGCCGTTTACGAATAATGGGATCTCCGAAAATGCACAAAAACGCGCATTTTCAATGTTAAAATACAATATTAAAAAATACATTTTTTGAGTTAACCAAAATTCTTATACAATCTTTGAACACCCATTAATAAAATCCTGAAGAATAATTGCAGATTTTTTCATCTAAAGCTTAAATCTTTAATCGTTAAATAGACGTTTTTAGCCGGGCGCGCGCTCTTTCATTTGTTTTTAAATCGGAATCGGTCAACTTTACGAAAAAATTACAAGAAATTTTTTTATTTAAAATGATCAGAAAGATCTAAAAAAATTTAAGTATTTGGGTCAAAATAAGCGATTTTTGTAATTTGTTAAAAACAATTAGTTTAAACAAATTACAAAAATCGCTTATCTTGACCCGAATGAATTTTGTTAAAGTTTTTTTTGGCCACTTTAAACAAAAATGGTCTCTTGTCATTTTTGTTCAGGGTCGGCCGTTTCCGAATAATGGAATCTCCGAAAATACGCAAAAACGGTAATTTTCAAGATTAAAATACAATATTAAAAACCGCTGCCTAAGGATCAGTACTTCCACATCCAGATTTTTCATTCAAGTCACTTTAAAGGAAACATCTTGACTAGATTTGCACTCTAGTATGTGGAAATTATTGGTCATAGAATTTTACTAATATTTGGGGAGATGTCATAGAAAAGTTTTAGGCGTTGGTTTCTACCATATGCGTTAAAAATGAAGTTTCTAGTTTACCCCACTTGTTTCCCCTATTCACAAACTACCACCTCCCACCCCTTCAATGGAATCATCTCAATCAGATGTTATTACAATACATACGTGTACTAACTTTCAAGTGAATATCTCAGTTTTACGTTATCAATCCCATCAATAATGGAGCGGAGGTGGCGGGGTTTGAAAAAGATTAGAAAGAAACCTGAGGCCTTGCTTTCTAGTATATACACCAAAACCCAAATTTCTGAACACTTACCAGCTTGATTTACTTATTTTCCCCTATTTACCCCCATTTAACCCCCATTCCTTCATGAGAATAATCCCAAAATATAATCTAGTTCCTGATTTCATTATAATATATGCGTGTACCAAATTTCAAGTGACTATCTCAATTTTATTGTATCATCCCCTTTAATAATGGAATGGGGGTGTGGTGGGGGGATGAAAAATATCATCAAAAATTTTGAGGCCTTAGTTTGTAGTACATACATCAAATGTTAGGTTTCTGTACTCTTACCAACTGTTTTTATATATATTCTCCATATTTACCCCTATTTACCCCCCAACCCTTCACCGGATATCTTCAAAAAACAATCCAGTTCCAGATCTCGTTATAATATATACGTGTACAAAATTTCAAGTCAATATCTTAAACCGTTCCGAAGAAAAGATGCGGAAAAAAAAAAAAAAGTTACAGACAGACAGACCGACAGACAGACCGACAGAAATTTTTTTTCCCTCAAATTTAAAATCTCGACGTTTCATGACATTCTAAACCTATTTCAAGAAAAAAAAGATTTTTTTTTACGATTACTATACTTCCAATGTGGAAGTAAAAATGAATTTTTTGATTTAACCAAAATTCTTATACAATCCATGAACACCCATTAATAAAAGTCTGAAGAGCAAGTGAAAATTTTTTCATCAAAAGCTTTTTAATTGTTAAATAGACGTTTTTAGCCGGGCCCGCGTTCTTTCAATTGTTTACAAGTCGGAAACGGTTACGAAAACCGCCGCCTAAGGAATCACTACTTCCACATCCAGATTCTTCATCCAAGTCACTTTAAAGGAAACATCTTGACTATATTTGCATTCTGGTATGTGGAAATTATTGGTCATAGAATTTTAATAATATTTGGGGCAGATGTCATAGAAAAGTTTGAGGAGTTGGTTTCTACCATATACGTTAAAAATGAAGTTTCTAGTTCACCCTACTTATTTTCTACTATTCACAACTTACCACCTCCCACCCCTTCAATGGAGTCATCTCAATCAGATGTCACTACAATATATACGTGTACTAATTTTCAAGTGAATATCTCAATTTGATGTTATCAATCTCATTAATAATGAAGCGGAGGTGGTGGAGTTATAATACATACGTGTACGAAATTTCAAATGAAAATCTCAACTTTATTTTATCAACCCCATTAATGGGGTAGGGGTGGTGGGGGGTTGAAAAATATTATAAAAAAATCTGAGGCCTTAACTTCTAGTACATACACCGAATTTCAAGTTTCTGTACTCTTACAAGCTTGCTTTACTTATTTTTCCCTATTTACCCCTATTTAACCCCCAACCCTTCACCGGATATCCTCAAAAAACAATCCAGTTCCAGATCTCGTTATAATATATACGTGTACAAAATTTCAAGTCAATATCTTAAACCGTTCCGGAGAAAACGTGCGGACAAAAAAAAAGTTACAGACAGACAGACAGACAGACAGACCGACAGAAAATTTTTTTCTCTCAAATTTAAAATCTCGACGTTTCATGACATTCTAAACCTATTTCACGAATAAAAATGTTTGAAAATTTTTTTGCGGTTATTATACTTCCAATCCACTACGTGGATGTGGAAGTAAAAATGACAGAGTTTTTTTGTTTAAAATGACCAAGTAGATCTATCTATAAAAATTCCTTCGCATCAAAATAAGCGAATTTTGTAATTTATTAAAAATAATTAGATTAAATAAATTACAAAAATCGCTTATCTTTACCTGAATGACTTTTTTTAAATTTTTTTGGTCACTTTAAACAAAAAAGGTCTCGTCATTTTTTCGTAAAGTTGACCGTTTTCGACTTCAGGATTTTATTAACGGGTGTTCAATGATAGTATAAAAATATTGGTAAACTCAAAAAATTCATTTTTTGTATTTCAACGTTGAAAATGCCCGTGTTTTTTCAAACATTAAATTATTTATAAGTCGGAAACGGCAGATTACGAACAAATGACAAGAGACCTTTTTTGTTTAAAATGACCCAAGAAAACCTAAAAAAATAATTCGCATCAATAAAAGCGATTTTTGCCATTAAATGTGTTTAAAGAAAATTAGTTTAAACAAATTGGGACCAGATTTTCGTCCGGCAAAATCTTTATCCTTATTCAGGGACATGTCCAGAACGTGAATATGCAAAAAAATCACTTGGGACATTTTTTTCATACGAACGCGAAGTTTTCGTAGCCCTGTGTAACATTATTGTCACCGATTCGCCTAGACTGACCTCCACTTCCGTTATCAACTAATGGACCAACTTCTACAATACAAAACCAAATTTTGACTTAACCAAATGAAGTTGATATTCTACAGCCGCCTGCGGGTCTATCTAGCTATTACTCTCTTTCATATATTAAAAATCCTGGATATTTCCGCTGCGGGGTCTTTATCGGATTAAAGGTGACACTATAGTTAACAGTTTCGAAATACAACTTTAATTTTGTCAACTTCCTGCGGTCAGCGAACATATGGTACCCATGCATTACTTGCGCACTAGTCACTATATTATTACATTAATTTTTAATGGCAGGTAATCACCATTAATCACACACTATACCCATTAATTAATTTCAAAGTGAATAAAAACGGTTATCAAAGGAAAGGCGAACTATATCATTTCGTTGTTACGACATAAAATGGCCAGTGGCCGCAAACGTTAATTGCGTTATATATACATTTCTCGGACATTTTCCTGTTTCGAAAGAACATACATACATTTTAATAAGGCCGGACATTAATGTCTTTATTAAAGATAATTAAAGTGTACCTAAATTCATTACGGACGAGTTGAAAGTGTGTGAAATTGTTAAACGTTTAAAAATTGCTTACTGCAAGTGTATGTAATTAGTTGAGCCATTAGTTACATTGTATCGTTCCTGGGTACGAAAGGAAGAGGTCTCGTTGTGGAGTGGATATATGCAAAATTAAAGCTCATTTAGTTCTAAACTTTATTCATATTTTTCAAATTTGGAAAATGAGTATTTAATAAAATTATATAAAATACATTTAAAACAGCTTTTATTTCAAAGAATGTACTAAAACGTAAAACATATTTTTGTGAAATTCATACATCTGGAAACCAAGCTTTGGGGGCGATCAATTGAGCAAAGTGACTACATCAATAGCAGTGTAATTAATTAAAATCTAAAACAATAAGTTACAAAACCGCCATAATTTGTTTTATTAACGCCAAACACTCAAATGAAGAGTTGTAAGTTAGTAATATAAAATTATTAATTAATATTTAATGATGAATTATTATTCAAATTGAATTAAACGAGAACAATGAATAAATTAATTTATCATATTAATAAATTGAAACAAGTGTAAAGTTATTCGTAATTTCTTTCAGACACGCACCGAGCTCACCAATAAATTAATTACGCTCACATAAATTATTAGAAAGGAAGTGTCAAAGTATCAAAGCATTTAGGAGTTTTCCTTATTGATGTGGATACTTAATGGTCGCTGAAGTAATGTAAAACAATAGAATCCCATGTTTATCATTACGACGATTAGATAGTCACTTACAAGCATTAGCATAAAATTATCGAGCCATCATTGGCAACTTCCTTATTACCGAACGATATGCGTTCATTTCAATAAGAGAATTGTAACCGTAAGAGAAGTCACACACCAAAGAAGCACAAAATAGAACATTGAGAATTATGAAACAGAATATTTGTTTAAGAATCGGTAAATAAAGGTATTTACACGGAACTTTCCTCTTTATTTGTACGGGGCGGTCACTAAAAAAATATTAATTAAGACCCGACATATGAGAACAATAATCAGAATGTAGTTATCACTATTATTACAAAGAAAACCCGATGACTATTGGTAAAAAATATATAGATCGGTCATCCGACAGTAAAAATTAAATATTAAATAAAAGGTGCCAAATGCGGAAGGCTTGCGTAAATACCTTTACAAATTTCCACCATAGTTGAACTATCCTCATTCAATAATATTATCGCGGATTCTTTAATTTTTCTTTTTTTGCTATCTGCCTCTTTTGTTAAAATTTTAGCCGAGTCCCAGTTTATTCTATGTCCGTTCTCCCAAGCGTGTTCGCAGATCTTGGACATCTGAATTTCATTTTTTCTGATGTAATTTTGACGTTCGCCCAATCTTACTGACTCAACCACGTAATGTTTGTTGCACTCACACGGAATGCTATAAATGCAGTTTTTTGAATTTTGCTCGTGGTTCTTCGGTTTAGTCTTTGTCAGAATAGATCTTAAAGTGTTGTTTGTTTGAAATACCGTCTTAATATCAAATCTATCACCGATGCGGCACAACTTTTTGGATAATCCGCATACATAAGGAATTAACGCTGTGTAACGAACGTTTTTCAGGTTTTTGTCGTACCTGATTGTTATTTTCAATATTTATGAAGGTTTTATCGACAAAACCCCCGGTGTTATTTATAAGAACTTCTTTTATAAACCGCTTCTCATTGTTTAGTATTTAATCATTAGAAGAAATAATTTTCGCCCTATCGTACAAACATTTTACAACACCCCTCTTAACGTGCATAGACTGATTTGAGTTGAAATTTACATATCTGTTAGTATGTGTTGGTTTTCTATAAACGCTTGTTTCAATTGTACCATTTACTATTTTAATTAAAACATCTAAAAATGGCAATTCATTTCTAGTTTCCTTTTCTAAAGTGAATTTAATAGAAGGTTCTTTATTATTTAAATGTTCCAAAAAACTATCTAGTAACTCAATGCCGTGAGGCCAGATAGCAAAGACATTATCTACGTATCTCCACGAGATACACGCTTAGTTCAAGCAAGATGGCGCCTACAGTAGACTGTAATGTTAATGTGCCTTCATGTAAACGCTGTAAATCAAAAGTTTTAAATGGTCTTAAATGTCAAAATTGCTCAAATTACTTTCATCAAAGTTGTGCGAAACTATATAACAATGTAAAAATATCAGAAGATAAAACATTTATTGTGTGTTGTGAAAATGAAAATGTGACCAGTGTAGTTTCTGACGCGGCATTTTATGATGCTATAGACAATTTGGATAACTGTGACAAAAAGGTAGATGGCATTTTACTTTCATATATATTAAAGCAAAAAGATATTATTATTAATGAACTTCGTGAAAAAATAAACCTGCTAAATAAACAAATTGAACTAATGAATGCGAAATCAGAGACAAAAACTGAGACTAAACAAAAACAAGATAAAATATACACAAGTGCAAAAAGTGTGGTAAATAAAGTTCTAATACCTAATGCAGCAAAAACTAGTAATATACCAAAAACTATCAATAACGATAAAAACACTGGGGATTCCCTATTAATAGGTAAACATATAACAGCTGATTTACTGGATATACAAACACAACTGAAATGTGATGAAATTATTAACCTGGTAAAGGATACTCAAGAGCAACCCGGGCCCTCGCATCTAAAACAAAACCAGGGTAGAAATGTAGATACTCAATGGCAAAAAGTGCAGTATAAGCGCAGAAGAAATATGATAGTAGGTAAAAATAAGGATATAGCTGTCAAGGGAGTACCAAAATTCGCTTTGTTGCACGTATACAGAGTGGATCTAGGCACCACTACGGCGGAACTAAGAGAATTATTAAAAGGCACTTTTCCCGAAGTAATTTGTGAATCTCTTACACCGAAACACCCAGAACTTTATGCGTCGTTCAAGGTGAGCATATATGAGGAAAATTTCAGCAAGGCAATGAATCCAGACGTGTGGCCTGATGGTGCTTGTGTTAGCAGGTTTTTTCAGCTGAGAAGGAGTATGACCACGAATCCGTGAGTTTAAATCCTGACATCCTATCACTAAATGTACAATGTTTAAATTCTCAAACTATAGACTGCTTAGAAGTTGATATTAGTAGTTATAATAACTTAAAATTTTTATGCCTGACAGAAACCCATGCACGAATTAGCTCAATTTATTGTAAGACTATTAGGAATTTTTCACTAGCTAGTTTTTATTGTAGAAATTATTATGAAAAAGGTGGGGTAGCAATATATGCAAAACCTGACTTGACCGTGAATAAAATTGACTTAGATAAGTTTTGCATTGATAAACACATCGAAATATGTGGAATCTCATGGAAAAACAATTATAAGTCTACTATTATTTTAACTTGCTATAGGTCTCCCAGTGGTGATCTTAAAATTTTTTTTAATGTTATCTATGATGTATTAGATATGCTTTTTCGTTCTAATGTAAGTATTATTTTAAACGGTGATTTTAACTTGGACTCATCTCCAAGTTCTAGAAGTTTTACGGATTTTAAAAAACTATGTAATGTATTGTCTAGTTTTAACCTACATCCGCTGGTAAGGTGGCCAACCCGCGTAACGAGCTGTACCTCTACAATTATTGACCATATCTTCACAAATATAACTGATCATAACTTAGTGTGTGTGCAGGACAATGATATTTCTGATCACAGAACAGTGCTGTTTGAATTTAATTCATATACAGTTAGAGACTCTCAACTTTCCTATTTCAGTAGAACTTATAATGATAATGCTGTTTTAAACTTTTATTCTGCCATTGAGAAGGAAGACTGGTCTGATCTTTACAGACTAAATGATATTGATGAAGCATATGATTACTTTCATAAGATTTTTTTATATTATTTTAATATATACTTTCCCTTACGAAAACGTTATAAAAATAACAATAATAATAAGGCATGGGTTAATGATGAAGTCAAGGTCTCAAGTAGGAATCTTAAGGATTTACATATGATAAAAAAAATGTACCCTGAATTGTTACCCACATATTTAAATGCAAAAAAAGTACATGCTGTATTAGTGGAAAACACTAAAAAGCAGTATTATCAAAATAAAATAATAAATTCAGACAATCCATCGAAAGTCGCATGGAGAGTTATATCCGAATTATCAGGTAAAATTAAAAATCTTAACAATATAGCTCTTAATTATAATGGAGAGCTCTGTGAGGACCCGGAAGAGTTGTCGTCTCTATTCAGTGAGTATTTCATAACTGCACCATTAAAAATAGTTAATAATATACCGTCAAATTCCGCTTCAGTTACAGATTTATCAAATCATAAAAATTCTATTTTTTTGGAACCTTTTGCAGAAGATGAGTTGCACAATTTATTAAAATCTAAATTAAAGAACAAACCGTCAGCTGGTCCGGACGAAATTCCTTCATTCATCATAAAGAAAGTCATTTACGTAATCATTCAACCTCTTACGTATTTAGTTAATTTGTCCTTAACGTCTGGAATATTCCCAAGCAACTTAAAAATGGGTAAAGTTGTGCCAGTATTTAAAAAACATGATCCACAAAAGGTAGAAAATTACAGACCCATAACCGTTCCACCCGGCTTTTCAAAAATTTTTGAATATGCATTTTTATATCGTTTAATGAACTTTTTGGATAAAAATAATATTTTGAGTAATAATCAACATGGTTTTCGCTCAAATAAATCTACACAAACAGCTATGTACGACTTCTATGAGAAAGTTATTGAATATATCGAAGCGGGTGAGTGCCCTGTTGGGATCTTTTGTGATCTCAGTAGGGCATTCGACTGTGTCGATCATGACAAACTGCTAGGGAAACTGTATGCCTGTGGTATTCGTGGTGTGGCATTAGACTGGATTTCCTCTTTCCTCAGAAATAGGAAACAATATGTTGCTGTCACACATTCTTTCGATGGAAATGTTGGAAGTGCCAATTCGGAGTATAAGGTAATTAACATGGGAGTTCCCCAGGGCTCAGTTTTGGGGCCAATTTTATTCTCTGTTTATACAAATGAACTTGATACCCTGACAAATGACGCTCATTTGATAATGTATGCGGATGACCAGTCTTTAATTATATCTGATAAACATGATGCCTTAGTGGAGAATAAATGTAATAATTCTTTAATGAATTTTTATAACTGGTACTGTTTGTATAAACAACACTTAAATGCTGAGAAGACGACATTTATGAGATTTCATAATCGACAAAAAATTTGCACGGATTTAAATATTAAAATTAATGATACCAGTCTATCAAACAGTAAAAATGTGAAATTTCTGGGACTTACATTAGATGAGTGTCTCAACTGGAAAGGACACTGTGAACAGCTTATATCAAAATTAAATTCTATCTCTTATTTAATGAGAAGCTTGAAACCTGTCTTATTAAAAGATCAATTATTAAATTTATATCATGCTCAAGTGGGATCAAGACTAAGATATGGAATCTCTTTTTGGGGAAACTCCACCTTATCATCGGATGTTTTTATTGTACAAAAACGTATTTTAAGAATTATAGCAGGGATCTCAAAGGCTTGTTCATGCAGAGAAGTATTTAGGTCATATAAAGTTTTAACCCTTACCAGTATTTTAATTTATGATTTATGTGTATTTGTTTTTATTAATAAAGCAAAATTTATCATTAATAGTAACTTCCATGGTAAAAATACAAGACAAAATGATAAATTTCATATTCCACATTACAAGTATAATATTTCGATCAATGCACCCTATTGTCTAGGTCTTAAATTATTTAATCATCTGCCTAATGACATAAAACAGGCTATAAACACCAATAGTTTTAAATTTAAACTAAGAACATATTTATTAGACAAATGTTTTTACACACTAAATGAATTTTTTGTATACTAATTGTAATGCCCCATTGTGACGATTCCTATACATGTATATACTGTCTAAAGGAAAATAAATGTATTATTATTATTATTATTATTATAGATAACCGGTTTGTTTGCACAATTTTGAACAAGTCTAGTCTCAAAATCCTCCATAAATATATTGCTTAAAATCGGTGACAATGGAGAACCCATTGCCATACCGAAATCCTGCTGATAGAAATCATTTTCCAATTGAAAATAAGTTGTTTTTATACACATAGTTAAAAGTTCCATTATGGTATTTACACTCAATTTAGTTCCAGCTTCCAAATTATTTTCATTTAACAATTTGTCTCTGATTATTTTTAAAGTTTTGTCTACTGGGACGTTAGTGAACAGACTAACTACGTCAAAACTAACCATCAGATGTGTATTATGAATATTGTTTTCATAAACTTTTTCGATAAAATGTTTACCATTTTTTATATACGAGTCAGTATTTCCAGATAATGAATTAACAATTTTAAGCAAGAATTTTGCCAAATTGTGGCATGGCGAATTAATGAAACTAACAATTGGTCTTAATGGGACATTCTATTTATGTATTTTTGGTAGATAAAAATGAGGAGGCTTGCTATAATGCGGTGTAAGCTGCTTCCGTCGTTCAAAGTTATTAAATTCATTTTTGTATTTAAATAAACTTCTATAAATTTTACCCTCAATTGATTTTGCTGGGTTTTTTTACTTGATTTTGAGTATGGTCCTTCATTGATAAGTGTCATGATATTTTCATCATATGTATTTTTATTTATAATGCCTGTGGCATTACCTTCGTCCGCTGGCAAAATTTTAATGGTTTCATCTCTCTTCAAAGAGGATATTGACCGTTTTTCTTCTGTGCTTAAATTTTCTTTAATTTTATATTGCCTCTTTAAAGCAATTTTTGCCCGCACGCGATATTCATTTCCATCATCTGTTGGCATGCTTTGTGCAGTTTTTTCTACGGCTGCTCTTATATCAAATTTTGGAACCAATTTTGGGTTTATTGCATAGTTTAAACCTTTTGACAAGACCAATTTATGTGAAATTGTTAAAATTTGTTCTGATCTGTTATTGACAGTTTTGTCAATTAGAGGATTATTATTTATATTATTCAATTGTCTACTCTGTTTTTCTCTCATTAAATTTCTGAATTTATTTATATTTGTACTTTTTTGCAAATTAAAATGTTTGTTATAACTAAACCTTGCCAATGGTGTTAACTATATGTCAAATATTATTGCCATCTGCAACATTCTTACCTCCACATCTACCTTGGCGAGTGGTATAATAGTAGCAAAAAAATTATTTTTATTGTTATTTTAAATATAAGTTTAGAATGTCATGAAACGTGAAGATTTTAAATTTGAAAAAAAAAGTTTCATTATCTATTGTCTTTAGACAGTTCACCCTGTATATTTTCTACTGAAAGTCTATCTATTTTTTCACTGGCAGTTGCGTCAACTACCTACCAAATTTGATTGTTCTCCGTCGAGTAGTATTTTGGTTATAGACAGACAGACAACAATAAAATGAAAATTATTCCTTCACTCAAAAGATATTTTAATTTATTTTCATTCTGTTCTACCACAGCAGTATGATAATCATAAATTGGTAAGGCATAACATACCACAACATGATGAATGGTGATTGTACCAAGGAGGATAATTACGTTTAAAAAACGTTTTATTCCAATAGTTAGAGAATCAGCGTAAAACGGGGGGGGGGGGGGGAGCGTGTGGAAGATAGTGGAAGATGGAGGGGAGGGAAAGGAAATAGAGGAAGATGAAGATAAGTTCTTCTGAGACAGAGTAGGGCATCGGCTAAATGCAATGGTGCAATGGTTATCGTGCTTACAAGATGCGTGGCGGACGGACAGACAGACAAACGGACGAACAGACAGACGGACGGACATTGTGAAAGTTGCGCTATGATTTTTTTTCTCTACGGTGATATTACCGTAGAAAAATGTGCCGATCGAACGCAATGTACTCTTCGTTTTGTATTTGTGAAGATTGACTACAAAGTACTCTACTAAATACTACTAATTCAATCTATTTTTTATTAACAATGATTGTAATCGAATAAGACAATACTTAGTTGTAATTGTAATTTTATGAATTTTTATGATATAAGTAATAGAGAAAGTAATACTCTATTATTAATCTGATTACGTGTGTGATTCAATTAGTTTTCAGAAATCCAACCACTTTTATAATAATTGACTACACAAATGTACAAGGCCGTGGAGAGAAAATACGGGTCCGGGCGAAAAAGATGTGGTACAACTTACAAGCCCCTTATTTTAGAAACGTGTCTCTACACATCTAGCCTTGCCTTCAAGCTTCTAAAGAAAATTCATTATATATAATATTTAGATTACCCGATTTTTGTAAATATAAGTACTTTTGGTAAAAATGCGGGACCGGGGGTAATCCCCCTGTTTTTTTGGGAAGATAATAACCACCTGTAAAAATTATTCACGTGAGCCGGGTGTCCGAAAATGATAACATGATATTTGGGGGTGTCGGAGACTGGGCTACCCCTCCGACTTTTTCTTTTATTTTATTATTAATTTTTGGGTTTTTTAATTTAAACATATTACACATACACACATTGTTTGTTGGCACGCCTTTTCTACGGTCACTGAAAAGAAAGGGAACAAAGTGGTCATGCGCAAGAAGAGTAGAAAAGGATAAGATCCTGAAAAATATAACGGCCGGTCGGTCACTTTTAGTGCACTAACAAATTCTAATTAATCTTTTAATAATTGCTGAAAATTGTTAAATCAAAGTGCAGTGAAAGCAACGCATTATTGTCCTTAACCACCGTGGATGCCAGGGAGAGCTCTCCAACGAAGCCATAGCAACGGCCGAAGGTAAGCCTGCACTCCATGTGTGTTATCTTTTTTTGAACAGCTATTGAAATTTTTTACATACGGTCCTTCTAAGTTTCCGCGGTTGAAACATTGGTCCTTGCCGAGCCGTGGATGTGTACCAGCTTTAATAGATTATTTTAATTCTCTTAACAAATTTTGTTAAGATTTGGACATTTTAATTCAGCCAACGGTTTTCACACGTGATAAAAATACGACGCGACACGTGTACTTTCTTTCTTTATTAAGCGTAAATATATTTGCATTTACTATCTCTTTCCTTTGCTCTAACGTGAAACAAATCGAATATAATAGCGCAGTTCAGGCATTTACCCACAGAACCCTTCAAGGTCATTCATGTTTACATTTCAATTTATTTACCTAATATAAATTAAACATTGTTTGTGGTATTTAATTGAATACCTATAGTGCATTCTTACATCCTGAGTTTTAATTCTGTGCGTATATTACACGTAATCTCTCCCAAATACTTACTTCTCACAATAGAATAAATATTTGGCGAATTTATACCATACTTTACTGTTCTCTAGTTTCCTTTATCGCGCTCTCATTCCATTTACGTTTAAACAACCGAAAAAATGTCGACTGATAAGGAAAAAATTAATAAACTAACGTTCAAACGTAAAGTTCCGCTAACTCGATTACAAGAAATATATGAATACGGTACGAATTCAACAGCTGAACCATTTTATAAACAAAATTTCTTAGCGAGGGTTGACTTTGTAGAAACAATTTACGAAGAATTTCAAGAATTTCATAACGAAATAATTTCTTTGATTTCTGATGACACAGAATTTAAAACTCAGGACGCTGATAGAATTGCAGCTGATAACTATTTATATGGCATAAAAAGTAAGAGGTTAGAATTGACGCTTACAGAAACTAATAATTCTACCCCTACCACAACTAGAAATGATTCCTCTACTTCGTGGGTGAAACTTCCAAAAGTCAGTGTGCCTACCTTTGACGGTGACTTGAAAATGTGGCCAACTTTTTTTGACTTATATAACAGCGCAATTCACAACAATACTCATTTGACAGGAGTTGATAAAATGCAATATTTGCTGATGTCAGTGAAAAATGAAGCTTTCAATTTAATTAAAGCCATTCCACTACTGGAAAATAATTATCAAATCGCGTATGATGCCCTGGTTGAAAGGTATCAAAATAAGCGACTTTTAGCTACAACTTATTTTAATGAAATATACACTGCTCAAACTTTACAAAAACCTTCAGCCAAAGATCTTCGGCATTTACTGGCCACATTTTCAGAAAACCTTGCAGCTCTTAAAGTTTTAAAATTTGATATAGATTCCTGGGATTTTTTGATTTTCAATATTTTGTTGCAAAAGTTAGATTCGAAAACAAGAACAGATTTTGAACTTGAATACAGTACTACAGATATGCCTACTTACAAAATGCTTACAGTCTATTTAGACAGTCAATGCAGGGGCTTAGAAAATTGTCAAAATATGGTGCCGGGGTCGAGTAAAGTCAAACCGAGTGGCTCCTCAAGCAGGTCAGCATTCCAGCCTTCCTTGAACGCTAAAAAACCATTTATGACATCATCTTATATTAACACGGTTGATGTCAATCGACAAAATTCTCATTCTACTTGCATATTATGTTCCGCTAATCATGCTTTGTATCGATGTCCGCTATTTCTAGCCAAATCACCCCCTGAAAGACTTGTTCTTGTAAGACAGCATAACTTTTGTACTAACTGCGTGCGCGCACCGCATTCTGTACGTAAGTGTCCCTCTTCCACAAGGTGTAAAATTTGCCAGTTGCCGCATCATACGTTACTCCATTTAAATTCTAATAAAAATTCTAATTCATCCCCGCCGAGAGCTGACAATGAAAACAATTCTGACCAAAATACATCCTCACAGCCAGCGGCTGTAGGACATACACTGGCCACACAAAACATTGACCAATCTTTTCAGTCCTTACAATGTCACACTTGCACAACACCCATGAAACAAACTACTGTTCTCTTATCGACAGCTGAAGTTGAAATTCGAGACGTACGTGGTAATTTTCAAAAGGTTCGTGTTCTTTTCGACACTGCCAGTATGGCGAACTTCATTACGGAAAATTGTGTCAATCGTTTAGGTCTACGGCGACAGCATTACCCTGTCCCTATTGAGGGAGTAAACAACTTGATTTCTACCACAAATAATGGTATTACGCAGTGTTTCCTAAAACCTTGTGGTAAAACTGACCCTACATTTACCTTTGAGGCTATCATTTTACCAAAGGTGTGCTCAGATCAACCCAAAATTACAATCAACACCCAAAATTGGTCTCATATAAAAAATCTACCCCTAGCTGATAGCCAGTTTCATAGACCTGGTCCTATAGATATACTGCTCGGCGCAGAACTGGTACCTTTTATGTTAGGCTCTGGTCGCATTTTTGGCAAATTAGGTCAACCTGTGGCAATCCAAACAATTTTTGGATGGATATTACAAGGCAGGACAGAAGGCTCATCGCAAAATACCTCTCTCCTTAACTGTCATATTTCTCTTGAACCCCAAGTGGACTTCATACTTCAAAAATTTTGGGAAATTGAACAGACACCTGTATCCAACATCTCTCTCTCAGCTGATGATGTTAAATGTGAAGCAATCTACCAAGATTCGACTTATCGAGAAAATTCTGGAAATTTTGTTGTTCCACTTCCGTTTAAGCATTCATTAGAACCGGACTTCGGCGATACTTATACACAAGCCTATCGGCGTTTTCAATGTCTCGAGTCTCGTCTCTATAAAAACCCTGAACTTCATGACTCTTATTCAAATTTCATAAAAGAGTACATACAGAAACGATATATCTCGGAGGTTCCTCGCTCAGATTATCGATCATCTTCAGCCTTTTATTTGCCTCACCATTGTGTCCTAAAGCCAGAAAGCGTATCTACTAAACTACGAATAGTTTTCGACGCAAGTGCAAAGGGCACAAAGGGTATCAGCTTAAATGATGCTCTCTTTGCAGGGCCTAAACTTCATCAAGATTTAGCAACTATTTTATTAAAATTTCGTACTTTTCCAGTGGCATTCGTCTGCGATATTAAGCAGATGTATTGTCAGATATTTGTAAAACCAGAACATAGAAAATTTCAAAGATTTATCTGGCGTTTTTCTGCTGCAGAGGAAATTAGAGAATATACTCTTGACAGAGTGACCTTCGGAGTATCATCTGCTCCCTACCTGGCTCTTAGAACTTTAAAGGAATTGGCCCTTATTGAAAATAATAATCATCCATTGGCTTCAAAGGTTTTACAGGATTCTGTATATATTGATGATTGCGTCAGCGGCTCAGACTCAATAGAATCCGCCCTTCAGCTTCAAACAGAATTAATTACCCTCCTTAAAAAGGGTGGCTTTGAATTGCGAAAATGGGCTAGCAACCATTCTGCAATTTTATCTGCTGTTCCAAATACAGATATTCAGATGCCCCTCAATTTCGATACAGATGGTCCTAGTTTCATAAAGGTTCTTGGCCTTCAATGGGATCCTAATCTGGACGTTTTCTCCTACTCAGTCACACCGCTTGGCTCCCTATGCACTAAACGTAGTGTGCTCTCACAAATCGCAAGAGTCTTTGACCCTCTGGGGTTTTTAACCCCAATCGTTTTTTATGCAAAATGTATTTTACAACGGCTCTGGCTTTCAAAGAGTGATTGGGATGACACTCCTACCGAGGATATTGTCAAAATTTGGCATCGTTTTATATCTGAACTACCTGAAATATCTAAACTCCAGTTACCCAGATTACTGGTCTCGAAGACCATCTCTCGGCTAGAAATGCATGGTTTCTGCGATGCGAGTTCTGTAGGTTACGGGTGCGTAATTTATTTCAGATGCACCACTTCCCTTGGCCAAGTAAAAACGACTCTGATTTCAGGAAAATCCAGAGTCGCACCCCTCAAGGTTGTATCCTTGCCTCGTCTTGAGTTATGTGCAGCGTACCTATTATCTGATCTGCTTAAGTTTGTAAAGAAATCCTATTCGGAACGTCTGGTGTTCGATGCAATCTACGCTTGGTCGGATTCACAAGTTACCCTTGCGTGGCTTTCCTCATCTCCACATCGCTGGAAAACATTTATCGCCAATAGAGTGGCATATATTCAGGATATCATACCTCCTACTTCTTGGAAATATGTCCCTACTGGGGAAAACCCTGCCGATTGTGCTTCTCGAGGTCTCACCCCTGTGCAATTGCTGGAACATAATCTGTGGTGGAAGAGTCCAGAATTTCTACTCCATAGCCCCGAAACTTGGCCCGAACAACCTTCTATTTTACTAAATCATTGCCCAGATGCATCACGGGAAGAAAAACAGTTGGTTCTGCACGTTTCTACCGAAACTCCTTCGCCCACTTCAGTTTTACTTTCAAAATTTTCTTCCCTGAGAAAAATCCAAAGGATTGTAGCCTATGTTTTGAGGTTCATTTCTGCCCTGAAGAAGATCAAGGTTCATGATCCATTGGACAATCTTCCAGCATTACATTTCATTATAAAAGAGGTACAAAAAGAATCTTTTTCAGATATCATTCTTTCTTGTAAAAATAATACTTCTCTACCCAAGCCATTCCGCAAACTCGCTCCATTCATAGACGAAGCAGGTATCCTCAGGGTGGGCGGTAGACTAAGAAAATCTTCTCTTTCTTTTGATGCTAAACATCCTATTTTATTGCCGAAAAATCATAGATTAACTGATCTTATTATAGAACAAGCTCATAAGGAAAATTTTCATCCTGGGCTAAAAACTTTACATAACTTACTTATTCAGAATTTCTGGATAATCTCTCCTCGCGCTGCTATTTATCGCTGCCTATCTAAATGCCTTAAGTGTTTTCGCTCAAAGCCTCAGGCTTATACCCCATTTATGGCGGATCTTCCCACATTCCGCATTTCCCAAGTCAAAGCATTTTCTCATGTCTCATTAGATTACGCTGGTCCATTCAGAATAACTATGGGAAGATACAGAGGAGCTAAAACCTCCAAAGCATATATCTGCCTTTTCGTCTGCTGTGCTACGAAAGCTCTTCATTTGGAGTTGTCTTCTGACATGACGACGGAGGCCTTTTTAGCTAGTTTTCGCCGCTTCATGGCACGAAGGGGTAGAGTGTCTGACCTTTACTCTGATCAGGGGACCAATTTCATAGGAGCAAGCAATCAGCTACTAGCCTTCTCTGAAGATGCTGCTACCGAACTGCGTATAAAATGGCATTTCAACCCTCCGGCTTCACCACATTTCAATGGATTAAGTGAAGCAGGCGTTAAGTCCGTAAAAACACATATTTATCGCGTCGTAGGCGACCAAATAATGACCTACGAGGAATTTTATACACTACTGACACAAATTGAATCACTTCTAAATTCGCGCCCTCTCTCTGCGATTAGTGAAGATCCTAATGATCTCACCCCGCTAACACCGGGACATTTTCTTACCATGGAACCTCTCTCTACGATCCCCGAACCTAGCATGTCGAATATTCCACTAAATCGTTTGACACGTTGGCAGATGCTACAAAGAATGCACGCTGATTTTTGGAAGAGGTGGAGCCAAGAATATTTACATACTTTGCAACAACGCTACAAATGGACGAAGCCCCTACCTAATCTCAAATTGCATATGTTAGTTCTTATAAAAAACGAACAGAAACCTCCTCTTGAGTGGGCTCTTGGAAGAATAACCAACCTACATCCCGGAGTAGACGGAGTGGTACGCGTGGTAACCCTAAAAACGCAAAGTGGAATTTTGCAACGTCCCGTTGTGAAACTTTGTCCATTACCTGGACAATAACTTTTTATTATTCTCGTGTTAATTTTTTTTTTTACTTTTGTGCAAACATACTATTTTTTTTTCTCTTCCTATGACTAGGAAAACCTCAAAGTGGTTTTGGTGGGCGGAATGTCGGAGACTGGGCTACCCCTCCGACTTTTTCTTTTATTTTATTATTAATTTTTGGGTTTTTTAATTTAAACATATTACACATACACACATTGTTTGTTGGCACGCCTTTTCTACGGTCACTGAAAAGAAAGGGAACAAAGTGGTCATGCGCAAGAAGAGTAGAAAAGGATAAGATCCTGAAAAATATAACGGCCGGTCGGTCACTTTTAGTGCACTAACAAATTCTAATTAATCTTTTAATAATTGCTGAAAATTGTTAAATCAAAGTGCAGTGAAAGCAACGCATTATTGTCCTTAACCACCGTGGATGCCAGGGAGAGCTCTCCAACGAAGCCATAGCAACGGCCGAAGGTAAGCCTGCACTCCATGTGTGTTATCTTTTTTTGAACAGCTATTGAAATTTTTTACATACGGTCCTTCTAAGTTTCCGCGGTTGAAACAGGGGGACTGAAAATTGGTCAAAACTCAATTTTCAGTCAATTCGGTCACCGTTACGAATTTTGAAAGCATTTCAAAAAGTCTGACTTTTTGAGATACTCTCAAAATTTGCAATAGTGACCGAATTGGTTGGATACCATCGCGTAATTCAAACACGTAATGACGCAAACGGTACGACAACCACACATCGACGTTTCATACTTTAAAACGAAATTACAAATCTAGTGAGCTTGTCGTGTGTCCACGCTATACTTTTTCTGAAAGGTTTCTAATACAGAATATTCATAAATTCGTTCATCTTAAGAGTTTAGACCGGATCACGCATGCATGTTGTCGCCCACTGGTAGACAATGTAAAATTAAAACAATACAAAATGTAACTCGTATACCGTGACTATGTAAATGTTAATTCCGAAGAGAAATTTCTTGTTGTCACCTAATTTACCACCGATTGAGAAAAAGAAAATTTACACCCAGGGAAGATTCAATTTCAACCTTTCACTTGGACATTAAAACTGAAATATAATAGCTAATTTATTTCTACCTAGCTATATCGGTTAACCCACATAGAAATATCCATCATAAATTTTTATTGTATACACTTACTAGTTTTATGTACTTGAGGTAGTTAGGATATAATATGATATGATACGTATAAGTTTCTATTCTCACACGTACACAAAAACTACGCCGTTAGGAATTACTAACGATTTGTTGACAATAAAAGGTTAATAAATAAAGCGATAAAGTATTTTATCTCATACACTTGAGAATTTACTGTAGAAAACCAATTAAAAACATAACTTAATGACTAGATCTAGTATAAATGGTGTAGAGAAAGTTCAGATGGTATAAGAACTTAGCAGAGAACAATGTCCTAGCCTCAGACACAAATATGAAATTACGCTACGCTGATGAGGAACAATAATTTCGAAACACCAGTATTGGTAGTTTGTCCGTGTTTTTTTGGGATAAACGTTATGATTTTCCTTCAAGTTTGTTCATATCAAACGCATACAAATTCGGGGTTTCACAATTCCTACAAAATGTCCATTTTCTCATTCCACCACCCTTGGATTAAATTTTGTTTACCCTGTTTAGTGGTTTTTATTTAAATTTGGAAAAGATCCGCAATTATGGCAGCCCTATAGAATTCGTCCTTTTAAACATTTCACTTTCAGATTAAGTATCATCTATCCGAAAATACCTATCACCTATAAGATAACACAATTTTGACCGCGACGCGCTCGCTATATCCTCACATGTAAATGCCAACGCCTCAAATTTTTTGGCATCTGCCTCAAATATATTATTAAAATTCTGTGAGCAGTTATATCCACATACTAGAATGCAAATATAATATCAAGATGCTTTCATTTAAAGAGACAGATGGGAAATCTGGATGTGGAAGTAGTGACTGCTTAGGCAGATATTTTTTTTGTAATATACATCATATATCGTTGGAAACAGCTGTTTGAATAGAGTACATCATTTCTTTAATCAAATTTAAAACGATATACGTACTTGCCGAATAGAAAAATGTGTGAAATGTACCTCCTGGGTTTAAATTTTTTTACTTTCCAAAGTGCATACTTGATGAAAATTTGAAAAAGAAAATCGGTAAAGGTATTTACACAGAACTTCCCTCTTTATTTGTGCATGGCGGTCACTCTAAAAAATTATTAATTACGAAATGACATTGAGAATAATAATCGGAATATAGTTAATACTATTATTATAAAGAAAGCCTGATAACTTTTGGTCAAAAAAATATACAGAGTGGTCATCCGACAGCAAAAATTCAGGTGCCAAATATGGAAGACTTGCGCAAATACCTTTACAAATATCCACCATCGTTGAATTATTTCTGGGAAGGACCAACCTGTACATTTTTCAATAAAACTGTAATAGGTGCATATGACAAATATTGTTACATTTTCAGTTCCACATTCACGCAGTGAAGTGAAGTATAGCAGTTGTTAAAAAATTTAATTTTTTTTCGAAACTTGGAAATTTTAAATTTGAGCAAATAAAATTTTTCCATCTATTCTATAGTAGTGGTAAAAATATTTTCTTGAAATAGGTTTAGAGTGTCATAAAACATGGAAATTTTAAATTTGAGCAAAAACAAATTTTTTCCGTCATCTATTTTGTATTTTGTAGTGAGCAAAAATTTGCAAATTTTTAATTTTCTTCATTTTCAAAAGTTTTTGGAATATGCTTAGAACGTAATGAAACGTGGAAATTTCTGAAATAGGTTTAGAATGCCATGAAACGTGGAAATTTTAAATTTGAGCAAAAAAAATATTTTTAATTATTTTTTCCCTTTAGACGGTCTACCCTGTATATTTTCCAGTGAAATTTTAACCATTTCTTCGCTGACAACAGCGTCAGCTACCTACCAAATTTGACTATTCTCCGTCAAGTAGTTTTTTTAGTTAATGCACCAACAGAGACAGACAGACAGACAGACAGACGGAATTGAAAAACCTATATTTTCGTAATCTAGATGATCTGAAACGACGTAAAATCCGAAAAAATCTCGGAGGGTGATTTTTTCTCGAATACAATACTTCCCTTCAGTATGCGAGGGAAGTAAACATGGTAAAATAAAATTTTGAGCTTATAAACAAATAAGTTTGATTTGGATATCATACGGCGGGTTATATCAACCAGTTTAAATCAAAACTAACTTAGTTTAAGATCACAAAATTCATGACTACGATTCAAGACTTTCGGTTGTTGGATCGATCGATCGATGATAACTTATGAGATATCGCATGAGATAGCGCATTTTTTATGTTGTATAGTATTTTTGGGTCATTTATACAGGGTGATTTACCACAACATGCGGAAAATTTATAAGTAAGTTGTCCTCACTGAAAAGAGTTAAAAAAAATAAAAATTAAAAAACATGACAAAAAAATTACCTTATCTCTTTGTAGAAATGCGCCGCCTATGAGTCAAAGAAAATGTTCGAATGTTTGACCATTGACACTCAATGCACTGTTCTAAGTTCAGATAATATTTTCGTGTATGCGATCACATTTGTCGCTTTGTTCACGAATTAGATTTGATTCATTCTCAATGGCTTCTTGAAACTGTTCTAGGTAGTCTATTGACTTAGCGTAGACCAAACCTTCATGTAACCCCACCAAAAAAAATCCATAGGGGGGTGATATCTGGGCTCCTTGTTCTTTCATTTGGCACACGCCTGCCGGGAAATTTTCTCTCATATTCTCGAATACAATTTTCAAAACGTAAAAATCCAAACTAAAGCCGGAAAGAAACTGACCATACGTAAACAACTTCTGATCGCTTAAAAAAGACAAGAAGCGGCGCACGCATAAATACGCGTAAACAATTGAAGCAATAAGGGTAGCCAAATTCCATGGTTCAGTAGCGTATCATTACAAGTTTTAATGCAAAAAAAATGTGCTAAATTGTTGCGGATCACTCTAAAACTTAGCAAGGAGTGTCACACATAGAAAACTAGACACGATTTTATTTTCCGCATGTTGTGGTAAATCAACCTGTATAAGGTAAACTATACCAATTTTCCTACGGAATTCCCTATATGCTAACGCAGTCATACTTGAGAGTTTTTCCAAACAAAAATGTCTGCAATGAAGGAGAAGCGTAAAAAAATTACATGGATATTTCCTAGTGTAGTCACAGCCTTGCATTTAACTAATGTTTATTTTAAACTGCTTTATTGTGTTTTCACGGAGAATAATTTCGACGACAATGATTAAAATGCATTAAAACCATATTTTACGAATCGTTAAGTACAGCTGTGATAAACCTTGGAAAACCATCGTGATTAATTATTTCATACCTGGGTAATTTCACGCAGAACTTCAATTAAAAATAATAAATGGCCAACAATCCGTTTTAGCACGTACATGGAAATTTATTGGCTTTTTGTTAATGATCTACGCCAGTTAATAAATAATAAGGTTGTACTTAATACAAATTATACTTATTCGTTGTTTGAATAAGTCGGTCTGAAAAAAATATTCCTTTAAGGACGGCCCAGATCGACTCTCGTTCGCGTCTCGCTCCAGTTAATCGAAATGTGCTTTGCATGTCCAGCAAATTGGAAAACTCTGATTATAGATATTAATAGGCTCATAACTCTTAATGTGTGATTAGATCGAGCAATGATCTAATTGGAAACATACATATGAGAAGAATTTCAATAAAATGTAAGGTAACCCAGAATATTTTTACTTGCTCGTACTTTCTGGCAATTGTCATTGTGTCTTAGGTAACCAAAAGATCATGCGTTATCCGCTGATTTGTTTTTATTGCACGTTATACTCCGAGAGTTAACGTCACAAAAAGTACTATTTGTAAATGGACAGAATGTGTCTTAATATCATTCATTTACAAATAGTTCAAAGGACCTATTCAAAATGATATGATCATGCGCTTGACTGACTGGCAATGCGCCACCAACAAGGTAGCTGACTGATTAAATTACGTTTATTATACCTCAAATTCACTACTGACCAAGTTTCATTTATTTACAAATAGTAAAAAAAAAATTAATTTACACACCCACTCCTTCCTCGCCACTCAACGCACCGTTATAGTTCACTCCACATTTACACGGCACATAAAAAAACTAAAAGCTGCCGACCGAGCTAATATATATGGAGACCAGGGCATGATGAATTTTTCTAGACTATATTAAATAACAAATATAATGTATTACTTAATAGATAAAACATCATTACTCTCATGTAAAATATATTCTGGCATGATTAAGATAAGAAATAAACGAAAACACGCCTGTTTTAACTAAAATTTCAAACTCTTATGATATAGTTACGCGAATGGTGATTCCTAACCTAACTAAAACGTCATACCTAAGGAATAGATAAACAGAGACGTACTTTGAAGTTATTTGTCAATGTCGTGAAGGACAGGCAATGCGTCCACCAATGCATTAGATATTCTTATCTTGATGCCAAACAGAGTATAAATCACCTAATAAGAAACTGTCTTACTACAGCAATTTTATTACTGGAACTTGTTGTAAACATTACAAGATGTTTAGGAAAAAGTTTTGGATTAAATCCGTATGGTGGAAAGATTTTTTTTAAACAAATGAATGTTCAAAATAGTGTCTTTTCGCACTTTTTCTTAAATAACTCTATGACTTTTATCGTAATAATGACATTGCGAAGAAAACTAGATGTATCCGAACTCTCTTGATCAATTGGTTGAATTGCAAAACATAAAAACAATTGTGGGTGGCCATTTTTAAACAATTGGTAATAAGTTAAACAATAATGTATTAAATTTAACCAAACTTTAGCAGGATATGCCACTAATGAAGATAAACTATGGTGCCAAATTTCAAGACGAAATGTTTATAACAACGGTAGAAAAACAATAACAAAATCGAAAATTGAACAGTTGGCCGTTTTTGGGCATCAAGTCGTACAACAAACTTTTTTTTTTGCAGATTGTGGCTTATTTTATGTACTTTTCAGTGGCGCCAAGAAAAACATTTTTTGCATTTTTGAAAATCATTTTTTTAAAATTTGTTTAATTTCTTTTTTTAACAAATACATTTTACGCATCAATGTTTTACCCAAAATTAAAAATTATTAACATATATTATGTTATGTACTATACCTTGCTCGGTGCTAATAATCAATAATAATGAAAATACAAAATTATTTTATTTATTGCTTGGAGTTTGGAGTTTGGAGTTTGTGGGAGGGCAGTCACATTTAGGTGACCGCAGCACCTAGGCCCCATTGGGCCCCTTGTACGTCCTCCCGAGGGATACAGGATTCCACCTAGGCCTCCAACCATCCTAATCTTGTGAAGAAGGTGGTGATGCTGCCTAGGGGAATATCCCTCAAGTCGGCCAGTGTAGGCCAACGTTCTCCCAAAATGGATTCTCTGCTAGAGGAGACTGCCGGGCACTCACAGAGTACGTGTTGGACAGTCTCGTCTTCTTGTTCACAACCTCTGCATAGGGGTGTGTCATTTAACTTCATGTTGTAAAGGTGCTTCCTCAGCTGGCAATGGCCAGTAAGAATTCCTGTCGCGAAGCGCAGGTTCTTCCTGGACATTCCCAGGTAGATCATCGTTGTATCCTTGTCAGGGTATCTAAGCAGATCCCTGGCCAACTGACAACTATGAGTTTCATCCCACAGTTTTTTAAATTTTCTGTGGGTGTCTTCTTTAATCATTAGCATTATTGCTGAGGTCGGCAGTATGTTGGAAGGGCCAGGTCCAAGTATACTTAGACTGGCTGCCTTCTTAGCCAGACTGTCAGCTTCCCTGTTGCCTCTGCACTGTGCATGCCCTTTGACCCAGCATAGAATGACACTGTTCATGCTGGAGGCGCCCACGAGTGCCTGATGGCATTCCCATACTGACCCTGTTGTTATTTTGTGTCTCTGTAGGGCCAGTAGTGATTGTCTACTATCAGTGTAGATTCTTATTGTTTTTCCCGTTATTTGTCTACGGGAAATTTCTTTTGCGGCTATGGTTATTCCCGCCAGTTCTGTTTGTATTATACTGGCTTGTTTGTCCATAGCCCATTTAATTTGAATTTGCAGGTTCCTGGAGTATACCCCACAACCTGTTCCTTCTTTCTTTTTCGATCCGTCTGTGAAGATGTTAACTGTTCCTTCACTGACGGCCTCATTGCTACTGTTGGTGTGTATTTCATAGGGTCTATCAAAGATGAACTGTGGAGAAATACCATCTGCACGTACCTGCAGAAGTGGCATTTGTTTAATTGCCTCATTCCACAGCCGGCATCTGGTCACTCCACATCCTATGTTTGGCTGTATGCCAACGGATTTGAGACGTGCTTTACTGCTACTACATACAGGGTTGGGCAAAAGTCCCGGAACGGCTCGATTACAGCCGAACGGGACCTCGTATCAACTTCGGGTTTTCGACACTGTATTCAGCGAAATTTTTAGAACTTCTTGACATGTATTTCAGGGCCGTGACGTCATTACGTTCGGAGGTGTGACATAAGTGTCAATTTTTTTAAATGAAACACCCGGTATATTTTTCCATATTTGTATACTTTAAGGAGTCCCGAATTCAACGATGTAACGTTTGTATGGATTCTGTTATGTAATCTGGTCTCAATAAGGGAAAATTAGAAATTACAATCGTAATTAACAGAGAACAGTGGATATCCAAACAGCTGTATCCAAAAAAGACACTCTTTTTTTACCATTTTTTTTACAAAACTAAGACCCACGTAAACAAGTTTTTTTGTAGTCGTTTAATAAAAACACAGGTCATAGTTAAATTGTTCTCATTATTTTACTAGTTTATCTAAGTAAGTCGTGGTATAAACGTCCCTGTGACATTACTTTTGTACTACTAATTTATGATTCTAAAAACGTGTCTTTAAAATGGCTCAACTGAACGACACTGAACGGATAACTTTACTCATGATGATTGGATTCGGAGAGAGGCGTCGATCCCTTCAGGAAGCAAGTGACCTCTTCAACGATACCTTTCCTGAGCGAAACCCGATTTCCAAGTCAACAGCATGTCGAATTTTGCACAATTTTGAACATGCGGGAAATGTCAATAATTTACCAAAAACTGGCTGCCCAAAAACAGCGACAAACGACGACAGAGCTTTAGATGTACTGTTAGCGATTCAGGAGGAGCCTAAAACGTCAATTCCGAAACTTTCATTAGAAACTGGTAACAGTGAAAGATCCATTCGAAGAATACTCAGGAGAAATAAAATACATCTCTACAAAGTCAGCTTACTTCAGGAACTTGCGGAAGATGACCCTGATCGTCGAATGCAGTTTTGCCAACAAATTATGAATTTCTTAGACGAGACACCACAGTTTGTAGATCGCATTTTGTTTTCTGATGAGGCTACATTTTGTTTAAATGGGTTTGTCAATCGTCACAATTGTCACTATTGGTCTGCTGAGAATCCACATTGGATGGAAGAAATGCACACACAACATCCACAAAAAGTAAATGTCTGGGCGGGTATAATTGGAACACATGTAATAGCGTCGTTTTTTCTAAATGGTAATTTAACTGCTGATACCTATTTAACTTTATTACGCGAAAGAGTTATACCCGCTGTAATTCAGATATTTCCCAACCGCGAAAATCCTCAGGTGATCGCAAATGACGTGTACTTCCAGCAAGACGGATCTCCGCCACACTATGCCAGAATTGTAAGAGATTTTTTGGACACTGTCTTTTCCCGGAGATGGATAGGTAGAAGGGGTCATATCGAATGGCCAGCAAGGTCACCTGACCTAACCCCTCTTGATTTTTTTCTGGAGTCATTTGAAGTCTGTGGTGTATCGCACAAGACCTGCCACGGTACAAGAGCTTCAAGAAAGAATTCTAGCGGTTGTTGATAATATTACACCTCAGTCCCTCCAAAATGTTCAGCGGGAATTTGTGGACAGGCTAGCACATTGTCAGGCAGTGGAAGGATTCCAATTTGAACATTTAATAAAATAAAACTATGCTCTGTTAATTACGATTGTAATTTCTAATTTTCCCTTATTGAGACCACATTACATAACAGAATCCATACAAACGTTACATCGTTGTCACACCTCCGAACGTAATGACGTCACGGTCCTGAAATACATGTCAAGAAGTTCTAAAAATTTCGCTAAATACAGTGTCGAAAACCTGAAGTTGATACGAGGTCCCGTTCGGCTGTAATCGAGCCGTTCCGGGACTATTGCCCAACCCTGTATATGTGTTACAACTGACAACTTATAACTGAACTTAATATCCTTTTCTATTAATGCGGTTTATAAATCATAATACATCACCCATTAAAAATACATAAATCGAGAAACAATTTAAAAAAAAGTTTGATCTACGTCAATTGGGAGCCGAGATATGACATTTCTTGCATTTTAGTCATTTATAAACAAATGAAGTGAAATAGCTATTTGAAATTAGCAATAAACATTTCATAATACACTGACAGACATAAAAAGTAGCGCACTCGAAATTTTACTCAACTTCAATCTGTCATAATTTCTAAACTACTTGATTGATTGCCACGAACCTTTTTTATTTTGAAGAATGATGCTTTAAGATCATCACACAGGCCCAAACATTTTTATTGATTAAACTTTTATAAGTGATGGAGGGAAAAATAAAAGTGACTGTTTTATTTAGGAACTTTAAAACACCCTATAGATTTATTCGGCATTTGGAATAACCTCAAAATACCTTCGGCGTTTTAAGCGCAATTCAAGTTAAATTTTTGTTTTTGAATCGCCTCTTTATCTTGCTTTGTTTAGAAAATACATATGTTTAAGCAAAGTAATGTCAAATGCGTATTAACAAAATTGATATTCTAAAATATGACAGATGTCAAAATGTTTTCAACATCATAGGCATTCACTCGCCAACGATAACGATTTTTAATTCGTTTTTGTAGAAAACATTGAAACAGTTTTTCTCCACGTCGCGATTCGGATTGAAAGTCGTGTTTGTGATTTTTAAATAATGTCTCAGAAAATAACATCGGAGTAGTAGCCCGAAATCCGAATTATGGGTTTAGTAGGAGACAGAAGAAGTAAAAGATATGCTGCCCGGGCAGTTGATGTTCCCGAATCGACTGCACGTCGGGCAATTTCAAGATACGGAGAGACTGGTCATTGTCGTAGAAGAGCTGGATCAGGTCGTTCTAGATGTACAACCGTTACTGATGATCAAACTCTACGAAATCTCTTTCATCCAGCAGTTCAAACAAATATTCATTTAAGGCAAGTAAGTGGAAGAGTTGTAAGTGATCTTACAGTAATTCGGAGATTGAAGGAAGCCAATTTAAGGTCTAGAAGACCAGCAACTGCACCAAGATTACTTGCAAGCACGCCGCAACTTCGCTAGAGAACACTCAGATTGGAATGGACAAAACTGGTCCCGGATTCTGTTCGCTGATGAATCTCGATTCTGTTTGATTTCATCCGATGTTCGTCAAGGGGTACGGAGAAAAGTTGGAGAAAGATACGAGCAGAGCCTATTCAGCACAAAAGAAAGCTTTGGCGTAGATTCCGTTATGATCTGGGGAGGAATATCATAGAAGCTCACGCAGAACTTTAAGTGCTCCCAGGCAATTCCCTCACAGCCAATAGGTATATCGAGAACATTTTACAAGACTATGTAATTCCATTTGCACTCTTTATGGGGAACGATTTTATACTGGTTCATGACAATGCGCCCTCACACTGGTCACATCGTAAATGAATATATCGATGAAGTTGACAGAGACCGTATGATATTGCCAGCTAACGGTCCCGATATGAACCCCATAGAACCCGTTTGGGATGAAATGGGGCGAAGAATTAGGTCTCGTTTCTGGATTCCCTAGTTTCACAAATGTGAACGCTGTAAATGACTTATTATAATAAGAATATCAAAATTATACAAATTCAGTAAATGATCGATATAATTTAGCTTGATTAGAAATGAAACGAGGCATGCCATTAATTAAATATAGAATACATGTTTTTATTATCAGATAATGGCAAGAACGACCTTGTCTTAATTTAAAAGTATATCCGGAATATTTTAACTAAATTAAGCATTCTTAATAGCACAAAAACTGGTAGATAAAAAATGTATCGCTATTTACAGTTATCTTTACGACTTAAGGCTTAAAAGATACATGCTTCGAAATAACTTGTTAGACCTTTCCGGGAGAGAAATTAATGTTAAAGCAATGTTCAACTGTTCAAGTATTCTGTTTATTCCCGCGAGGATATATGATAGATTTTCGTTTGGAATGTCTTTAGCTTGAAGAATTATGTTGCGTTCTTTGCTGGAGAAATTTAAAAACATTATTCTCAGGTGGAGCAAGAACACAAGAAAATTAACTCTATTTAGTATAGTCAAAGATCCGTAAAAACGGCCAAATCTCGATATTCTCGAGCAATGTATAAACTAACCTGAAACCTTCTGTATTGGTTGGCTAATGGTTTGTTCAGCATCATAGGACTTTAAAGATACATGTAACAGTATCTTCAGCATTCTTTTGTTGTTCGACTTGAATCAAACTGATCTTAAAAGATAGAGGTTTATTAAAAATCACAAAACCACTTTCCATCTTTAAATGCAGTATCTGCGATACTAAATTGCATGAACAAAATCAAAAAATTTTGTTAACAAAACTTGTTCGAAATCATTCAAAAACCTGGAATTCGACGTTTAGTTAAATTAAAAAAAAAAAAAAATGGGGTCTTGATGAAAAAAATCTTTTTTTTTATTGGTACCTACCCTATTTTGCTTATTTAAAGTACGCCTCAGAGTGTTTAAATCCAAGTTTTAAAAACGCGCGTGTTTTAAAGTTACCATGGCAACAACTACAACCCGAGTCAAAATGTCAATTTTTTAATTATTGATCTGGCAGGAATTTTTGCGGTATCTGCTTTTCAATTCAGTAATCAATGCTAGAACTCATTTTAAAGCAATATACTGTTATGCATTACACCCCCCTATGATACGCCTATGCCTAATAGTGACTGGAAACTTGTAGAAAGAGATAGAGTTTTCTAGAATGTGGTAGAAGATTCTCGATTGTGTTCTGGATGAGTCTGGAGGCAATTTCAGACTATATAAGGCGCGATTACCGGTGGAAGAGGAGAAGTTTATTAAAGTGAAGTTTGGTAGTGAAAAAAGTGAGGTTAAATATCGAGTAAACAAAGTGTAAAGGTTATTTCGGTTAATTAACAAATATTGTACAATCAGTAAATTACTAAATAAAGTGTTAGTGGTTTACCCCTTGTTAAAATTATTTAGAACAGTACAATTAGTAACAACTGTAGTGACAATAATTAATCCTATGTGACAGATTGCAAATTAATTTTTGTATTGTACTAAAAAAAAAAAAATAGCGTAAAACATTCGTGGTATATCGATCGCGCGTGTTTTAAAGACCTTAATATCCACTTATACTTTGATACACTATTTTAGGCATTTAAGGCAGTTATATCGCGAGACGTGCGACATCTGTTAGCGAATCAATAAACTTGAGAAGCGAGAGACAGACAGAGAGAGAGAGAGAGAGAGTTGGGAAAGATTTGGCAACGTCGAATATAATTTCTGACGCCGGCTGATCGACTCTTCACTAATGTCAGTATATTTTACCTCTTTCAATAAATTCATGGAAAAATAAGATACATTACAAAAGGACTGACTAAGGAAGGCGCTGGCGGCTTGACCTGCAACCCAACCGTAGTCTAGCCTAATTTATTCTACAGCGAAATCCATAAGTAACGTATAAATACATTATCTATGTAATTTAAAATTTATGAGTAAAATCCTAAAACACGTCCACTTTTAATTTTAAAATGACATTCTTTGAGCATAATTTTATACCTCCCCCTTCAACCCCCTTGGAGTGACCCCTTTAAATTTTTAAATGGAACAAGGGTGCGTGTGATAGCTCATTTGAAAGGGTTTTTAATTCTCTATCCAATAATATAATATTTTTGAACACATTTTTTTTATTGAAAATGATTACATTTTTAATGTTGTTAAGGAAACAAAAGAACATAAAACAGTTTAAATCAAATGTCAAATCAAATTGGGTGCACGTTGCTTCTCGACAATAATGGAGGCGTTGCTGAAATTCTTCTAAAACAGTTTGTATAGTTTCTAGGGCCATAATATGCCTTTTAAATCATCGACGTTATTTGGTCTGTTGAAGTAGACTTTCGATTTTGAGTAATCCCATAAAAATAGCAAGCGGGGTCAAATCGGGAGAACGGGCAGGCCACTCAATTTCACCGCGTCTACCTGCTGATACCAAATATTTCTATCAATTTCATTACGGCTGTCATCATCTGTGAAAAGTATTCTTAACGCTGCACTAAGAACTTTTGCAACAAATCCAACTAATCTTTCAAAAGAATCAACACAAAAACCATGCCAATTTGACAATAATAACAGATAATTTCGAAGAATTTCAATCCTCAAAGACAAATTGACTTAATAGATTTCCACTCGTGTCCAGGCAATGATTACATATGGTTATTTAACTATCTGGATCATACTACAAATGAAGGTGAAGAAGAATTGCTAAAAATATTTTTGGAAGCTGGAATATCTAATATTAAACCGATAAGGGGAGCAAATCTATCAAATCAGTATAACATTTAAAATACTACACGATCATCCAAGGTATACGCAACCAAGGGGAGCGTCGAAAGAGGCAACCAAGACGTTGGAGATGTCATTATTATTGGACAAATTGGTCTTTAGTATCTTATTTCGTCCAGTTTCATAGTTCCGTAGTTCTTACCACAAAGTCATTGGCTTTTTGCGGCATCCAAACTTTATTCTGAGTTGAGTCTAAAAGTTTTTCTCAATGAAGATGGCTTGTTCCAGAGGTTGGATATACCTTTAATGGAAACAACAATGTACAAGAACACGAGGTAGATTCAAATAACGACGTTGAAACTGAACATTTGTGTGAAGTTTTAAAGGAAAATGTCAATGAGTAGGTAAGTGTTGAAACAGGTGAAACAGAGAAACCATTTATTGCGAAAGATCAAGCTTCTGACATTATTACTGAAAATCAACTTGATTTCATTGATTACCAAAAAGCAGCCTGAGGTCGTACTAGTTACAGATCCTCTTATAGAAATAACGAACATAAGAAAATCAAACATCCAAACCATTTAGATATTTGCCTAACATGTCCCGAAAAAGGAGGTAAATGTATGTTATGTTTAACTGAAACGTCAATTATTGCAGAAAACAGAAGTGATGCAAATCAGAGGTCAGAAACTGGCAGCCGAGAAAATGCCATCAAATAGGGTTAAGAAACTGCTACGTTTAAAAATTTTCACATGTGTCCTCTTTATCTGTAGATAAAATTGGTATGTATTACCGATTACAGAAATTGTGGATATTGAGTAGAATATTCAGCTGAACGGATTGAATCTTGCAATACTGGATTAAGAAAATCGTTTACTTAAATGGACCAGCTATTTATTATTGAGTATGACTGAAAGAACTAGCCAAAAACTGAATAAATTCTACTATTACACTATTTGCTGTTATCCCTGTACCATTACCGAGAATGACCTCAACATTTGCGGCTGATATAATATAGACATAGTATTCAAGCGCTCTTATAAACAGATCCTGGAAATTTGTACAATTTTACTTCCTGGGTTTTTAATTAGAGGCTAGATCACGCTTCAATGAACTTTCAAGCTTTATTTATAACATAACGTCTCGACACAAGTATTTATCGCACGGTCAAGGTCTTTTACAATATAGCTGTAAAAAGATCAGCACGTTACGATTCAGAAAGTACGTCACATTTCTTCATTATACTCTTCGCAAATACAAAACGAAGAGTATACTGCATTCGATCGGCATATTTCTAAAACCGGTAATATTGCTCGTAGAGAAAAACATTTCATATCACTGTGTTGATGATCGAATTCTGAACAACTTTCAAAATTTCCGTCCGTCCGTATGTCTGTCTGTTCGTCCGTCCGGCTGCCTGTCTGAAATTGTACCGCCCTCAAATAAAAACAGCATAGAAAATCGCCGCCTATGGAATCACTGTACTTCCACGTCCAGATTTTCCATCACAGTCTCTAAGTGAAAATATCTTGAGACTATATTTGCACTCTGTAACGAAATTTTGTTTTGTTTTTTTTCGTTTAAGCACCCGTGCTAAATAAATTTGAATTATCCGCGGAAATGCCGGCAGGAAGTCAACAAGTGCGCATATGCGGTAGAAGCATCATTTGAAATATCCATGCTACATTTACTTTCGTTTTTGACCTGGGTGAGTTAAGATCGTTTACTTGTTCTTTAACGGATTTTCACGTTTATTTCTTTAATCCTTTGATATTTTGAATATATCTGATTATTAAATGATGTCATATTATTGAGTTAACATTGCTGTAGTTATTTTTGAAAATTAAAGGATATTCCGTGTAATAATTAATTTTTATTAACGCACATGTTTGTATGATTTCCGCGTCCATTGGACACATGTTAACTCATTACTTATCGCGGCAATTTTGTATTTTGTGGTCGCTTGAGACACAGTACCGTGGTGTTTGTCATTATTTAGATTATTGCGGACGAGAATTAAACTCGGAAATTATTCAAGGGATAAATTAGAATCTTTGTTTCTTAATCGTGTGTAGACAATCTTATCTCATTAAAAGTCGAAACCTAAAGTCGCTTTGTCGCATTTAGTTAACCTCGTGTTAGTACAAGAGGTTAAGAGATCATTTTTTATTAGTTAATTTTTTTGGGAGATTAAACCCATAATTTTGTTTGCTATATTTGTTACAGTATTAGTCTTCTTTCAGATAGTAATTCAAATATTTTCTCTCTAATTCTAACTAAATTTTGTTACCTTTACTCAAATTTTTGTCATAACCAGTCAGCCATTTTGTGAACGGCTAAAATAGAGTAGAGTCTTCTCATTTATTCATTTCATTTATTATATTAATGAGTAGCTTATTCATATATTTTCAGAAGTAAAATTTTATCAATACTCAGGTTTTTTGTTAAATTGCTAATTGTTTGGTTTTGCAGTGACCTTCGTCACTACAGTTTTTTGTAGTTTTCTTGTATTTCTTTTTTCTCACAATTTAATTTTTTTCTATTATCAACTGGTTCTTTACATTACCCCTTTTTCATGTAAAATCCTGTACCAAGCCACCATTGAAGCAAGGCACGAGGCATAAATTAAATATTTGGAGTTATCCTAAAAATATTGGGTATCATTCCGACGCAGTGTCTCCTGGAAATCAGCGTTGTCGGGACCTGAATATTACGTCGTCCTTCCCGGGTACCCGCGGCCATCTTCAGGACCAGACCTCGTCGGGATTCCACGTCTCCGCTAAGCTAAGTAGCCAAAATTCAACTTTTGGTCAGAAGAAAAATTGTAAACCAGTTGATCGTTCCTTATTGTAATTTTTTTGTTAATCTTCAAATTTAATTTTTTTTTAAACTAAAATTTTATTCAACTAATTAAATCAAATTTTCACTATAAATATTTTTAATAATTGTAAAGTGTTGTAAAATTTTCAGTCTTATGCTTATGTTAATATATTATTTGTTTTATATTTGATTTTGATTGTTTTCTCCCCCTCATAAAGTTTGCAAGAGTATTATTTACGGAATACGCTGGCGTCCAAATTTTTTATAGTTTATTAGAGTTTTGTTTGGTTAATATGACAAGCAAATAATTGTTCAAAAAAATATATAACTCTTCTCGCCACCGAGTGACCCTCGACCAGCCCTGAGCTAACCGGTTGCTACTCTTTCATAGCTTTCTCAGCACCCAGCTGAGAAGTTGTGGTTGCAACTCCAGTATGTGGAAATAATTGTTCATAGAATTTTTACAATATAATATCTGAAATCGTCTGCCCCAAAGTGGTATTTTGAGAACTTTTGTTCTCTGTACACACTAAGACATCATTTTATTTTGATAGTTCCTTTAATAGTACAGTGAGGATGTTGGAGGTGGTGGTGGGGGTGACAGATGTCATAAAGAAAATTAATACCTTGGCTTCTATTTACTCGCCAACCATTTAATGGAATAAGCTCAAAATGTAATCTAGTTTCAGATTTCGTTATAATACATGCGTGTACCCAATATCTTAATTTTATTTTGTTAATTCATTTAATAATGGAGTGATGGTGGTGGTGGGAGTGGCATTTGTAGTAAAGAAAAAACCTGAGACCTTGGCCTTTAGTATATACACGAAATTCCATAGTTCTGGGCCCATACTTTACTTATTTTGCCCTATTTACCCTTCAACCCTTCAACGTAATCATCACACTCTATGATCTAGATTTAGATGTCGTTATAATATATACGTTTATCAAATTTCAAGTGAATATCTCAATTTTATTTTGTTAACCGCTTTAATAATGGAGTGGGGTGGCGGTGGAGGTAGCAGAGGTTAAAAAAATAGAGGCTTTGGCTTCTAGTACATACATCAAATCTCATATTTCCGGATTCTTACTAGCCCACTTTACTTATTTGCCCCTATTTATGCCTCTACATTTCAACGGAATTAACTTAAAATATAATCTACTTTCAGATGTCGTTATAATACATAAATATGTACAAATTCCAAATGAATAACTTAATTTTATTATAATAACCCCTTTAATAATGGATAGAGGGTGGTGGTGAGGGGGTGGAAACTATTATAAAGCAATTTGAGGGCTTGGTTTTTAGTATACACACCAAATCCCAAGTTTCCGGACTCTTACCAGCTTGCTTTACTTATTTTATTTACTCCTGTTTATGTCTCCAACCCTTCACCTAAATAAGCTCAAAATCTCTCTGGTAATCTAGTTTCAGATCTTGTTATAATACGTATGTATCAAATTTCAAGTCAACATCTTAAACCGCTGCAGAGAAAACGTGCACACAGAAAAAGTTACAGACAGACAGACACAGACCGACGATTTTTTTTCCGCTCAAATTTAAAATCTCGGCATTTCATGACATTTTAAACACACTTCTACAAAAAATACAATTTTTTTACGAATACTACATTTCCACTGCACTAAATGGATGTGGAAGTAAAATTATGAAATATTTCACCCAGATGCCCGATTAATTGGACCTTTATTATTCTGAACAATACCAAGTTGGAAATAAATGTTATGAGTTTAACTTAACTGCACCTTTGCACGTGTTAATGTGCATTTACATGACAGTTGTCCCACATAATGATGAAAGCACTTTTACACAAACCTCAAAAACAATCTAAAACATATCATTAGTGGTTAATATGTGTTATAAAAATGAATAGTTTCGTAAAGATGTTTAATAACTGTAATTATATTTTCCTTTAAACGAAACCGTTCTTCCGTGTCTTGCTCTCCACCCAAAAGGTTAACATTATGATTAAAAAATGAAACGTTTCCGTTGCGCTTATCAATTTGCCATCATATCATGCAACCGCTAAAGAATTTTATACGTGGATCTCTGGAAGCCTATCTACGAGCTTTGTAGTTGTGATTATTAACATAATAATGAATTGAACAAAGTAATTTCTTTTTCGACCGGCGAGAAAATACATCCTTTCTAGAGAAATTTTCGGACGGAAAGTAACATCTTCCGGCCTAGGCCGGAAAGTGAGCATCAGAGATAGGCAATAGTATATTGCATACTTAGTAGGAAAAGTGTAACATTCCCAGACGACTGTGAAGAACACGGAGTCCGGGAATGTGGCTTTTCTTAGGAGGTATACATACTAGTTTTCCGAAAATCGTTTAAAAAACGTAAGAAATTAAAATCTTGTTTAATTTTGAAAAAAACATGAATAATTTTATTCATAAATAAGTATTGTCATGAAATTCTTAGTAACATTTATTGCGTAACTATGGAAACGTATCAATATTGAATCCAACTTAACATATACAAGTTTAATAATAATAATAATTGCTGTTTTCGAAATTTCAAAGTATGGTAGTAGATAAAAGTGCGAAATAATGATAAGTGGGGATGAATTTTCCATTTCTGGAACTTCTCCAATTTTTTTGAAAGCGTGTTTTAATCATTTTGTAACGAGGTAAATTTTCCGTTGCCAAAAATGCAGTTTAAATTAATAATATACTTCGTTATTTGCTCCGCTTACATTCGAATCATATGCATTGTAAATTAATATTATAGATTTCTCCTAATTTAGCTAGCTGAAACTGCGAAACAGATTTCTACTTTAAATAGGTAATTTGATAAACCTGGCAGTGAGAGGGCTGTCCATAATATTAACATTAATTACAAGATTTGATACTGAGGGCGTTAGTAAGAGAGCAGCGTAAATTAGTTTCATTAGACCACATTTGAAATCACTTCTGTCCGATCCGTCAAACAGCCCAGTCGGGTATTATTCCGTATATCCAGCACATGTAAGTATACCGTTTTATCACCGCCGCTGGTTTCTTGTCGATCTTTTTATATTAACACCGATAAGAATAATTCACTGAAATGTGTGTTTTAAAGCAATAATTTGAAATCGATTCCGTTTAAATGTATTAGAATATAATTATTGTTTCCCGACTTGGCCGAAATTAAATAAATTTATTAAATTATTACAATATAGTAAGAGAGTCCGAGTTAGGACATGTCAACTTCTCCGATTTTATCCAAATAGCTATGTTCGCAAGAATTTCCAAATGGGAAAAAGAACATAGATGATATTTCGAGAGAAAATGTGTACCGTTTACCGTTTATATTATTTTAATCCAGACCATTTGTGATGGTACTGCGATAGAATAATATGTTATTCTACCAAATGGGTAGAAGTTTTAATTACCGTAATTTTATTTTAGCTAGGTCGTAGCAAAATAAAATCTGTATTTGCAAAAATTATTTTTGTGAAATTTATTGTAGTGTTATTGTTAATTTACCGTTCATTTTGTTCCCAATATTTCGTACTGATACGAAATGGAACAAAATTCCTTACTTTGAAATAATTTATAGAAATTTATTATAGTCCGGGAATTGAGAATAAAATCTAGGCTACCGTAAATAAATTAACTAACATTATATTCTGGTACATAGAAATTTTCCGCATCAAACCGACAAGATACCACGTGGCCAAACCGAAATGCATTTAATGAAGGCACCCAGCTGTGGGGTTTGAGGCGCTTGGCAAACACCGCATAAAGTGTTGATGTAATTTCCACATTTCCGAACCGAACCGAAATACCACCGTTCTGATTATTGCTGTCTGTCCGTCTAGGCAGAATAATCCCCGCCGCAAGCTGATACCAAATCCGATAACCGTTGTATTTTCCGAACCGAGTGTAACCACGGTTACACACCGCCCCGAATCCGATAACCGTTTTATTTTCCGATCCGAGTGTGACTTAAGTTACACACCGCACCGAATCCGAAAACCGTTTTATTTATTTGGTATCAGTTTTATTTCATTTTGCCAAGTTCTTCACACCTACACTCTGACCGTCCCTATAGGCATGATTATTGCTGTAGATAACCGCTTGCTTTTGCCTGGTATTTGCACGCTGTCCGTTTTTTTTAATACTTGTGTAGTTTTTTTTTCCATTTGCTGTTTTTTTATATACCGCTTTACTACTATTTTTTTTACCGCTTTCACCGTTTGCTTGCTTACTACCGCTTACCCGTACCCGTACCCTTACCCGTACGTCACAAAATGGCGCCCTACCTAATTCAAATTAAATTAAAATGACATATCTTAAGTTTTTTTAATTTTATATATAAGAATCCGTATTTTGGTACTTAACCGATTTTTATTGTTTTGTAAAAATGTCTTAATAAACTTTGTTATTTACCGACATCCGCCTTTTACTGTTGAATGTGAGTGAAAGTCTAATCTGCCGTCCGGACCCCTGGACATACCGTGTCTCCACTGTAGCTATCCCAGCCCTACTGCAACAGGCTGCGTTTAGGAGGCTAATGTGGGACCTTTGCCCCACGTAAAAATTGCAAAGGTGGCGCTCGAGATTACCGAATTTAACCGAAATACAGCTCAGCGCCAAAGTGACGCTTCCACTTGCCTATGCGCTAGGCAACTGGAAGAAAGCACGTCACAATTTTCGTAATACATAAATAATAACTGTAAGGAAATATTCCCTTATAGTACAAAAATGAATATTTCCTAACGGTTATTTTTCGTTGCCTGGCAACGACTAAATGCAAGGAAATATTGACTTTTAAAAATTTTGTTAGAAATGTCAATATTTATGAACGGTTTTCGGAAAAAGCTTTTCCGATCCCTTGCCATTCTTGTTGCTATGGAAACGAACTTGTGTTAATTGTTGGAATAAGTGTCAAATAGGTAAATACACTTAACGTTTACACAAATTATGGAAAAATGTGGATTTAGATTTTGAAACGTTACAAGCAGAAAATAGTCGAAGAAAATATTGTATGTTACATGACTGAAAAACATGCATGTCCATCCAAGCAAATTTCAGGGTGAGCCGTAGGCGCCACGTGCTACCGTCTCGGTAACGCATTAAAAATGTTACGAGACATCCATACCGGGTTCGAACCCGGGACATCGTGGTCTCAAGGTGTAACCTTTTCTAAATTAACTTATAAAAATATTTAATGAATTATTATTAAAATTTACAAAAAACTAAAACAACAGATATCAATTATCATTTTTTTATACCACAGATATCAATTTTAGTATAAATTGTATATAAATTTCTCTAATAGTCATGAGTCCAAATTGTTATTTTGTGTCGCCATCTATTAGTTTCATATGAAATATATCATACATTAGGCTTGTTCGCGAGAAACACTGTATATTATACTTTGTATGTCTTGTACATCCTTGTATTTTTGTGTGCTTAATGAAATACTTCATTAACGTTTTGTTCTAAAACTACAATAAAACATATTTTATACTACTTTACATATCTACCAAATTTGGAATAAAATTTCTAGATATAACAGAATCGTTTTTACGAGAAGAGATTTACACACATACAATATAAAGTATGTCTCAGCTTTATGGCGTGTGCGCCACGAGAAGCGTACGGTCTAAAATAATTTGAGGCGAGGGACGAATAGTGTCGGATCAACCCATCAAAACGTGTCGCACGGCTGTGCTAATTGAGTGAACACAAACATCGACCCATTATCGAGTTTAGCCGCATGAGAGAATGAAATAGATGAACGTATAATTGTAGAAGTTTTATGAGTGGGAAGTCGTAGGTTTAGTACAGCTTACCGCTTCATATGTATATGAGTGAGAACAAAGGTGTAGCTCGAGCCGTACACAAGCCATAAACGTTGAAACAGACTATACACACAAACATAGATTTCTTTAATTCGATATTTGAGTTTAGCATATTATGAAACGGACTGCTGTACAAATTTTTGTAAAGTTATAAGGTATATATGATTGAATCACAGGTATAATAATTCGCATTATAATAATTATGCATTTGGGGGTGTGTTATAAATGTACTTATAATTACTGTTTAATAATAAATGTAATTGCAAAGCAGAAATTATTCCTCTCTATTTATAATCTCTTTAATACCAACTGTGGTGTGAGTCAATATTGTAATTTTAAATTGATAATAATAGGGAAATTGTCGTTTATATTTGTAAATTAATATTAATGAGAAACACTAATAATTGTCTTCGTTAATGGATAACTAAATTAAAGATAATATGCAGATATATGCATGATATTCAACACCATGTAAATTAGATTATTATTGAGAAATTTAGTTAATTAAGTTTAATACATATCTAGGTACTGCAGAGTATAGATTTTTGTTTATTTATTTATCTAGTGAATATAATTGCACAAGCACCAGACAGTAGCCCACACACAGGATACTAAACATACATTGTAATTAAAATGCAGAAATATTTGAAAAATGTATAAAATTATTTCTTTCAAGTTATCTAGGTTGTCGTGAGCGGAACATAAAACACATTTTTTGGAAATAACTTTTAAAATACAAAAGATATTAGAAAGAAATCTGAGGCCTTGGCTTCTAGTATATACACCAAATCCCAAGTTTCTGCACTCTTGCACAGCTTGCTTTATTTATTTTCCTCTATTTCCTCTTATATTTTATCAACACTTTTAATAACAGAATAGGGGTGGTGGAGAGGGGGAATGGAAAATATTTTTTAAAAATCTGAGGTTTTCGTTTCTAGTATAAACACCGTCCTAAATTTATGTAGGTACTCGTACCATTTTGCTTTACTTATTTTCCTCTATTTACCCCCAACCGTGCATCGTATAAGTTTCAAATACAATCCAGTTGCAGATCTCGTTATAATACATACGTGTACAAAATTTCAAGTTAATATCTTAAACCATTCCAGAGAAAATGTGCATACAAGAAAAAAAAAAGTTACAGACCGACAGATGGACAGAGAGAATTTTTTTCGCTCAAATTTTAAATCTTGACGTTTCGTGACGTTTTAACCTATTTCAACATTTTTTTTAATTATTATTACTATTCTTCTACTCCACTATGTGGAAAGTTAACTTTTCATAATTTGCGAGCATTTTGAAATCAAAACTTCACAAATTATAAAATACATGAAAATTACAGAAAATGTAGTCAGGGCCGTGCGGTGAGGTGAGGCGGCGAGGCGACCGCCCAAGGCAGCGTGATTCAGGGGCGGCATTTTAGCAGGTGTCTGCATGCTGTTCTGACACGTTTAGTGTTGTATAATTTGTTGCTCTTTGTTTGATGATATTTCATAATGCCGTGAGAAATAATAATACTTACCTCACCACAGTAGAAAGGCACCTCAGTAGAAAGACCGTGGTTAATATTTTCTCTGAAGAAGGATTTAATTTTTTGTGTTTGTTGTACGGTATTTGACCAATCCTCTGGTAAGCATTGGTCAAAAAGTGGCTAATCAAACTGGAAAAATTTAACAAGGGCACTTTCATCACACGAGGATGGTAGGCCCCACAGAAATTCATTTAAAAAATGGAAAGAATTTAATAATCGTTTAGAATGTAAGAAAACCATTGACCACGAATATTAAAGAATATTAGATTTGGAAATTCAACATTGAAGAAATATTTTAAAAAGAATAATATCCGTGATACGAATGATGGCACGTCGATGCTTAGCTTTTCGCGGATCTACGGAACAATAATTTCAGCGAAACAATGGAAATTTCTTAAAAATTATCGAATTACTTTCTGAGTTTGACCCCGTTATGGAGGAACGCCTACGACGAATTCGGAATCATTCAGAAATATGGTCTGTAACTTATCTAAGTAGTAGGATTCTAGACGAACTAATACAATTGATGGGAAAGGAAGTTCTTGCTAAAATTGCGAGAAAAGTTAAAGAAGCAAAGTACTTTTCCATTATTGTTGATTGCACACCTGATGTAAGCCATAATGAGCAATTATCTTTAATTTTAAGAGCAGTCTATTTGGATCCCACTACTAATCAATTTAGGTGTGAAGAATTTTTCGTCGGATTTTTCTAAGCAATTGAAACAATTGGAGAGGGACTGATATTAAAGATATTAGAGGACAAGGTTATGACAATGGCTCAAATATGAAGGGAGTTCACACAGTATTTTATCGAAAATTCTCAGAACATGTTTTGTACTCTATGCATGTCGTTCGATGAATTTAGTTGTCAATGCAGCTGTTTGTTCCGGATAAATTTTGGGTTCTTTTTCAATTGTCCAGGAGTTGTACATGTTCTTCTCTGGATCTTCAAAGAGATGGACTGCGCCGATTAAAAGACTGTCGGCTCATGCAAGTCAACTAACTCTTAAACCTCTAAGTACCACAAAGTGGTTCAGCAGAATCAATGCCTTAAAGCCATTAAGTTGTCAAATAGTTGCAGTCTATGATGCATTAGTGGCAATTATAGATGATAATGTGATAAATGCTGATATTAAAAATAAAGCCAAGAGTTTGGCAAAACAGGTCAAAGTTTATACATTTATTTGTAGTATAATTTTGTGGTATGATATTCTCTTTCAAGTAAACGAAATATCGTTACTTATGCAATCACATAATATGAAATCGAACCAGAATTTAAATTAGTAGAAGATGTTGTGCCAGATTGCCAGATCTTGTGTAACGGTGTTTTGCTCTGGGTAGCTGGAGTCGGAGATTAGTTCAGGATCCAGATTAGTTTAATAAGACAACCCAATCAAAATTAACTATTTTATTATCTTCAACAGGTAAAATATGCAGGTTTACATAATATACAATAGTTACAGGTTATCGGTTTTCCGGTCCGTATCTTTTACGGTTATTGGTAATCAGGTGACATTTAAATCGTATGAGTGAGAGAGACGACGAGAGTGTAATGCAGTGATGCGACGAGTAGGGATTTTGACGGCGGAAACGGCGGCGGGCTAATAACCGTCAACCCGAGCAAGCTATCGGCTCAACGCGCCGGGTCACTCCTCTGTCAACTTATATTTGCTCTTGGTCGGTTTCGTCGGGACGACGGGACGTCGCTGGACTGAATAACATTTGGCACAAGGTCCGTTCTTCGGTTCAGCGCGCCGTAGAACTTCTCTAGGTCAAGATATATTCGCTCCGGAGAGTCACGTCACTTGGTGCATAAATCAGCAAAGTGTCTTCGGCTCAGCGCGCCGTGGCAATTTACGAGGATATGCACCCAGTGCTCTTCTCGATCCGCGGCTGGGCTTTTATACACGAAACTATCCCTCCTTTTTGAGACGGTCGCAGTCGGGTGGTGTGCAAATTTAGTATATCGAGTATGAATCGCCGTCGTGTGGCAAATGTGCACACGGCACTACACTGAAACTTCTTAGTAATGAGGACAATGAGGTATGACTTTAGGATGCTTCATTACACTTGTGTTGAAGGATGGAGAAGACTGCGACGTAGATGGTGCGGAGTTGAAAGAAGAATTAAGTGACCTGTCAAAGTGTTTACCCTGCAACAAGGATCCGTGGAGGTTTTAAATTACTTAAACTCTACAGAGTATACCGTCATGGCCTTGCGTATCATAGTAACTTTACCGGTAACTGTTGCCAGTGGTGATCGAAGTTTATCAAAGTTGAAATTAATATAAACCTATCCAAGATCAAATTCAAGCCAAAAAAGAGCAATCATATTTAGCTCTTTTTTCAATAGAATCGGACATCGCAGCTGAATGAGGTTATTCCGATCGGATTATACATTTGTAAATGTTTCATTTGTTTCTGTACTGGCAAAATATTTTTATTTATTTTGTTTAATAATACATATGTCTTGATTAACGTTACTGTTTCTTTATACCTGTCAAAACCCCACATAAAGAATTAGTGTTTTTATTAATAATATTGATATAAGGATTGGGGCGGCAACCGCAAGTATCGCCTCACCTTTGAAAAACCCACCGCACGGGCCTGAATGTAGTAAAGTCAACTCATCTTCTGTCCAGAACGCTGGAACATTTTTGATATCGAAATGTGATAATCGTGAAGATCTCAACACCAACGGAACCTTGTTACATTAACGAGTATATTTCAAGAAATAGATGATGTAATGGAGCAGACTCTTTAAAATATTTTTTTCGTTATTACGATCCGAATATTTCTTCACATTTTTTAATACTTCTCAAGTCATATCTTCGTTATTAAAAAAGTTAACGAGCTATTTTTTTGTGCTAAATGATTGTTAGTGTCTGACTATAACAATGGTGTTATTATATTGTTTTCCATTGTTTTCCTCCTTCAAGAAAATTACAAGTTTATAAGACATTGTCGTTTTTATGTAGTGATATTTTAAGTCCTCGAGGAACAATTGTTATTTGTTGAAATAAAAAAAAGCCAGCAACAAAATTTCGCTAAAAATACCATAATTGTTTTTAGTGAAGATGTTGTGTCTCTAACTTCAGTATAAAAGAAGTTAAAGTAAGTTAAACCCAAATTCTTTTGCGCGATCTCTGCCTTTTAACATTGGAAATGTTTATGTTCGTATATGTGGTGGAGTTACCAGTTTTCTTTCAAGGTCAAAAGACAGCGGTGTCGCGGTCGAGCGAGATTGTCGTATATGCAACGGCTGATATACGCAAATGTAATATGGGTTGCATATATCACAGGGGTCAAGTTACCAGTTTTCATTTAAGGTGGAAATACAGCGGTGTAGTGGATCGTGCTGTTTCCGGACGAGGCGAAGCCGACTCCGGAAAAAGTTGAAAAAGTTTATGTATGGTGTTATCATTTCCAATGTCCCGACGATTGCAAGGATTGCGAAATCTGTAAATTTTTCAAACGTTTAGCATTTCACTTTTCTTGTAAGCACGATAACAAAAAGTCCAACTGTATTGAAATTTGGACAGTAAGTTAGCGTAAGCTAGAGTAAAACCCTATTATTTTTTTAATAATTGATCAATGAACAAAGAACTTATTAGTTATTTAATTAAAAAAAAATATGTTTGGTAATTAAACAAAAATTGTCTAAAACTGATATTATTTACAAAAAACTACGAAAATTATTCTATAGAATGTGGAACAATTATATAAAAAGTGTAGTCAATCGACGAAGAGTTTAATGGTTAGTTTGTTTATATTACATCGAAATCTGCAGAACACAAGTATGATAATTTCGTACCTCGCGAAATAATAGGTACTTTATCGTGAAACTGCTTTTACTTTATGCACAATATCGTCACTACTGGGATATTTAGCACTACATATAACACCATGTACTTTTGCTTCAGTATGAAGAAATGTTCTAATTTCAGCTATAGTAAATAATTTGTTTTTGGCAAATAAAGATCCTTCGAGATGCGGTAGAATATTACAAAACATGTCAATGAACGTTAATACATGTTCAGCAGTTTGATTGCATCTGGTATGTAACAATTTTGTCATGTACAAAGTGTGGTACTTAAAGTCATTTACTATCATGTCCACACAACTGTCTCCAAAGCCTTGAATTCTTTGTAATATTTCACTATTATTAATTTCTTTGGCTTTTTTCCAGATTTCATTCTGTCTATCAAATGAAACCACGCATGTAATTTTTCTGTTGCCTTTCTGATCATGTTCATTGCAGCAGATAAAACAATTAGTTGTTAATATTACCGTTGTTTCTGACCTAATTTTTGACATTTGACCGTCTTCATGTTGCGGCCTTTTGTTAATTCTTGTACAAGATCTTCTACTCTGCGCATTACATACTGCCAGACTCAGAAACAGAAAATTCAGAAGTAGAATAGGAGATAAGATGATCACAGACAGAAACTAAGAAGAAGCATATCACAAAAACCTGAAAGTAAAAAGAAGCACGAAAACCTAAAAGAAACATCTCACAAACGCCTACACTTTCCATCGGATGAAGACAGAAGGAAAACAAGAAGAAACATCTCACAAACACCTACACGCTCTATCCTATACTCCTACCCCATGCGTCATGCGGCTCTCGCTGCTGACAGCAGGCATGTCCAATGTCCAATCCAGCTTATGCAGCTGGTCCGGCGGTATAAAAAAACACCGGGAGTTTGTTCCGGCACACGGTGGGATGATCGATGGGCGATCGGGCTGCGTGGTGGAACAAATCTCCATGCACCGGAATTGGCAGCAATGCCCACCTTACGCTGGCAAATCAATCAATCAATTCTTCTACTCTGCGCATGCGAGACAGGATTTTTCGAGAGAAAAAAATCTCTCCTTAAGATGACTTTCTAGGACAATTGATGTATTGTCGAATAAATGTGAGGCATGAATCGAACTGATCGTCGTTTACACTTTACACAGTTTCGGAATTACTCTTCTGACTATACAAAGCCCATAATCGTTTGTAGGAAACGTAACTAAAAGACACATATTTTTTTTTTTTTATCACTTATTTAACGTCGGCCTATTTCCGCTACCAAGGCCAATCACCGACGCCACACATATTTTTTTAAATGACAATACCTTTAGTATATAATTTTCCATAAGCAAACAAAGCTAAATTAGCTAATATAAATAAGTCTTGTAAGAACGAATTGTTAAGTAAACAAGCTAAAAAAACTACATTTTGATATGCTTTTTATCCCTGATGGTATGATTCAGTACATTTTCAGCAGAGGGTCGCAAGATGACTCAGTACATTCTGACATGTTTTATTTTTCTTTTTTTTTTTTCTTTTTGCATTGACTAAAGTAAAGGCTAACTACATTTTGAAACACAGAAAGGGCATCGATTCTATTTGTCGGATACCACGGGGGCACGTTTAGGGTTAGACCGCTTGGACATGTTAGCAAGTACGACACTGGTATTTCACTTAATACAAAATTTAATAACAAAGTCTAATTGTCCACACGAATAATACAAGTATTCAAAACAGTCTCAACTCCATCGGATAAATATAACAAAACAAAGGAACTAACGATCCACTACCCGCTAGCCCGCGATAATCAAATCTTGACTCTTTCACAGCTAATCATAGAATGCCTTTTTGTTCCCCGGGCTAGCCGATCTGTTTCCTAAGGATCATAGGCGTACAGAAATTATTTTCGGTGGCGCCGACAAATTTTTATTTAGTAAATGAAAGTAAGGAAATTATTGATGATATTTTAAATATAACATTAATTATTTTTTTGCACCTATATCGCACGGAGAATTTATCAATTTGTAATATTTTTTAAAATAATTCTATGGAATGTATTTTCATAAATAACTCGTTTATTTTAAATTTTTCTAAAAAACTCTATTTCAGATTTTTTGTCCAAAAAGCTCCATGATTATAGAGATTGATCGACGGAATAGTTAATTTTCGATTTTTATTAGGAAACTGTTCGAAATTTGTACAATTTATAAAAAAAATCAAGTTTTCCAGGATTTGTAGATTCGCTCTTGTTTTGTCAAATTTCTCAGAAACTTCAACTAATAGACTTAATCGAGCCCTACAATTGCCATTTTTGAAAATCAAAATCGGACCTACGATTCGGGAGTTATTAATTTCTTTGACAAATTATACTCGGCCCTGGAAAAAATACTTACGGTCAACGGATTCGGGCTGCCAGCAATAGGCTTCATTTGTGGCCGGTGTACCTTTGATCCCACCAAGTCTCATCGAAATCTATCAATATTCTGGACAGTTATCGTGCTTCCTAGCCCGATTTCGACAAAACCTTTTTTTTCCAAAAAAATTAAATTTTCATTTGTTTTTCGACATAGTCTCTGGTATACTTATTTGTAGAACTGTACCAGCGGCACCATTTCTTTTTTGAAATATCTCGATCCGACTACCCGTTATCGAGTTATTCAATTTCTCCCGAAAAATTCGAAACGTCTATATCGGGTACTTCCGGTTTCCGAACGGAGCCGAGCTTTCGGCGTTAAGGTTTTCTAAAGACCTCAGACAGACAGACAGACAGACAGACGGACAGACAGACAGACAGACAGACAGACGGACAGACCGAAGGACAGGCAGGCAGACAGACAGACAGACAGACAGACAGACAGACAGACAGACAGACAGACAGACAGACAGAAGGACGGACGGACGGACGGACGGACGGACGGACGGACGGACGGACGGACGGACGGATAGACAGACAGACCGACAGGCAGACCGACAGACAGACCGACTGACGGAATTTTCTAAATTCGCTCTCGAGTCGATAGATACGACTTTCATTTCGATGACGTTTGTTTCGGGTTTCGATGGTCCACCGGAAAAATGCAAAACCTATACTACATTTTTTTTCAAAATGTAGTAACAAGCTAACCATTATAATCTTATACGCTTATTTACTGCACATTTTATATAATTGTTGCAAATAATATTTATGTTAGACATTTTTTGTTTAATTGCAAAACATAAAAACATTGTTTTTTTTTAAATTAAACAATTAATAACTTTTTGATTTATTCATCGATTTTGTTCAAAAACGATAGGGTTCTTGATCTAGCTAACACTAATTTACTGTGCAAACAATGCAACCGGACGTCTCGTTCTAGAGTTATCGTGCTTACAAGTAACGTAAGAGACAGACGGACATTCTGAAAGTTGTTTAGAAATCGATCACCAACACAGTGAGTGATTTTTTTTCTACGTACGATATTAGCGGTTTTAAAAATGTGCCGATCAAATGCGAGTGCGCAAATAGCACAGTCTCTTTAACAACTGAGTTCTCGAAAAATAAACAAAATTTATTTAAAAAAAATGTTTTAGCAAAAAAACTTCTTTGATTCGTTGGCTACAATTTTGTCTTTATAGTACCTAGTTATTTTTAATAATGATAAAGTTAACAGGCGACTAGATTTTATGCAGCAAATTACAGAAAGCTATGGTACTTCTTTTTTTTTAATAATAAGGGATTTACTATCTTAAATTTTGTAACTTTGGTCCTTTCAACGTGATTAGAAGTATTTGAATATTACCTGTTTTAAATTTTAGATTAATAAACTTACGAATAAAAAAATATGACAGGTTAAGCAAATAATACCAAAAAGTCTTAAATGAAAAAAAATCCCACATATCACTGAATTCGCGAACAAAAAATTCGAATACAACAGGTTCTTTTACTAAGTTCCAATGTTCAGTTTCTTTACGCCCTCGAGTGATATACAAGCTACGAAATTCGGATGCGTCGGTTCCTTACTAATACAACGATTTTTGTATTTTCAGAATTTTAAAAGTTGTTTCAAATAAATATGTTTTTTGAAGTTTGACACCATTTAGTTTTATGTTCCGCCCATGATGGCCTTGATAACTTTTTAAAATACTATTCTACTATTAAAAATTTCAAAAAATCAAAGTTACCATAAGAATGATTCTTTCCCAGCTTTTGCGCTATTTTTTCCCTGGGAATTGAGCTATAATGGTTTTGGCTTGTAAGTAAGTATTTTTCCATATTCTGAGACCAATAAATTATTATTATTGTTAAAAGAACAAGAACCACTAAATACTCAACCGGAAAGCATATACAATAACAACTTATTGCTATTTTCTAATACAATACGTACATTCCAAAGCCCCATTCTTAAACCACCTTCAATTGTATCATATTCAAATGTGTAGAACCACTATCGGCAAGGTTGACGCCTTTTCACGTACTGTTTCGTAATTAGATTTATTTCCAATTGTTTTTTCTCACAAACAATACGACGACCTTCAGTGCATAATATTCAGACTGTTCAGGAACTGGACTTATCTCTTATGAATACAGTCTAACAGATTGATCTTAACGATGTTGTTTGTGTAAAAATATACTTTTATTGCGTTTAATTTTTAATTAGAATTATAAAACGAAGAAGTCATTATTTAATATGTGCGAGGTGAGACGTTAAACATAGGTGCTGGGTGCTAGAGACTCGTGTTATTAATTCAAGTGCATGTAGATGGGGTTGTAGATTGTAGATTGTTTAGGAGGTCGCTCGGCTCTCTCAGTCCTTCCTCGCATTAATCTAAAAGATATTTTGTAAATTACCAATTGTTAATTATTGCCCAGGACTCCCCAGCCTTTTACAAAGCTTGTGATTTTCCTCGGGGCTACTTTCCCTATGTCCTTTTCTAGGTACATTGTATGTAGGTGAAAATATGGCAAATAAGCTATCTCTGAAGACGAAATAATAAAGAATGTAAACGCTTTGAAAAATAAATCCTCAGGAGAAGATAAAATATCCTCATCCATACTAAAGTTGCCGAGTCCTGTTATAGCTAAACCACTATATTATATATTTAATTTTTGTTTTGAAAAGGGCTGCTTTCTAAATATCTTAAAAGTTTCTGATGTAACACATATATACAAAGCAGGTGATGGGGCGCTAATAAGTAATTACTGAAGTATTTCAGTAATAAATAACATCGCGAAAATATTTGAAAAATATATCAAATCAAGGTTATTAAAACCCTTAAACTATAATAAATTTTTTTCTTCTAACCAGTATGGCTTTAAAGAAGGTATATGTACGGATGACGGCATGCATGAGGTAGTAAAAACTATATATAATTCGGCAGATGGTAAAAGAAAAACAAATTTCAATATTTTTAGATGTGGCTAAGGCCTTTGATACGGTGTCCCACGATTTACTAATTACTCAACTCACTGCATATGGTATAAAAGGTATTGTTAATAAATTGTTCAGTAATTATCTTCAGAATAGAGAACACCGTGTAAGAATTGGTGAAAGTAAAAGCAATTTAAAAAAGATAAAATATGGAATACCACAAGGAACTGTTCTAGGGCCAGTTCTTTTTAATATTTACATAATTACTTCATATCCCAATGGACGGAAAAGTTGTAGCTTACGCCGATGACACCGTTCTCCTGGTTGAAGATGACTCCTGGGAAGATGTAAAAAACAAAGCGGCTTTAGAATTTTCTAAACTACAACAGTGGCTTGCCGAAAACCTTCTAATAGTTAATCTACTTAAAACTAAATTTATGAGCTTCAACCACTAAATATCTTGGAGTTATAATAGATCAAAACTTAAAATGGACTGATCATATTCAACAATTAAATAATAAAATGCATAAGTTAGTTTGGAAATTCTACCATCTAAAGAATACAATATCTTTCAATACCTAATTGTATCACGTACAACGTATGAAAGTTCAGTTGGCTTAAAATTTCACTACAGTCTATTTCATTATGCATAATTTTATCTAGGAAACATAAAGCAAAGGACTCACGTCTTTTGGAAAGACTAGAAATATCGAAGTTTTCAAGTAGTTGATTTTCAGAAGCTCCAATTGGTGGATATGTACCTTCAGCTTTCCAGTTTCAGGAAGCAACGCTGAATGTTGCCCAATTTATCGTTATGAGTGTTATACTCAGATTGCCAGACAAGTGAAGCATACTCCAGCTTAGATCGAGAGAAAGCAAAATAAAGCACCTCTAAGGTTTTCGCATCATTAAAGTCATGGCTGTTACGTAAGATGAAACCTAACATTCTGTACGCGTGCAAAATTCCATCAATATGGTTAGTTTGTTTAAAAAAATGTTTTCTTAACCGCTTCTCAAGTCACCGAGGTAACTCCTTGAAAATCCAGAATGATTTTGTGTAAGGTAAAGAGAAACGAGGCCCTACAGTTTATAGTGGAGTCCGAACCACATCTTGGGGATAATTTTATAATTAAAATTATTTCGCGGTGAGCAGGGATCGAACCTGCTTCGCTAGGTATGCCAGTATGCAAGCTAGACGAGCTAAACCACTGAGCTACCGTCCCCGTTACCGTTAGTGAAGGTTAATTTATTAACAAAGGTCACACCTAGGCCATTGAACGTAGATGGCCTGTTTAGCATGTCGCCATTAACATTATAATTATATATAATTGGAGACTCATTGGTTGTATAAATCATAACATTGCATTAACCAACATTTAGGTGATGTTCATTTTCATCGCACCAAGCCGATAACTTGGTTCAATTGTTTTGAGGTTTCTCGTAGTCATTAAAATCATAAATCCTATGCAACATCTTAACGTCGTCGGTATATATATATTAAGAAATACACGTCAAAGTAATTACTGATGTTAATAAAAATATTTAGAGGTCTAAGTATTGATCCCTGGGGTACTCCTGACGTGGCTCGGTATCCACAGAAGTGCGTCGGGGACCGTTGAAATGAACAACTCTCATACTTACTACTAGAATACATAGAATCAAATATATACCTACCTATATCATGAAAGGCAAGTCTCAATCTGTGAATGTCGACAGCGGACGATTACATTACGATTTATAGATCGTAAATAAAAGTTCCTTAACATATTATAACACCACCATTTTCTACAACGAATAATCTTTATTTGGCACGTAATAACAGTTTTGTAACATATTTGGTTATGGTTATGTTACTTCAACGTTGACCAAAAACAGCACTATTGCTATGTTTGAGCTTAAATATTTCAAAAATTGTACACGAATGAGTAGTAAAAACATCTTCAGACGTGTTCATAGAATAGAAGAAATGTATTTTTCTATGACATCATGTAATGACGAAATGCAAACTTTTTGCTTCAATTTTCGGGCCTTGTGGCCAGGTGACCTCTTGATCAGTGAGTCATAAACAATAACATACTTAATTTCTGACCAGTTTAACCGTAGGTCAATTTCCATGGGAAATGTCCCTTCGGAAGTTGTGTGCTTTTTATATATTATCAGTATTATGATTCCATTTTGTTAAAATAATGAGTTATTTATGAAATACGTTAAGACAATTTGCCCCCATCAGCTGATATAATTTAAATTCCTCGAGCATAAAAGACGAGCATTAGCAGATGAAATGATGTACGTGTAAGTGTGATTGCTTTGATTGATGCAGAATCGTTCTGCTGTAGCCGTGATGTGATTTCTTCCTGAAAGCGTTTCCTTCCCAATAATAACTATTAAGATAAGTGCTCATTACATTAACTGTCGGCGTATCTTTAACAGCTTTGAATACGTGATATCACCTACAGTCTCTTTCTTTAATATCCTACAACAGAAAGTTGTCGAAGGGATTTACAACGTAATGGACCACCACACCGTAGACACGTAATATACGTACCGCTGCGCCGCTTGAAATTGTGAATTCAATGTTTAAATGTCATTCATATATCTTAGTGAATGAAAAATATACTTTACATATAAAAATAATAGATTCATAAAAATACCGTTTGGTAATTATTGCCTTTATCATGTCGCCACAGCTATACAGGGCGACCCAGAGTTAAACCGCCAAACGTTCAAGATCGATTTATCAGATTAAAGTGAGGCTTTTTTCATCTATAGTTTTTTCAAAAATGCACCCGAGCTAGAAAAGAGAGAAAATGTAACCAAAGTTAAATTAAGGGTAGTCAAGTACGGCCCTGTCGTGTATAATACAACCGTTATTTTGGCATTTCAAGACTCGGTAATCTCCCATGGGTCGACACTTTAATCCATTGAAGTAAACACTAGTCGTAAATAGCTATATAAATTATTACATATCTGAACAATTTGTTTTGCTACATGTCCTTCTAAGAACCGAGAATATTCAGACAAATATTTTCACAGCCCGGGTGACATTACAAATAACGATGACGCGTCGAGTTGTGTGCCAAGGTAGATTTTCAGGAATGAGATAATTAGTTCACAGAGCATTCCAGAAAATATCTGTAATAATTTTAGTAGTAAAACTAGATAGGGCTAAGGCAAGTTTTCTTCGTATAAAAGCAAAGTAATTGACAATGGGTTTTTTTCTTCTACCTTACTGGCATAAATGTTAGATAGGGCAAATTAGGATTTAATAAAAGATTAGGGATTCTTCACGGCATCATGTGATCACATAAAGTAATTTTTCGTAAATCCCATGGTCCGGTAGGTAACTTCAAATTGAGTAAAGCTTAACGTAGGGAACGTTTTACTGGTACAGCTTCCAGCGCGTACTACCCACTTTTAACACTTATTTCGAAGAGGTAAAATTGGCACTTCTGGTTTAGCGTCTCTTCGGTCAACAGGGGTGACAACAAATTCTTGTGTCGCGAACCCTTTTCAATTTTAGTGTTTATGTAAATTTGTTCGTTATTTTGGTTAACCTAAATTCATGTGATGTAACCTAAGAGTATTCGGCCCGCGATTCATCTAAAGATTTGAAATTGCTGCGGACCACTTCTACTAAAATTCAGAAATATTAACTGTGGAATATCTTGTTTGTGATGTACAAGGAAAGGGATACAAAACATTGTCTCGATTTTGATTAATGTATTATAATATGGACGAAGTCTGCAATGTAATTGAGACACTCCGTACTATACCAATGGTAATTTCTAATTTAAGCAGGTAATTAAGGGAAAATAACCCCAGCTATTACAAAAAGAGATATGTCTTTTCCCTCGAATGTTGATTTGGATCGATGAAGCAACTTTCACCCGCGCTGTTATCTTTAATCAGTATACCGCTCACATTTGGGAGCACGGAAATCTTCATACTGTACAAGATAGCCATTCACAATATCAGTTTTCGTGTAACGTTTGGATGGGATTGTGCAACGACGCACTCATCGATCCACCTTTTCTTAATTAAATTTTGGAAAATGATTTTTAACCAATATTAGACGATGGCTTTACACATAGGGCAAACAGATGGTTCTAATTAGATGGATGTCCAGCACATTATACTCTACCAATCTACTCATTGTTGCACGGCTATTTTCCGGGAAGATGGATCGGTCATGGTCGAGACTGCCCCCTTTCTTGGCCTGCGCGCTTTCCGGACATCACTCCTACGGACATTTTTGCATGGGGTACTATGAAGGATTCATTACAAAATTTCACCGTTTTGGAATAAATGCCATTCTTTTTTTCTTTTTGCTCTAGCTCGGAAGGGACGTATTTTTGGAAAAAACTTTATACAGTGTGTCCCAGGATAGATGTAACAAGAGGTGTAACGGACCAAAAATTTTGGAATTTTGAAATGGTATTTAGGGATTGAGTCCTGCTTGTTGTGAAACTAAAGTGTACCAAAAATAACTGGATTTGGTGTTCTACAGGGTGTTTTATAAGCAAAGTTGTAAAAGTCACCACTAATAAAGTACCTTTATTTTTCAAAATATGAAAAAACTCCACTAAGAAAATTTATTTAGAATGCAATTTTGTACCTATGTACCAAATTTCAGGAATATAAAATAATTTTTTTGAAACTTCCCATTTTTTGCGAATTAAGAGTTGAATTCATATTTAAAGTTGTGTAGAAGCAAATGTTAATCATCTCAAAAAGTAGGCTATTGGTAAATAAAAAATTGAATATACGAGATGTAAGAAGGTATAATTTTAATCGAATTAATTGTAAAACAAGAAACAATTACTAACAGAAGATTAATTTTCTTCTTTAAATTGATTAATTTTTTATTTATTTTTTGAGGTGAGGTTTAAAAATTATAACAAGTAATAAATGTCAAAAACATAACAGATTCACAAACAAATTAATTATTGATCAATACAAAACAATGTTTACAATTTTTTTATTATTGGACATAGCTACCACCCACATCCATACACATTTCGATCCTTCGCCTGAAGTCCTTAAAACTGATCTAACGGTATGGAGTTTACGGCATTTGTAATTCTCTGCTTCAATAATGCTACATCGTTAGGAAGTTGTTCACCGTAAACCAACTGCTTGAGGCGACCTCATAAATAGAAATCCAATACTGATAGGTCTGGGGATCTCGCCGGCCACTTGATCGGTCCATTCCTCGCAATCCAATTTTCTCCAAAATTTAAATTCAACCACCGATTAACCATTTATGTGGAGTGGCCAGGGCAACCATCATATTGAAAATGAAGGCATATCTCTTAAAATATTTAAATGTTCTTCAGAAAATCTTTCAAGAAGCTGTAAATAAGTGTGCTGATTTAACCTTCCCTCATTAAAATAAGGTCCAATAATTCCAATGTGATAAGAAATGTCACACCACACATAATATTATATATAATATTGTCTTTTACAATGAATTCTAAAATTTGGATTTTCAGAAGCCCAAAACCGACAATTCTCAGATGAAACAACACCATTGGTTGTGAATGTGGATTCATCTGAGAAAATTACGAAATGATGAAAAAATCTCTCTTCCATGATTTTTTCTCCAATGGTCAAACAAAAATCCAACCTACGGCCGTCATCTCCCTCTTCGAGCGTATGTTTATAATTTGCTTTATACGCCTTAATTTTTTTTGCCTTGTAAATTCTTTGGAGTTCAGACTTGCTAATATTAATAGGAGCTGACCTATCTCTTAGTGGCATCCTAGGATTTTCTATAACAGAGGCATGAGCTATAATAGCCCCAACATTATCTTCATGATATGCTTTTATTTTTCTTTTCACTACCAGTGGCCAAAAAATTTTTAATTATTCTCATAGCCTGAGTACGTGACAAAGCAATGTTTGGAAATTTGAAATTAAATTGGCTTACCACTTCTCTTAGCGAGTTTTCACCGCCAATTCCGTAGCATTGCACAATATATTTTTTTCACGCACTGTGAGTACCATTTTAACTTAATTTTTTATGCTTGGTTCGTTAATTTGAAACAGGAATTAATTAAGGATAATATTGACTACGTTTGACAGATATGTCAATAATAAATGATAAATGTGTATCCACTGTTTTTCTCATAGCCTACTTTTAGCTTCTACATAACTTTAAATATTAATTCGCAAAAAATAATTTCTATGCAGTTTTAATTGAATGGTTCAAAGTAAAATACTAATTTATTGAAAAAATGGGAAGTTTCAAAAAATAATTTTATATTCCTGAAATTTGGTATAGAGGTATAAAATTGCATTCTAAATAACTTTTCTTAGTGGAATTTTTTAATATTTTGAAAAATAAAGGTACTTTATTAGTGGTGATTTTTACAACTTTGCTTATAAAACACCCTGTAGAAGACCAAATCAAGTCATTTTTGGCAAACTTTAGTTTTACAAGAAGCAGGACTCAATCCTCAAATACCATTCCAACCTTCCAAAATTGTTGGTCCATTACACCTCTTGTTACATATATCCTGGGAAACACTGTATATGAAAATTATTATTTTATCCTGAAAAATCGATGCTGAACGTTTGGCGGTTTAACTCTAGGTCACTCTGTGTATTGTCGTTTTCATAATGAAAAATATTTAAAAAATCGTTTATATCAGTACATTAGTCTTTTTTTGACAAATATTGTGAGACAAAACAAAGAAAATGTTATACCGGTATGGTATAGGGTATCGTTTTACTTACTGTTTGTCTATGTATAGTGGTTCCAGTCAGTTTGAAAATCGTAGAAAAAAGACCGACAAAAGAATACTTCATAACACGAGCGATGGCCATGAGCGTCAATCGACAATTTTTAGAATCACTTTTTAATTATTGTAAATATTGTTTTACTACTATATATTAATTGATAAGCATGAACTAAATTATTTATTTATAATAAATAATGTTAGTTTATAAACAACTCCATAAACGATTCAATAAAAGTAAATAAATATCATTTAACCTACGGCTATGCTACCGGCCAGTGGCTTTGTAATGGTGAGCCAGGTAAACAATCGACTACTTTCATTTGAGGTAAGCGCATAACATATCTGGCTAACTATATTCATATACGGATATCGTTTGCAATATTCAAGCACGGTCTCGGCTCTTATTCTATCACCTCAGGCTTTGCGTGTTAGCAGTAGTTAGACTGAATTTTTAAAATAAGAATAGAAATACTATACACTTTCCTCTTTTCCTATCCCTATTTGATATCAAGGGTCACTTAGAAATCTTAAAACAATTTGCGTTGGTAGACCTAAGTAGCATTACACTTGTTTTTTGACAAATATCGTAGGATGAAAAAAACAAAAGAATAGTTACGCAGTTATAAAATATCATTGTATTTACTTTTGACCTTGTCGTGCCATCGATTCATATTTCATGGTCGTCCGGTGACCAGTCGTCACTCTTGCTATTAAAATAAAATCGTTCCAGACTTCGACTACGTAGTATAAAGCAAGGTATGTGATATTGAAATTATTTATTTTCATCAGTTGTAAAAATTAGCTTTTACATAACCTACAAAATTGTTTAAAGGAAACTTGTGTATCCCATGATTTATTTAGTTTTATAAGAATTTTAAGTTAAATATAGGTACCATTTTGAGTACATTGATGTGTGTGTGTGTGTGTGTGTGTCCATTTCGATATAATACTTGCTGTATTTATTGTTTTTACTCTTACATCAAATTAGACCAAGAACATTTTCTAACATGGTACCTATATAAAGTAAGTAGGTACCAATGTAAATGTAGGCATGTGTTTCTTTTTAGAAGCAAACTCTGCAGAAAAGAATACAGAAGACTTTCAAAAAACATGGTTGGGACACGTAACTCATAGAAAACAACGGGAACAGGGAAATTATTACTACTAAATATGCACCTTTTTAAAAAATTAAGTAGTTGTAAAGAACAGTGGCGGCCGGTGAAATTTAGGTTAACCATATCGCAATATTCAATCATGTGGATCCCAGGCCATACTTAGTAGTAAAAAAATTGAATCGGAGTGAATGGAGGACTTAGTAGCGTACCAAGTTGTTAACATTGTTTTAAAGCAACTTACAGTCTGGCTATTTAGGTAAACTACGGCCCTGAAAGTCTACAATGATATCCTATGAATAGCATAAAACAGATCCTGTAAGGGTCCCAGGTTAATCCTACGGATATGTGAAAATACGTTTGTGCAATATCTATTCTCCTATTTCCTATCCCTATTTGATATCCAGGGTGACTTACAGATCTTAAAAACATCCTTTTTTTTTAATTACGCACCCTCTAGTTTCTTCGAGACTCAAAACATAGTCAGCTGTCAATTGTATATTTTGCTGGGCTGAGGCGATAAAGATTGTATCTTCGGATCGACTCGATAAAACTTCATAATCATCGATTCTTAACTTAACTGATTGCTAATGGAAAATGAAAGCTAGTCTACTGCCTAACTAATACTAGTGAAATTAATCTAATGAAACCTAACACGCCAATGTTTTTTCTAAATATTCGATTAAACTAATTTATTAGAGACAATTATATCAAGTTTCCTAATTGAAATACACCACGAGGAGATGGTGCTATTAAACTGGTAAAAAATCACTTATAACCAATTACAACTTTCATAGACGCACAAAAAAGATCATCAGCAAAGAGGAGATTTAAATTAAGACCAGCCACAACACGAAAGTAAAATGAAACAATAACAAAAATAAGACTCGAAACAACAAAGTTGAAGATTGCGCAACACGAACCGGACTGGCTATTACATAAAGTGGCAAATGAAATGTAAAGTGTAAACGTGAATTAAATCGAGATAAATACGTTCCGCGTGTAAAAATCCCGTTCAAATAGCCTGCATACACCGGCGAAAAGTGAATGGATTATCTACTCGCAGATCTGGAAGTACATACGGCCGCCCGAGGCATCCGAATCCGCCAACAGGTGGCCTAGACCCAAAATAATGCATCGACAATAAAATGAAATTTGTTCTATTAATCCTACGCTTATGATGTATCTACTAATAGCTGTATACTAAACTAGCACTATTGATTGAAATTCGCTTAGTTAAGCTAGACAACAATAACTATTATTACCTTAAATAAAAATTTAAATTTAAATAAAAACCAATTAATCGCCTTTATAAAAATAGTCACTAAGAACCGCGAAATAAAATTTCGCCGTCGCACCGTTCGGTTATTTGAATTTTATTAACTAATATGGATATAGAGGTAGATGAAACAAATATTTTGTCATTCGTTCATTCTTACATTAATTTCAATATTGAAACGTAATAATTTCTTTAGGGAAAATAAAACGAATCATTGAATTTAACTTACTTTAATGATTTACACAAAATACACAAACAAAGCAGAGCAATTTGACATCAGGGCGGTGAGTAAACTTTACAAAAACTTTCGTCAGAATAATCATATCAACGAATCATTTGTCCATCTGACATAGAACAAAATACAAAGCAAACTGTACACAATAAGAATCCGTATATGGCAAATAATTAAACTAAACTAATCACGATCTGGCCAGAGCGGTAAAACAAAGAATTTTTACGATAACATAATTAAGACACAAAATGAAAATATTACTAACTGTATGTAAAGTTAATAACAAAAAAATGGCCCGACAATTAATATTTTCGATATAGACTGGTTCGGTAGTCGTACATTAGGTTCTTATGCCCCTGGTCCCCATGACAGAATACCGAACGGTTGCATTTGCAGACGACCTTATAGTTAGTTATTGGCGCGGTTGCTAAAATGTAAGCTGTCGTCGAGGCCGTCGGGAATTGGATGTCCGCCAACGCTCTGGAGATCGCCCCGGAGAAATCCGAGGCGATCGCCCTCACCGGCAGAAAACGCATTCAAGAGATGACCATCAATGTATTAGGCACCAGTACCACCGCCAAGAAACACCTGAAGTGCCTGGGGGTATACATTGACCACAGGCTTGCCTGGAATACCCACAAAGAAAAGACCGCCGAGAAAGCCGAAAAAGCAGCCATGGCAATCGCCAAGCTTATGCCCAGGACCAAGGGCCCTTTGACCAGTACCCGCCGACTCATTAGCTCGGTGGTAACGTCTATCCTGCTGTACGCTGTGCCAGCATGGGTGGAAGGACTTAGTATCAAAACCAACAGGAACAAGCTACATAAAGCCCAACGGGGTGCACTAATCAGGATTTGCTGCGCGTACCGAACGGTCTCCACGGTTGCCTTGCAGGTCATTACCGAAACCCAACCAATCGACCTGCTGGCCAAGGAACGGGCTTACAATCACGGGGCGGACAAAGACGCCAAAGCCTACAATCGACGCTGCTTAATGGAACGCGGGCAGACCCGCTGGTCCACCGCCGCCCAAGGGGGATGGACCCGCACAGCCAACTGGCTACCATCTTACGCAAGTACTTAGCGGACACGGGAACTTTGGTACTTACCTCCACAGGATCGGGAAGAAGGAATCCGACACCTGCCCCTACTACCCTATGAGTGACACCACGGCCCACACAGTGTTTAGCTGCCCCCGCTGGAGCACCGAACGAGCTAACACGGCCAGAATCCTAGGACAAGTCCTGAACGAAGCTAACCTCGTTGATATTATGCTCAGTTCAGAGCAGAGCTGGCGTGCGATCAACGACCTCTGCGTCACTATCCTAAGCGCTAAAGACACGGATGAAAGAGCCAACTAGAATACGGCAAGCCACCACACCACTGTAGCAATGCTAACGCGGTCCCGGATGATGTGCTGAAGAACGGAAGGGTTTTAGCCGGTAAAAGTCCGGCACTAACCGGCGTGCTAGAACAACAGCGTCGGGTGTCCATGAGGATTTCCCCTCCCTGGAAAAAAAAAGGTTCTTATGCCCAAAACACACGGGAGATGTCTAAAAACAGGGCTATATAGTTACGCAAACGTAACGTTCACATGAAATTATTCACGCACTATTATAGTCTTCTCATTGGGTAAGAAAAGTATTTACCGGACGGTAACACTGGATACAACAAAGAATATTACTTGCCAAACGTGGAATGAGGTGTTGAAAGCCGTCAATAATTCTGCATTTTCGCAATCGGCTTCAAACAGGAAAATTAACATCACGATAGGCATACAGAATATAAAAGTCTGTACTTACAGCTAATTCGACAAAAACATTGCCTTACTATAGTTATGGGCAATGGATAACATAATGGTAATCGAGTTAAGAGTGCACTTTCACAACCGAAGTTGGAAAACTTTTACCGATCCCTCGCCAAATTCATGCTGTAACCTAAATTGAATTCTCCATAAAAAAGATTTTCTTTTAAAAATATACTATTTTTTTTACTTTTCCACACATTTGAGCAACATTGTATTATTCAAAACCATTTATTAAACATATGTTTATAACACGTGTACATGATACCAGTTTTTGCTATGTACACAAATGACACGTCCGCAAATTAGATACAACCCTGAGGATTGGGCTATTAAACGTGTTCAGATATTAAACGAACTTCAATGAAAAAAAGAAACAGGCATAACAGAAATACTGGAAATCATAAAACCGTTCTGTGTTTATGTACGTTCAGCCGTTTAACAATTACCTGTAGTTAATTTAAACTGCAGTAATTAAATAAATTACTTATTACATCCATGCCGACATTACACATGCGTAGGTACATAAAATAGCTAATAGCTGATTATGAGAAACCGTGCTAATTTGTGATTGGATGCTCCTGGTAGCTCATATCATGAAAGCGTTTGCCATCACAAGGTCACGCATGCTATTGTTGATGTGCCCTCGAAACTATTATCCATGTACCATGACCCGGTGAGATGTCTCACTTTAACATATCACAGACCACACCTAGTCACAAATTGCGAAAATTTCAAGCAGGTGTTTAGAAAAGTAGAATCATTTTTTTTAGCTAAATTCAAAAATTCATAAAAAATAACAATTAACAAATTTTTAATAGTCTGGCAGGCGCAACATGATTTTTACATGTTTTGCAACCATTTTCACCTTTTAAGTTTGAGGTGTTCTATGGGGTCCTTTTTTGTCACGAGCTCGATTTATACTGTGTAAATTAATTCAGTAATTAACGGGAATGGACAGAGCCGCTCTTTCGAAAGATATTGGGCTGAGGAATCAAATTTGTTTAAGATATTGTTCCTGGAGGGAGCTAGAATCTTCTGAGGTAGTTTAGATAAACACCAGAACACTTGAACATTACACGAATACTGACACTCGACGCGCATTTCACCAACCATGCTGGCATCATCGGTGGCTGGTTAAAGCTAAAGTACAACCAAAAACATACCTATATTATGTATGATAAACATGCTAACCGTTATACTCTTCGCCGATTTACTGCACTTTTTATATAATTGTTGCACATTCTATAGGATACTCTTCGCAGTTTATTTGTAAATAATATTAGAAAGAAATCTGAGGCCTTGCTTTCTAGTATATACACCAAGTCCTAAGTTTCTGTACTCTTATCAGCTTGCTTATTATTCTCTATTTACCTCTACTTACTCCTTCAACGAAATCGTGTCAAAATGTTTCAGATGTCGTTATAATACATACGTGTACCAAATTTCAAGTGAAAATCTCAGTTTGATTTAATCAACTCTTTTAGTAAGGGAGTGGTGGTGATGGGGGGATGGAAAGTATTATAAAAAAAACTGAGGCCTTCTTTTCTAGTATATACCTACATCAAATCCCAAATTTCTGTACTCTTACCAGTTTGCTTTACTTATTAAACTTAAAAACTTACTTAAAAACCTGAAAAATATTATAAGAAAATCTGAGGCCTTGGCTTCTGGTACATACACCGAATTGCAAGTTTCTGTATTCTTACCAGCTTACCTTACTTTTTTTTCTTCTTTTTACCCCTATTTAACCCCAAACACTTCAACGGAATCATGTCAGAATATAACCTAGTTCCAGATGTCGTTATAATACATACGTGTACCAAATTTCAAGTGAATATCTTAATTTTATTTAATTAACCCCTTTAATAATGGAGTAGGGATGGTGGGGGGTTAAAAAATATTATAAGAAAATCTGAGGCCTTGGCTTCTAGTACCTACGTACACCGAATTTCAAATTTCTGTACTCTTACCAGTTTGCCTGATTTATTTTCCCCCTTTTACTCCTATTTAACCCCCAACCTTTCAACGGAATAATCCCAAAATATAATCTAGTTCCAGATGTCATTTTATTATTGTATAAGTATACCAAATTTCAAGTGAATATCTCAATTTATTTTTATCAACCCCTTTAATAATGGAGTGGGCCGGAAGGGGGGGGGGGGGTTGGAAAACAACATTTTGAGGCCTTGGCTTCTAGTACATACACCTAATTTCAAGTTTCTGTACTCTTACCAGCGTGCTTTACTTATTTCCCCCTATTTACCCTCAACCCTTCATCGGATATGTTAAAAAAACAATCCAGTTCCAGATCTCGTTATATATGTGTACAAAATTTCAAGTCAATATCTTAAACCGTTCCGAAGAAAACGTGCGGAGAAAAAGAGTTACAGACAGACAGACCGACAGGCAGAAAATTGTTCGCTCAAATTTAAAATTTCGACGTCTCATGACATTCTAAACTTATTTTAAGAAAAAAATGTTTGAAATTTTTTTTACGATTACTATACTTCCAATCCACTACGTGGATGTGGAAGTAAAATTATATAACTTCATATTGAAGTCCTCTAGAAGAGCATTTTCTAAGCATATGAGTTTGTGAACAGGATTTTAAAGCATTGCATATAAATGAGTATGAACTGTTAAAACACTAATAAATTAAATTAATGGAGGTTTTTTTTTCACTTGCTTAACCCAGTTTGGCGAAAATGCAAATGAACTTTAAGGTCAAGATCCAAGCGAAAACAATAATATGGTTTCTATAAATAAATTATCATTATTTAACCATTAAGATTCTCGTCAATGAAATAGGCAGGTGCAATTGGAATAAAATGAATTCGATATTAACTACAATTAATTGCATTTAAAAAAAAACATTCCTATGCGTTTTCTTAATATCATGTGCGATTAAGAATTTATTAGATCAATTGTAATGTAAAGTTCGTAAGGATTCAAGGTGTGAAAAACGGAATGTAGGTACATGATCATAATAATCCGGCTTAACAGTAATACGTCTCCAGTTACTAAAATTATTATATGCTACAAAACTAATTTAACTAAAATTAATAATAGAAAAAGTGCTCAAAAACTTAGGAATAAAAATTGATTGATTGGTTGATTGATTTGCCAGCGTAAGATGAGATCGCTGAAGATTCCGGCCATCCAGTCTGGAGGTTCGTTCCAACACGCAGCCCGGGCATGTTCGGAAGTAACAGTCACAAATGGCAATTCGGTTTTCCGAACGACTCTGAATAAGTTACCAACGTATTAACAGTTTACGTCTGTAACATACAACGTATTGCACTATTAATTATAATTTAGTAAAAGGCACGGCAAAAGTGTATATTATATAGGTTCAAAACAATAATTTACTTTTATATATAAAGTCAGTAGGTGGTGTCCGAGAAGTGCATTTGCTCCGTTTTTGCAATCTATTTTCAATTACAAAAACGACGGCGCAAATGTTACTTGTTTTTCTCGGATATCACTCACTGAGAACCACGTTGGTAACTTAATCAGAGATGCTCGAAAACCGAATCGATATTTGTGTCAATTACTTCCTTCAGTCGCTGTGACATATTCATGCCACGACCGGGCGGTCCCGCCCGACCGCCCAACGGACGACCGAACAGCGTACAGGAGCAAACCTTGAATGTCTTATATACCGCCAGACCGGCTGCATACGCTGGATTGGACATGGGGCATGCTTGTTGTCAGCAGAGAGAGCCACATGACGCATGTTGTAGGAATGTAGGATGGGAAGTGTAGATGTCTGTGAGATGCTTCTTTTAAGTTTCCATGCTTCCTTTTAGTTTTCATCTGTCATCATCAGATGGAAAGTGGATGCATTTGCGAGATGCTTTTTTTAGTTTCCATGCTTCTTTAAAGTTTCCATCTATCATCATCTCCTTATTTATTTTTTTTTCTAAGTTTTCTGTTTCTTTCTGTTTCGGGATCTAGCCGTGCCTTCTGCCCACTTGCGTCCATGGGTATATCGTTTCATGTTTCCAGAAATCTGCGTTTTAACTCGCTGCAATGAGCATTTATTTATATTAACCGTTCCACAGGTAAATATCCATTTACGGTGGAAGTGCAGGGAAGGGCTCTGTGTCTCGGTAAAAAAAAGCTTTTGTCAGCGAGTTATGGGAAAGATTAATTTGCTGCAAAAGATTTTTTGTATTATTGCTATCTGTCCCGCAGTAAAGGAACTGCGGGTTGCAAATGAAAATGTGACTCGACATAATAATTTGTATACCCTGTATGCAATTTTTGTACTAGTTAGTTTCATTAGTCGTTTTTCAATTTCGAGTACTTTCCTATTTTATTACCTGCTTAACTATTAACTAAAAATACTAGTACCTATCAGTAATTCAAACAACTATTTTCTACTTTACAGACAAGTCTACAACCGTACTAATAATTTCCATAGCCTAATTTTCTTACATCACGTTCATCTGACGTGGCCATTTTGAAAAAACAAAAAAATTGTTCGTATCTCACTTATTTTTTGGAATTTTTTACATCTGAAAAAACTGTTGCACTTACAAATTTATGCTTAACGAGAAACCATAAAAAAATAGTCATTCCATTTAAGAAAACAAAGTTGATGTCACTTCCGGTTCAACCGGAAGTGATATTTCCATTCCTGTTAGTTTAAAAGTAGCTTATTATTGTCTAATTTATTTGTACCAAAAACCAAATTTTTAAATACAAAAACAACCAAAATATTGGGGGCGTACATTGACTCGTGGCCACCCGGTATAGTTATTTTTTCTGCTGTTTGCAAAAGAATATGTTTCAATACAAAGTAAGTTTTTGTTTTTTGTTGTATCGACGACTCGACCATAAAAGTTTTGTGCTCTTGAGAAAATACGGTTACACAATTTTAAATATAAATTCTAATGAGTAATAGTTTTGGTTTAAATAGTCTAAACATTTTTATTTTCATGGGCTACTTGGCGTCGTCTTTTTCAACGCTCGATAGATAAAGTAACAGACATCAGGCTGCCATATTAATGACTGAAATAAAACTACATCCACTGGTATAAAAATTACTATGCAAGGCACGTCGAAGAAGAAGAAGCGCAACAACGACAATTTCACTTCGCAATCAATCTGAAGAAATTGTGCCGCAGATGGAAGGCCACCTACATCAATACTTACGGAAAAAGAAAAAAAACGATTTATCTTCGGTCGATGGTCAGCATCGACGTCTATATATGGTAGGTAGATAATGGCGAAGTAGCAGATAGCTTTCGCGGTTAAAATGCCACTGTAGTGTAATCACTTTTAAATGAATAAGCTTGTCGGAAGTTACGACCCTTTTGTTTCTTAACACAAAAATTTATCGACGAACATTTTTTATCTTGTTTATTTTACATTGTATCAGGGATTTATGTGCGATACAAGCTCATAATTAGGGCTACATTGTATGGGTTTAAAGGATGATGGCATAAATAAGCTTGCGGGTGTCGTTTAAATGCGAACAATTTAAATAAATGACAAGTTTATTATTTAACATTAACAACGTAAAGGATATTCGGAAGAGAACTGCCGTAACAATAACGATGAGTATCTGGTAAGATTTCAAGGCTCACATCTCGTTGCGAGTACGCCTGTATTCCCTTCAAAACATTTTGCAAAAATTCAACACAAAGAATTCCAGAGTCATTGTTTGTAGTACCTAATAGTCCATTCTCATAGCCAAAAATCCCGTATCGCTTGGATGCTCTGCCAATTTAAAAAAACCTCCAGAACATGAAAGTACTGCTCTGATATAACACATTTTTTGAGGTTGGCATTCTGCAAAATTGTTGTAAAAAAATATGGCGGATCAAAGATGGCAGCGCACGACTTTTTTAAACAAATTCTATGTTCGTTATTTCTTGACGAATTTTAAAAAACAAAAAAAGCAAGTACTCGTTTTAAGCATAACTTAAAAAAAAATTGTCCTGTGATATAGTCATGATGAAACATATTCTTTATAGGATTTTGCAAACAGCGGAAAGAAAAATTATCTATGAGAACTAAAGGAAAAACTATACAGGGTTGGGCAATAGTCCCGGAACGGCTCGATTACAGCCGAACGGGACCTCGTATGAACTTACAATCATAATTAACAGAGAACAGTGGATATCCAAACAGCTGTATCCAAAAAAGACACTCTTTTTTTACCATTTTTTTTACAAAACTACGTAAACAAGTTTTTTTGTAGTCGTTTAATAAAAACACAGGTCATAGTTAAATTGTTCTCATTATTTTACTAGTTTATCTAAGTAAGTCGTGGTATAAACGTAACTGTGACATTACTTTTGTACTACTAATTTATGATTCTAAAAACGTGTCTTTAAAATGGCTCAACTGAACGACACTGAACGAATAACTTTACTATGATGATTGGATTCGGAGAGAGGCGTCGATCCCTTCAGGAAGCAAGTGACCTCTTCAACGATACCTTTCCTGAGCGAAACCCGATTTCCAAGTCGACAGCATGTCGAATTTTGCACAATTTTGAACATACGGGAAATATCAAGAATTTACCAAAAACTGGCCGCCCAAAAACAGCGACAAACGACGACAGAGCTTTAGATGTACTGTTAGCGATTCAGGAGGAGTCTAAAACGTCAATTCCGAAACTTTCATTAGAAACTGGTAACAGTGAAAGATCCATTCGAAGAATACTCAGGAGAAATAAAATACATCCCTACAAAGTCAGCTTACTTCAGGAACTTGCGGAAGATGACCCTGATCGTCGAATGCAGTTTTGCCAACAAATTATGAATTTCTTAGACGAGACACCACAGTTTGTAGATCGCATTTTGTTTTCCGATGAGGCTATATTTTGTTTAAATGGATTTGTCAATCGTCACAATTGTCGCTATTGGTCTGCTGAGAATCCACATTGGATGGAAGAAATGCACACACAACATCCACAAAAAGTAATAATAATAATAATAATAATAATAATAATAATAATTTATTAACCATGCTGATACAAATCCAGTATATATGGCAAGTCAACAATAATTAGTGTATAACATAATGATAATAATAGCAATAATATAAATTCACCACTAAAAACGATACAATTCAGTATATACGGCGGCAAATGGCAACACATGGTAGAGATAATATAATGATAAAATTTGATGATAAGAATAACAAACAAATAAATAAAAATTAAGTAAAATATAACTAACAATGTGACAAATATAGACAAACAACATTCATTTATTGTATAGTAAATGTCTGGGCGGGTATAATTGGAACACATGTAATAGGGCCGTTTTTTCTAAATGGTAATTTAACTGCTGATACCTATTTAACTTTATTACGCGAAAGAGTTATACCCGCTGTAATTCAGATATTTCCCAACCGCGAAAATCCTCAGGTGATCGCAAATGACGTGTACTTCCAGCAAGACGGAGCTCCGCCACACTATGCCAGAATTGTAAGAAATTTTTTGGACACTGTCTTTCCCCGGAGATGGCTAGGTAGAAGGGGTCATATCGAATGGCCAGCTAGGTCACCTGACCTAACACCTCTTGATTTTTTTCTGGGGTCATTTGAAGTCTGAAAATGTTCAGCGGGAATTGGTGGACAGGTTAGCACATTGTCAGGCAGTGGAAGGATTCCAATTTGAACATTTAATAAAATAAAACTATTCTCTGTTAATTACGATAGTAATTTCTAATTTTCCCTTATTGAGACCACATTACATAACAGAATCCATACAAACGTTACATCGTTGAATTTGAGATTCCTTAAAGTATACAAATATGGAAAAATATACCGGGTGTTTTATTTAAAAAAATTGACACTTATGTCACACCTCCGAACATAATGACGTCACGGTCCTGAAATACATGTCAAGAAGTTCTAAAAATTTCGCTGAATAAAAATTAAAATTCTTATTTGCCATTCTCATTTTAACACTAGAATCCAACATAGTCCCCTAGGTGTATGCTTTACAAATTTACAACGATTACTTCTGTCAAGGAATTACGATGGAAATTATACTCTATAAAAGGACAAGGAGAGAATTTGTTACCTGCGCTTAATGCTCTTGAACAGCATAATCTTAGGTAAATATATTAATTTAATCGAATACTGCGCTATTTAGTAATGTTGGGTTTCTTATATAGGGCAAATTTTATAGCGAGGGTATGGAAGTTAAGTCATACCAATATTCAGAAACTTGCCAATCCAGACCTATGTAGATGGAAAACAATGGGAGGAAGTTTATGTGCGGCAGTTCCAATTACAAAGCCACCTGCTCCTGAAAGCCTATTGTTTTTAATAAAATATGGCTGTAAAAAGGGATGCGTCAGAAAAAGTTGCAGTTGCAAAAAACATGTTTTATGTTGCACCGAAGCTTGGGCATGTACAGAATTTGAATGTTCCAATATTGAACCAATGCCCATATCTGACATAAATGATGACGACGATACGGAACTTGATATATCTGAGGGTGAATCGGGTAAGATCAATATATTTTAGGTAAAAACAAAATAGCTTAAGTAAGAATACAATTCTTTCAGAAGACTAGCAAAAAATTTCGGTCTGGCTGACAGCTGCAAGAACTTCCATGTACGACATTGCTGAACATTTTATATTCATAAAGTATTGTTTTTATCTGTATTTAATATTTAATAAATAATGTTTATTTTTTCTCATACTTTTTTTTAAGAAATGATTCGTCACCAAACTAAGGAAAACATTTTCCAGCTTAGCATATTTAATAAGCACCTCTCTTGAAACGTTGAGAACTTCTGTTTTTAAATTACTAGTGTCCATAACAGCTACTGAACTGTGGTAGGTTTTTCGATCGCAAAGTGACACACGCAAGGTTTTTGACGTTTAAAACTATTATTATTTAAAGTAAAAGTAAAAGTGAGGATATATTTAAAATCAGCATTAAATTTTTTATAACTTAATTTTGAAGAGTTTTTCATGTACTATAATGGATTTTCCGCTAAAAGTAAATAACTTAATAAATTAATTCTGATATTTTCATTTATCTAAGAAACATACAAAATATCATGACTTTATATGAGAGTATTATTTTTTTTTTTATAAAAGATGTACTTAAAATGAGTACTTGCTTTTTTAGTTTTTTAAAATCCGTTAAGAAATAACGAATTTATTCAAAAAAGTCGTGCGCCGCCATATTTGATCCGCCATATTTTTTTTTGCAACAATTTTCCAGAATGCCAACCTCGAAAAAAATGTTATTTTAGGGCAGTACTTTCGTGCTGGAGGTTTTTGATAATTGGCAGAGCATCCAAGAGAATGTCAAAATGAGAATGGACTATAAATAAACTGTTACCTATTTCATTTAATCATATAACAACAAACATTTTCAACAATAAACGTACAAAAAAAATTAACACTTGCAATTTTCCAAAGAAAATTTCTGAATAGTGTTAACAGTCCAGCAGCTAACTGACTTTCTTGGAAACTTATCGTTACACAAACTTTGTGTAACTTAATTATTAAACATAAATCACATAGTTCAAGATACACTTTTACAAGGAAATGATTTAATACATTTTTTTTTATTATTATATTTTATTAATCTAATTTATATTTACGTATTCACTGAGGCCACGCCTTACTGTGATACCTTGTTGTTCATAGGTTTCGCTTCAAATTATACTATGTGTGACTGTTGTCTTAGTGCGCATCTAATTATTTAAAATCAGTACGTTCTATAGACTCAACCTGATCATTTATTTTTCAATTATTTGATTTTATTAAATTCAGGAAAAGACTACGTTGGAATAATTTTGATTAGAATGACTTATAATCTGGTCGATATTTTATGCACAAAACATTTAGTAGCTCTATATTCGAGATAACTTGCATCTGGTCTCATCTGATCACATTTATCGCTGGTGTCCGGGTTCTACATATAAAACAACTATACGGATTTATGAAAATATGTGTCGGAGATGTTCCCCTGTATATACTTTGTATACTTTCGTAGACGCCTTTCGATGGTCTTGTAGACTCATAATTCATTGAAGTCAAGAGAACGTTGTCAACAAGTACTGATTGCATGAAGGAATGTGAATAGTAAACATCTCGATATGTGGTCGTGTGAACCATCAGATGACGTCTGGAGTCCCTGGAAAAGCCCCTTCCTGGTGAGCGGAACAACATGCCTGAAAGTCCCGTAGATAAGTACCTATTCTTAAGATAAACTCGGTAGAGGGTAGTTGAAACCGCGGGACTGGCAGTGGTGGATTGCTAGCTCCAGTATTTTGGTCGTATTGTTTGTATTTTCAATCCTAAGACATTTACCTGTTAAGATAAATCAAACCTCATGTTATTTTGTTATTTGTGCGACTTTTATTTAAGTGATTTTATTGTGTTTATCAATGTGTGGCCTAAATCTAACAGATCCGCCCTAAAACGCCCTTTGCCCTTGCCGTCTTCGACATATACATGCACATGCATCTTAGAACAAGTACAGTGGAACGTGCTTGCGCATATAAAAAAGCGAAAGTCGCTGCAGCGGCTACTTAAATGTAATTAATATAATAAACAAAACAAACATGCAAAAAGAAACAGCCGCAAAGTCCAGTTTTACATAAATATAAACCGTGACAAATTAATTGTCGATACAAAAAAAAAAAAAGAATTATTGAAGCCTACTTCGTTTTCATTAACATAATATTTATAAAAAAGGACAAGGTCGCGTAAATTTAACATTTCAAATGTAACCTCACGGGGCGTGGTGCGGACAAGCATTGTCAAATGTCACCGAGACGAAAACCACACCTGAGTGCTCTATTTGCAAAAATTTGTGTATCATTTACGCCCGCGATCGCAGACGCGGAATACCAAACAGGCGAAACGTATACTCGAGCCGTTAATCATAAAGTATAATGGGTGTTTTCCAGTTCAAAGGTTTCAATTGTTATGCGAACGCAGAGAAATGCATGTAGTTTTCCTATTATGTCACGTTATAAATATATGGGAGGTACTCGCTATGGGAGGAATCTGTTTTTATATTACATATTATTTAGATCTATGTTAAACATATGTTGGGTATTCTATTTTATTCACATACATTATGCAATATCACAATAGTGATTGTGTGTATGTTATTATAACTGTTATGTTAATATACTTATCCAGATTGTTGAAAGTACGGCGTTTCTTGTTTTATTTGATTATTTCACGAAAGGTGGGACTGTTATCGCCTTAGAAGATTTATTACACTTTGTATTTCAAAACTGTCTGATTTCCGAAGTAAGCGCTTTAGTACCTTGTCTATATGTCATATGTAATTTCATTTCCTCTTCCTGTTCCAATCAAGCAAAATCAGCATTAAAACCATTAACAGGCATTTTCAGGAGTCACTATCACGAGATGCCAGCTCAAAAAAATGGGTAAAGCTGAGAACCAGATGTGTCGTTTCTGTATGGATATGCTTTGTTTATGCAATGGCTTCTCCCTCCAAAAGCTACAAGACTTGGATCAGATAATTTCAATACCTTCAAAAACAAAAGAGATGGCCTCCAAATCTAATTCCCCTAGCTACTACTATTACTATGATATGAATATCATTTCCCTATGTCATCAATTCATAAAACAGGAGCTACAATAGAACCCTGTAGTACTCTAATTTTTATTTCTTGATAATGACTATTAACTCATATACCAATGTCAGAAAAATTCGTTGAAATTAAGAATCAAGTTACCGGATGAGTTACTTTCAAAGCAAGTATCCAAAAGAATTTTCCAATTATTCTAATTCTATGCTTCATTTTTAATATTTTGCTCACGCCAAACAACAACGCAGATAATAAAGCTAACTTTTATGAACTTTACATGTCTTACATTGATTGCATAACGTTTTCTTAGTAACGTAATACCATGTAACGGTACAATTATGCAATATATGTAAGCTCTTTAATAAAAATAATAAAGTAATCTTGGGCTTGACCTTAAAGATATGCGGAAAATGAACAATTAAATTCATTATGTATTTCAAAAGCTGTTTCGCTTAATGGTACACTTGTTATGCAAATTCTGCTACAACCAATGCAGTTCTGTGACCAATTCTGTCAATATAGAAATGCCATACAGATACGACAAAAGATTATATTTGAGCAAACGTTCCCTATACATTCATAAATTTTAAATGACCAACGGAAGATAATAATCAGAGTAAAATACTGACTTAGTATTGTCTAAATGTTATTTGTGGCATTATCTTAATTTTTTTTTTTCAATTCTTTGGGACTTCCTGCCATATGCATTTTTTCTTTTTAATCAGTGCTCGGGTAATCTACAGAATATCACAATTAACCAGTATGCTTGTGACTTTTACGTCAAAGGATCAGTTAGAGGTTGCTTTCTTTTTAAATAAATAACACAAATAAGTATAAAAACTTGAAATTAAATATTTCGCCGACGTTTCGGAAATCTAATCTGTTTCCTTTTTCAAGTCTTTTTGAAGACTCTTTTTTGCTGTGTATCATAAATACACAGCTCTAAGAATGTTTGTTATATTCAATATCCATAGATACTTACTATTTACATAGAACTGTTGATATACTTAACAGTTTTTTTTAGTTTTGTACAATGTTAAGTTTGTGAAGTTCTTCTTTTAACTTTGGCAACCAAGTTGTACAGACATCTTCGGAACAACTCGACACCCATCTATCCTAATTCAATAATACCGCGGATTCTTTATCTTTTTTGCTATCTGTCTCTTTTGTTAAATTTCTTTTAATTTTATTTATCTGAAATCTGTTTTGCATTATCCTGTTCGTTAGAACCATAAATAATTATTGCATAAATACGTATTACTTGGTAAGTGACTATTCAGTCCATCTTAAACTTTGAAAGAAGTAGCACTTATGAGTGTATCCTTGGTGTAGGTTACCGAAACACGTGTATGTGAAAGTTTCTAAAGTTTTTTGGTAATTGTTTTTGTCTTTAGTTGTTTTTTTGGTTTTGTTGAACAGGATAATTTAAAATTAAAATTAACATTATTGTGACAGTTATCTGTACGTAATGTGCATATTTCTTCCTTTTAATTCAATGTTGTTCGTGACATATAGTCAGCAAAGTATTTTGTTTAGAAGGATATCTGTTTTTGTACTTATCTATGATAAGTCTTTAGTAAGAGTTTGAAATAATTACGAGTATTTTTTGCTGGTAATATATTAATTTCCTCAATTCTACTCGTATCTTGATAGGTGTAGCTTGTTGCCTATCTGCAAAGGTGTATTATTTAGAAATTAAACAGGTTTTCTTTAAAATAATTTAGGTTAGTGGTGTTGATCGTATTTTCTTAGAGTTTAAGTGCTACATATCTGAGAAATTCAGTCTTTTGATTGTTATCCTTTGGTGGTGCATCATCATTGGCTAGATAAAGTTTTCTCTAGGTGCTTAAGTTGGCAACACTGAGAACGGTGGGAGATTTCTGGTGCTCTCGTTTTGACAGAGACACGAGGTAGACGGACGGTGGTCCTGAAGAAATCATTTGGTTTCTGAAGTCCACGTGTTTCATGAGGTTATGTAATACTCTCTATATGAGAATGTTTGGACTGGCCTATACTTGGGTCAGGCTATTATTTGAGTGGTTTATGTATGAGCCCAGCTGTTCGGTGCTGTAATTTTGGTTATGGGGGCCTAGTGTTTGGAAGAGTAGTAGCAGAAGGAAATCTGTTGCTCAGAAGTTTAATTATGTATGGGTCTTGCCGAGATTTGCAGAAGTTTTGGCTTGGGGAGTTAGCCGCAGTAGTCTCCAGGAGATTAATGCAGGAATGTTGGCGCAACTAACGTTGAGAACGTCTAGGAGAATGCCAAGGATCTAAACAGGTTTTTTTAGTTTCATTTTGGTTATATATTTTTAAGGAAATTATTATAGATTTATTCAGTGATTTTCTTGTTCAAATATTAAAGTAAATTATACCACGGTCTTGCAACTATAAATTGAGCTCTAAGTTTATATACAGAATGATGAAATACTTAAGATTCTTACTGTGAAGCAACGTATGGTACCATGTGATGCTAATTTACCTTCTACTATATTACATATGAAATATTCTTAATAGAATATACTTATTTTAGAATATTCATTAACATCTAAGCGTAAGCTGCGAACGTTGCAGTTGTCAGCTCATAAAATCTCGTTTATTACCTAATGCTTTAGTGATGAGCTGGAAATTTAATCCATAGTAAATGTTTAATTCGCTGTTATAAGTTAGAACTCATGGTTGTGTATCAGATAAATCGTAGTTGCAAGAGAATCTCAGTCAGAGAGTAAAGTTAGATTTTCAGTGAAGTTTTATTAAATCATATGTACAGAATTTCTTTTTTGCGCATGGATCATGTTTAACTAGTGACTAGGAATTTTATTTCTATGTTATCGTTGTACATCTCACTTGTGTTGTTAATAAATGTTCATGTCTACACGTTTCCGCATTTTATGCCAACGTTCCTGATATTTATTTGATATTTACCACGATCTTCAGTTTAGAGTGTTATTTATTGTAGTTTAATTTTGACGTTATTATTATTGATAAAGTTTAATATTTCCATCGCATGATTGCTAGCAACTTATGTTATGTTTGTTCCTGACTGGCAAAATTATTTATATTACTACATCTAGTATCCGCCAGGTGGCGGTGAGTATCCACCCTCCTTACCCACGCCCCTAAGCTCTTCACCAAGAAAACTGCCATTTGCAGGTGGAACACATTTTTGATATTTAGGTATTAAAATTGTTACACGATCATCTTCGGCTTAATATGCAAGAGGTTTCGAATGAAAATGATAAAAAGTGCTCACTAATCATCTCATTGACGACGAATCTAACGTAATGAATGAGTGCATGCGAAATCGCGAAATTACTTTTTTTATTTCACTTTTTACAATGTTGAAATTTCCATCACTCTATTATAATACTAGGAGATAACTTTTGTGAACGTTTCAATGAAATTGCGCAATAAAATCATGATTTTGCATTCTTTATTCAAACCAATATAAAGTAATAATGTCCCTACATCCAATTCTATTAATCGCATATTCTTTAGGAAATATTCTGTGGTTAATGTTAGAACTATAATAGTACTTACACATTTTGACAGTTCGATTCTAGTTCCTAACCTACAGTGGACTTACCTAAAAGAAAAAGTATATCATTAGTAAAGATTTTTTTTGCAATAACAAAAACAATTGATGAAATTGACAAATTGTATACTGTGGTGAATTGAACAAAGAGCGTCCGTTACTTGTAAAATAGTATAGTAGAGTAATTTATGTAATAAATCCAACCACACGCACGCTTACAAAGGCATTAGAAATCCACAGATAAAATTATTTCTATAATAAATAAATCTATTACAAGTGGCACATTTAGATCTTTTCTACTGAAAGTATCTTATTATTGCAATAAAATGAAATTTGAAAAGGCACTTGATTGCGAATGATGTGAATAAAAACTTCTATACATGCTTTATTACTTACTCCTTGGAATACTGATGAGTCTTATGTGAAAGAGTACCACCCTTGGGGGTTACTGGGGGTAAATAGTTATTCTATGATTGACAATTTACTTAAAATAACCGACTTTCATGAAAGCATGGGAAGGACAAGATGTAAAATATTTTACAATTGTCAATTTAAAGTGAAGCTTTCATAAACTTCCTCAAACAAATGAAATGATAATATGTTGAACCAACTGGATAAATGTATTAATTATCCAAATTGATGAATCCCAAGTGAAGTAATAGTGTTATAAACCGGGACAGATTGAGAAAAATCACCTTTATTGCTATTTTCGGTTCAAAACAAGAATATTGAACAACTTTCTGCAATGGCGTGTGAGGTGGCGGCAAGGCAGAACAGTGGTTCAAGTCAAATAAACTTACTACCCCCATGCGATGCACGCTTTACCGATTATCTAGATAGATAGACAGATTCTTTATTAATTCCAAAGCCAATTACAGAAACTGGATAGAATAAGTCAAAAATTGTAAATTACACAAACATACAAAGTAATGTATAACAAATATAAACAGCACAGTATAAACCAGTTGGTCGAAATAAATAAATGATAATATGATATTACAATGTATATGATGTATACAACTAAATGAGTTAAAATTACATACAAAAGTATTCATCCAGTCTATAAAAACATTTATCAGCCAAATATGTTTTTAACCGTTTCTTAAATTCAAAAAAGGTACTACTTTCTTTGATGTCAAGAGGTAAATTATTGTAAGCCTTAAGCCCAAGACTATTAGGGGAATTAGATGTTACATTTAATCTTCGAAATGGTATATGAAAAGAATTTTTTTGCCTAGTATCAATAGCGTGCACATTTTTGTTATACAAAAATCTATCCCTATTTTTGAATATATACAAACAAAGCTCATATATAAAAAGAGACGGCACTGATAAAATTTTATATTCCTTAAATATACTCTTACACGAGTGAGTATTTAATATACCAGTCATGCATCTTATAACCCTCTTTTGAGCTATAAAAACATTATGTGATGACGTAGAGGCGCCCCAGAAGCATATCTAATAGATCTTAGTTCCTACCATCGGTTTTCTTTCAAGGAAGTAACGATGGTCGAAGTCTCAGAGGTAATAAATAACCTAAAAGATAAAAAAAGTAAAGATTTACATGACATTTCCATGAAAATTCTAAAAGGAATCAAGCAGTCCATATTAATACCAATTACAAATCTAATAAATCTCTGCATTTCGAATAACATATTCCCGGACGCACTAAAAATATCCAAGGTTGTTCCTATTTATAAGAAAAATAATATAGACGACCCATCTAACCACAGACCAATATCCGTGATACCTTGCATTGCTAAAGTTCTGGAAATTATCCTAAAAATCCAGATAACCGCTTATGTAGAAAATAATAACCTCCTAAACCCCAACCAATATGGTTTTCGCAGTAAATTGTCAACGACCACAGCTATCGATAAATTAACATCCTATAAATTCGGGCTTTGAAAATGGAACATACACCTGTTCCTTGTTTCTAGACCTAACCGAGGCTTTCGATTGCGTGTCCTACAACATACTTCTAAAGAAACTAATATATTACGGACTTTTTGATAGTAGCATATCTTTCCTATCGTCATACCTAACAAATAGACGTCATATATAACGGAAAAAAATCCAGCACGCGAAAAATAAACCATTGGGTTCCTCAGGGCTCTGTCCTGGGACCCATACTGTTCCTAATCTACATAAATGACTTCCCCAACTCAATAAGCGAAAATGTACTTGCCATACTGTTTGCAGATGACACTAATTTGACTACCTCTAAAGACAACGTTGAGCACTTACTAGGTGAAATCCCTATAATTGAGGCAAACACTCTATCCTGGTTTGTTTCCAACAAATTATGCCTAAATGCATCCAAAACGGAAACCATGACATTCAGTCTTCGCAGCCTGGCGAACATAGATAACCCTGAACACATTAAATTTCTAGGAGTCAACCTAGATCCGAAATTATCCTGGAAATCTCATACCACACTTATTTGCAACAAAATCGCAAAATATACCTACTTACTTCGCAACCTGACCGGGAAAGTATCGCTAGGGACCTTGCAGACAGCATATCACAACCTCATCCACTCCACCATATCTTACACAATCCTAGTATGGGGACATGCCACCTCATGTGCCAATGTATTCTCAGCGCAAAGGAAAGCTATTCGTATTATTTCGGGACTAAAATACAGAGATGTGTGTAAACAACAGTTTATAAAGTTAAAAATAATGACCGTGCCATGCACTTACATATATCACTGTCTCCTATATGTAAAAAACAACGAACCCTCTTGTAACACCAGAAGTCAAGTTCATCCGTACACTACCAGGAAAAAAGATAATTTAAATACAAATTTCTTACGGCTAAACAAAACTAAGGATGGCACACAATTCTTCAATAAATTGCCTCCCGAAGTAAGGTCTCTAAATCTACCCCAGTTCAAATATAAAATAAAAAATCTCTTACTTAGAAACGCTTTTTATAGTACTGCGGAATTCCTAAATAGTAATCTGGACAGTCACCTTCAAGTGTAGTGGTACATTCGAGTTATCCTGTATAATATATCTATATTCATGTTACTTTTAAATTGTATGTACGTCTGTGACGTGCACATTTTATACATTGTATGTCTTTTACCCTAATTTGTTTTATTACATCTATGTTGACGTGTGTAAACACCTTGTGTATTTTAACACCAAATAAATCTAATCTAATCTACTTTAAATAGAGAGCAAACAGTGCATATGATCTTCTCAAATAGGGCACAATGTTCCCAACCCTCAACAAATTCTTGGAAGTTTATCTAGATGATAAATTAATCTGGCTGGTATATACGGAAAATTTAGCAAATAATACATTTATCTTGAGAAATTTAGCAAATGAAGTAGGAGAAGAAACCTTGAAAAATTCATACTCTGCATTATGCCACTTTTTGCTTTCTTATGCTGTTTTAGTTTCGAGACAACCATCAAATTGACTTATTGACTTATTGACTTAATATCTGGGTTAAATTATAAAGATGACTGTACAGAACAGTTTCGTAGATAAAACATACTCGCATTACCATCAATATATATTTATGAGTTGCTCTTGTATGCTAGAGAGAACTTGTATCCTCACAGTATAAACAAAGAATGTGACTACCATTACATGACAAGACTACAAGACACAAAAATATGTTAACAGCACCTTTTGGAAGATTAACTAAAAGTTAAAAGGGAATCCAATTTTTAGCACCCAAATTTCATAATACATTACCAAGGAATATAATAAGCCTACCAGATCGAGCATTCAAGAAAAAAATAAGGGCCATCTTGCTATTTATGATTAAACATATTAAATTTTTTCTAAAATGTTAATCGCCCTCAGAAGCGTTCGCCTCCATTGACAGTGTCAACAAACTCAAATTCATCACCGTTTGTTTTATCGTAATCTTCTGCATACATCTTGATCAATATTCAAGTTCAAACATTCCTGTCTTGGCACCGGTTAAAAATTATTTACTACATCTTCCAGTAATTCACCAATCACCGGCGACCCCATAAAATGAATTGTAAAATTGATTTAGGAGCTGAATCAAGCACTGTTTATATAAACCTAAACATTTATTAATAGCTCTAAAATAATATTCTGCAGATACTTCTACTTCTACTTTTGGGCTCAATTTTGTTACAGAAAATATTTTCGAGTATAAAAATAATAAAATAGCTTCACCATTTTTTTTTTATTGTAAATAAGTTGCATTTCCATTGAATTTCTATATTGTTATCTAGTTTTTCTTCTTTTTCCATTTTGACTATTGATAAAATCGTTCTGCAACCACTAAGCCTTAAGGAGCGCTATTTGAAGTCCAATGCATTATAGAAAATAAACAATTAATAGTTCGTGACTACGCCCTGCATTGCCACACGTACCACAACATAACACCTTATCAACTATACCAATAGACAGTTAATTATTCTATTTGGTTCGGTTTCTCCTCGCAGAGTACTGCCAGCTGCAACACTCACGAGCTAATTGAATCGACGTGGAGTATGTTAAGATATATTATTCAATAAATCACACAGTACGAATAATAAAATTAATCAGCAACTTCTCGTAGGATTACAGAGAAATGCAATAATGTCAAGCTGGGTTCAGGTCAGGACCAGGAATAGGCAAGGAAACAATAAAAATGCATATAATACAGTTTTATAATTTCTTTGAGGATACATGATAATCGTTCTAAAATCTTTACACGAAGTGCTAAAATAAATACCGTAAACATGACAGGGGCGAGGAGCGTTTTAGGGCGGGTCTATTAGATTTAGGCCACATATTGGTAAAACATAACCACCTAAATAACAATCACATAAACAATAAAGTAACATAAGTTATGTTTTATCTATAAACAGGTAATTGTCAATAATAATGTCTTATTGTTGAAAATGCAAACAATACCACAAAATACTAGGAACCACCACTAGTCCCGCGATCAGCACTCTATCTACAAAGGTTATGCTTAGAATAGATCATCCACGGGACTCTCATGGGGTTTTGTTCTGCTTATCGGGGAGAGGCTCTCTCCCAGGGTACTCCAGGCGTCATCTGTTTCACATGACCAAATATGCAGATGTTTATTCTCCACATTCCTCAATGCAATCGGTACTTGCTGACAGCGTTCTTTTGACTTCAGTGTGTGCTTTTAGGCGTCTACAAGGGTATCGGAGGGCGTCCATTACTGAAAAATACCTTCTATGGCTATATCCTTTACGTCAAATAAACAGAGAGCACAACAAGCACAATATAATTGTTGATTTTTTAATTTTTTGCTATCCACCTCATTTGTTAAAAATTTTGCAGAGTTCCAGTTTATTCCATATTTGTTCTTCCAGGCGAAAAAATTACACAACGTACGTAAACACTAAAGAGTGACAAATACTCAAACTCACTATCTTTGTTATGAACTATTTGCTACAACATAGAGTAAATTTTCGATGTGGCCGCCATCTATTTCTATGCATTTTCTAATTCTTTAGAAAATAGATCTTCTTATAATAAAAAATAAATTTTGCTGTCCTTTAATAAAATTGGACGCGTTTTGTATTTGTTCCCACAATAAGAACAATTTGTTCTTTTCAAATTGATAGTAGGGGAGCTCTGAACCAGGATTTTAGCCTCACCGCGGCGATTTTTTTCAACAATTTATCACTCCCTGAAGAAAAAGTTCCATTAGTAAGTAAAAATAAATGATCCATTTTTTTATCGTGGCACGTCGTTTCCTTGTTTTTCTATTAAAGGTAAAGTTAGACAATGTAGGAAAAATAATAACTGACACTTCTCGCCCCGCCTCGCCTGTGTCGCTAGTGGAGGAAAATTTCCAATTTGGTGGCTGAGATCCTAGGAAAAATAGTAACTGACAATGGCATATTTGGACCTATCAGAAAATGTTGATATTTAACCGAAAAAGTTCAAGAATATAGAATTTTCAAATGTTCATAACTAAATAAATATTTCGAGTGGAAGCTCGTTCTGTCTCTATCGAAGAGGAATATCGGCGATGTATCAATATCGTAAATTTCAGGGTCAAGTTCGAAAATTTAGCTTGGCACGAACTAAAAAAATGGGCGTTTTTTTGAACTACACATTTTTCATGAATTTAGCCATGCCCTGATTACACGAAATTTTGGTCCAGGGCTCACCCACTATGAGTTTGTTTTCAAAGAATTCTTGAAATCTTTTTGGGAGTTCACCCCTACTTATCTAGAAAGTTATTTCGGGTGTACTTTTGTTTTTTTTTTAAATCACGTAGGCCATGACAGTTAAGCAAAAATGAATTTCTATAATAATAATAATAATAATAATAATAATAATAATAGTAATCTTTATTGAAAATAGGACAACCTAATAATACGTGTTTTTGACATATTCCATGTGATATAACAATTTACAATGAAATTCTTATATTTAAAAGAACTAACGAAATAAATACGAATGAATGAACTAAACAAATAGTACTTTACAAGTTACATAATACTTAAGACATTATATTCTATTTCTATTCCATTTACTTTAATCACAATCTATTCATAATAAATTCTTTGAATTCATAGATTTATGACAATTAGTTCTTGCTATATGAATATTGTTTGTACCTCTCGTATTATATGTATGAATATCTTTGTTGAAAGTAATGAAATGCTGAAAATATTCAGGAGCCATACGATTACTATTTTAAATACAAAAATCATGGTAAAATAGTATAGTCTAGTTTCAACTGAGAACCAATTAAGAGATGTCAACATTGAGAAAATTGGAGTAAGTCGACTTGCCTTTAAGATGACTCTCATTCCACGATTTTGCAGTTTTTGCAGCATGTTTAATTTATTAAGATTGAATAAGAATAATATTGATGCACAATAATCATAATGCGGCTGAATAATAGTATGATAAACTGTGATTTTAGTTTCAGTTGATAAATGTTGCGCTATTCGACTAAAGAAATAGAGTTTTTTAGAAATTTTCTTATATATATAATCGAAGTGATGGTCAAAATTCAAAAAGTTATCAAGTTGAAATCCCAGATATTTTACTGTAGAGACAATTTGTATTTGTTCACCATTAATATTCAAATTTATGTTGTCAATGTCAAGAAAACTGTACTTATATTTTGTAGTAAATATCAACGCCTTTGTTTTTTCCACATTTAATTTTAGTTTATTGATATTTAAATATCTATTCACAGATACTAAGATAGTATTCATTTTTTGGATAGCTCTCTCCAGGTTAACATCACTACAAGCTACTAAGGTATCGTCAGCAAAGATGTTAATAAATTCACATTCTACAAACAGTTCAATATCATTTATGTATAATAAAAATGGAAGGGGGCCTAATACACTACCCTGTGGAATTTCAACATTATTATCCATTTCGCTTGATACTGTATCATTAAAGCGGACGCGTTGTTTGCGATTTTTTAAATAGTCACAAATCCAGTCAAGTACCTTGTTAGGTAAAGTAGTTTTTCTGTAAAAGATACAGCAAAATGTCATTAAGGAAAGCTATTCAGATTAAAAAATTATAGTCCTGTGCAAAATTTCAAATATATACGCCTACTTTGATGATTTTGATTTCTTTTTTTTAATATAATTGCATTTTACGGAAAAAAGTACGTACCGATTTTTTTTTTTGATTTAAGACAAATTTGTAACTTTTTTATTTATCGATCGATTTTGCTCAAAAACAATAGGGTTCTTCCTGTAGCTAACATTAACTTATTATCCAAATTTCAATACAATCGGACTTTTCGTTCTTAAGTAATCGTACTTAGAAGAAACCTGACGGACGGAAGGATGGACAGACGGTCGGACGGACATTTTGAAAGTTGTTCAAAAGTCGATCACCAACACAGTGATATGAACATTTTTTCTCGACAAGCAATATTACCGGTTTTAGAAATGTACCGATCGAATGTAATATACTCTTCGTTTTGTATTTGCGAAGAGTATAATGATGAGGTGTTCAGTTTAAAAACCGCTGCCCAAGGAATTACTACTTCCACATCCAGATTTCCCATTCAGGTCGCTTCAACATCTTAACTATATTTATTTTGCACTCTAGTATGTGGAAATAATAAATATAATTGGTCACAGAACTTTAATATATTTGAGGCAGGCGTCATACAAAAAACTTTGAGGAGTTGACTTCCAGCATATACGCCAAAAATTCAGGTCTCTTATTAGCTTGTTTTTATTATTTTCCCCTATTCATCATCCCCCAAGCATTATCTTACTCTAATATTGCAGACCTATATTAAACTGTCTTGTATAAAAAGCAGGTAGTGCAGGAATTACAAAAGGCATGGACTAAAGAGATGGCTGCTATGTATCTAGTGTTACCTTCTTTGAGAAGAGAAATCAAGTAGGAAGGAATATTTCCTCATAACTTAAAAATTAATAAAACGATTCCCATATATAAAAAGGGCGACAAGGAAAATGTCGAGAACTACCGCGGCATATCTATTCCACCGTGTTTTTCCAAGATTATTGAGAAAACCATCTATAATAGAATGATTTCATTCTTTACTAAACATAAAATAATTAAAGAATGTCAGTTCGGCTTTTCCACAGAGCAGGCCATCTATCAGTCAGTATCTAGGATTATTACCGCACTCGATTCCAATTTAAAAGTAGGTTGCCTCTATTTTGATATGTCAAGAGCCTTCGATACCATTAATCATTCTATTTTATTAGACAAGTTAGATTGTTACGGTGTACGAGGTACATGTAACAAACTACTCCAATCCTATCTTACCGATAGATCTCAAGTCACAGCTGTAACAACCTTTAAGAATGGAATACTTCAAACTTATTTTTCTGATAAAGTTGATGTATCGCAAGGAGTGCCTCAAGGATCTATACTTGGGCCCCTTTTGTTTATCTTATATACCAATGATTTAAAAGAAAATATCAATATAGATGGCTTATATCAATACGCTGATGATAATTCCTGTGTGGCAACTGAAGAATCTGTGGTGGCTTGTGCAAGTAAACTTTCCATAATATCATCAAATATGATCAAATATTGTGAATCGAACGGATTGAACTTAAATGGAGGTAAAACTACTCTTGTTATGTTTTCTCCAACTACTGAACCAGATTATTCATTATAAGTCAAATTAAATGGTTCTTCAATCACACAATTAGAAAGTGTAAAATTTCTTGGCGTAACGCTAGACAGTAGGTTAAACTGGGAATCGTACACTAATACCTTGATATCGAGATTAAATTCGTCTTGTTATGTAATACGATTTATGAGAAACCAACTCTCCATCGATTGTTTAAGAATATTCTACTTCTAGAATATGCGATAATATTGGCAGAAAGTAATTATCAATCAGAAACGCATAATTAGATGTATAATGAATGTCTCTTGCAGAGATTCATGTAAACCTTTATATAAAGAATTGAAAATACTTACCATCCCGTCTTTGTATATATACAAATTAGTGTTATTCGTTAAGCTAAATAGTACTGAATTTACAAGAAACAACGATGTATATCGAGTTATGACAACGAGGAACGGGCCTGATCTCAGAGTACCAGTGCATTATCATAGCTTTTATGAAAGAGGCCCATGTTATAACGCTATAAAGGCCTACAATGCTCTGCCAGGAGAATTAAAGTCTATAAATAATATCCACTCCTTTAAAAAACATCTAAAATTGTACTTACTAGAAAATACATTTTATTCAGTCAGTGATTTTTTAAATGCATGATTTTATTAATCAATTGTATATGTTAGATAATAGTATATTGTGTTATTTTACCTTTAGTTTTAAGCTAATTTTAAGTGTATGTTTTTTACCTTGTTAACGTTGTTCTCCTTTTATATATTTTACAAATTTTAATGTGTCTCTCTTATCTTATTTTATTTTATTTTACCTCAATATTTTGTAATCACTTCTTGACAATGCTAATGTCTTTTCTTTGTAAGATCTATAGCAATAAAAAAAAGTATTATCTTACTGTAATTTTGCATGTCTACATCATATTGTTGTATAAAGAGCAGATAATGTAGGAACAAAAATTTATTTTGATGAAAATATTTACCCTTCTACACTGTTGCTTAGGGAATGTTACGATTATCTTTTTCATGGCTATATAATGTGATTATGTTAGAAGCAAACAAGATATGTACTGAAGAGATAGCTGCTATGTATCTAGACTTGAACAAATTCTTTTCCTTAAAGGAGACATCTGTTGGCTACAAAGTTTTAGCCAACCACGTATTTGTAGGTAACTGAAAATAATTTTTCCTACGCTCTACTATTATTGGATAAAATAGCTTATGCGCTTTTGATTTTACCAACGATCATTATCTTTTCTCTATAAATAAGTTGCAGCAAAATTTATGTTATTTAGAAGCCTTCGAGCTTTTAAATAACACAAATTTTAAATTATACTTGCAAACAAAATATCAAAATGGGCACATCCTAAATTAAATGATCTTCCCGTATGTGGCCAAAACCACTTAAGACGGTTCTGGGACACTAAACAAGTAGACAATTGGCAGTCAGCGTATGCGATATCCTGCTGATAAAGCTGATATCTCCTAGTTGTCAGCGGTCAGCCACAGCCTTCATCTCGCATTTGCATACAATACGACCTTCAGAAGTACACCGCCGCGCCGATACTATGCTTTAACATCCAGCTCTCTATCTATGTGTACACACGATGTTCGTGAGTACTTTCCGTTACTTGGAAACTCGCACTCCTTCGGTGTATGCATTAGTTTATCTTTTTACAAGCTTACTTTGGTTGTAAATAATGTATTTTTTTATTATAATCTCATGAATTATTATAATCTCATAGAGTGACGACAATCTGTTGGTATACTTTAGATTAAGTATTAAGAAACCTTGAACAATAAAATGAATAACAAAATTTCCCTACCTTTTATTTATTATTCATTTATTTTTTCCGTTAAATGACCACCCTGAAAAGAACATAATAAAAATATTAATAATAATATAACGAGTTACCGTTATATCTTGAACTACGCTAAACTCGCGGATATTACTGTGGTCCACCCACTGGAGGCACGAGGTCACTCATCTATTCTACATAGATTTCATTAAAGTGCATTGGTTCCGGAGAGCACGAACTTCAAAATGCTCTGGGTGGTCGAGGTCTGAGGAGTACACGCGGATACTTGACATGGAGTTCGGATTGGACAAGTGTGCGCGTTAGTCCAGCTCAAGAGAGGCCGATGCGGAACTTTACTCAATACGAGCAGCGCGAAGACGGAAGCATCCTAAAACATCTGAATGCCGCAAAGACCTACATGCAGATTCGGAAAATGCAGTTTAGCGTATAGGAATAACGATGTAATTGACCACGCCCCGCTAGTTCCATAAATCGAAAAGCAGAGGCACACGATGAATTGCATTTAGCACGACATGAACTAAGGATGAGTGCGGACGTAGGTAATAATTTCTAATACGAAACGAGACAATATCTCTTCGTCAAAAGCGAAGAAGTTATTTGTCACATTTTTGACAAATAATTTCTACTATTGAAAGGATTTCTGCAGTTTGTACCGAAATGAAAATAGAACATTAAAATAAAATTAAATAACTCGGAAACTAAAATCAACTAATAATTATCAAACAATAAATTAATGAAGCAAGGATTCAAACAAACCACTTTCTTGTGCCAAACAATAGCCAAACCGATTATACAATGAACCTCTCATATCACTGAGCTGATTTGGAGTAACGCTTGCACAAAGTTGGATAAGTTTTTCCCGTAATTTAACTAAATTATTGGCTCGTTCAAACGCATGTTTGTACACGGTTTCCTATAAAAAGCCCCACAGAAAGAAATCATGGGGTGCTAGATCAGATGACCTGGGGGGCCATTTTATCATTCCCCTCGTAGCTATTAAACGAATGGGAAATGTTCTTTCCAGAAAATTAATAACAGTTGAGGTATTGTGACTTGGGCAGCCGTCTTATTGAAACCAAATGTCGTCAAAGTTGACAGGAAGATTTTGAACTGCAGGAATTATTTGGTTTTGTAAAAGCTCTAAATATTTATTACCATTTAAATTGCCATCGATTAGCAGTGGGCCTATAATATAATTGTCTAAAATTCCCGTCAAAACGTTCAACTTTTGAGGATCTGAGTTCGCACAGCAACACTCAAATGTTTATTTTTCTCAGACCAATATCGTACTACGGATGGATTGTGTTTTCTATGTAATGGAAAGGATGATTCATCTGTAAAAAATATATTCTTTAAGAAGTTTTCATTCTTATTCAATTTATTTATCATGATTTCACAAAATTCCATCCGTTTGAAATTGTCCTCGGGAAATATTTCTTGCGTTGTTTGAACTTTAAAACAACTGTACCCATTTCTTTTCAAAATATTTCTTATAGTTCTTTCTTTCATGTCAACTTCATCAGCAATTTGCCTGCTAGAACAAGGTTCACTAGTTTCAACAAGTGCACAGACATTAGTTTCGCGAATTTCACGTTCTTCTCTCATTTGTTGATAACGGGGTTCGGGTTGACAGCATTTTTTGCAATAATTCACGACACACCCGAAATTCTCAAAATTTTTAATAATGCATGAAATTATGCTAGCTGAGGGGATTGATCTGTCTTGATATGCCACAGTAAATAAATGTATTGTGTCTTCAGGGGAATGGCCCCCGAAGTACCACTTCACAATTTGCACTTTTTCTGCAATTGTATAAACAGTAAACACACGGCATTTTAATAACGAAATTGAGATTAATTTATTTCATTCCCATTATTAAACAGCTACGCTATTAAAAGCAGAATGGGTGCGCTGTTCTCAACTTGCCGCGGCCAAGCGATGGCGCTATTGTTTTATAGCAATGCCCTGCATTGTTCTACGACAAGGAGTGGTTTATCTGAGCAGAAACAAGTTTACGTACCTTAAACTAAATTTGCTGAATCTGTATATGCGCTTAGGCCTACATTCACCATCATAATACGGCGTTACGGTTGCTGTACTATCGTCTACGGCATCCGTACTGGATAAACTGGAGGCACCAGTGATGCTTTACGTTCCTGAAGATGCCGAGTCCGTTGTTGAGGACGAACGGTGTCTAATCTATTGGAATTACTCGCAACAGTCAGTCAAGCCAAACAAGCTGCACATAGTTCTTCTCAACCGTCAAAATAAGGTGATGTTCGTTAATTTATAATAGAGTTCTGTGGACTATAGGCTCACTGGTAATTGTGAGATAATGACAAGATTGAAATCGTCAGTCTAACTCTGACCCTTGGATTTTCGTCTCTTTGTTGAAACATAAATCATTCGGCTGATTTTGATTAACATTTTAAAGTGTGAACATATCAAATTTCCGCCATCCATCAAAACTTTCTAATTTAAAAAAACAGTATAATTGCAAGAAGATTATCACATAACTGAATGCCAAAATTGGCGACAGTGGAAAAAATATGTTTTTTAATTATTGTACGCCACACACTTTCATTAAAAAAATGATTAATGAATTATTTATTGACAATTAAGCACTATGGAACGGACAGGCAATTATTTCAGCTGGATAAAAATGGTCTCCTGCGCGCTGCGATAATTAATTTCGTTACAAATTCTATTTATTTATTTAAATGTCTGTATGCGTACAAGTGAATATAATTGTAATGGTAATTACCTTTCAAAACACAGGAAGTTGTGTTTTAAGAATAATAAATTATTACTTGCTAGTCTTAGATGGCACGGTTAGTCTCATTAATTGAATTTATCGCTGCGGGCAATATTAAATACACTTACGTATGCGTAGTCATTTTATTAAATGTGTAAAAGTCCCTCATTATTCCGCGGTTCTCGGAGAAATATGTCCCTAAAAGCAATGCTCTGCATGAAATGAATCGGAGAAAACAATCATAGAACTGTTGATAGTTCAAGGGAAATTAGACGGCAACAGGCGAAAACCCTCCAAAACGTTAGGCTAACGTCACCGAAGCAATAATCGAAATAGTTTGGTTTTATTAAATGGTACTTGCTTTCCTAAATTTTATTTAAATATTAAAATATTAAACAAATTTTAAGTGAGACTGTATAAGTGAATCGCAAGAATACTTAAAATGTAATCAATTATTTATCCACTTATTTAGTTGTAATTCTAAATGAATATCTACAAATTCCTTAGTAACCACACCAGAAATAATATGGTATGCCACATTGTACACAAAACCGATCGTTTATTATCTTAGTTGTTGAATATTTCAACGAATTTAATAACAAAGCCATGCATTTTTGTGGTTCTGCCAATCGATTTTCTATTGTTTCAATTGCTAACAGCGGGCTTTGGTAACCGGCCTACCTACGGAATTTTTGCATGTCTCGCGTCTTGATAAGTAGGAAGTAGCATTTATTTAAATGCTATTTTAATAATTTGACAATGCGCATAGGAGCAAGTTAAACACTTTTTAAAAACAGCATATATGGAAAATAATCTATCATAAAAAGAACAATAATTTCTTTTCAACCAATATATACAGTGTGTAACGCTTAATATGAATACACAGTTGTATTTCCGTTATTTTTAGAGGTAAATAGATAATTTGCAGTAAGAGTACCTTCATGTGAGGTATTTGACGTACAGTCGTAACGTTTGAAGAAAGCGAAATCGCGATATATCGCTTCGCATTGGTGATTTAATTTAATAATTATTTTGTGCTGGTTCCATGTTTTATTTCTGATTTTAGTCATTATGTTTACTAGTATGCCATGGAAACAAAAGAAAGGCACTAGTGCTTTTCTTTTGTTTCCAGGCATCGCAAAGGTAATTTTATACCATCTATATTTAAATAAAGAATATTTTAAATTAATACTAACAAATTAAACTCTATTGGGTCCAATTTTTCTCTACCAGCACCTACCATCAGCTGGGTGCACTTTCAATTATTTACGGCAACTCTTCTTAATTCAGCTGCGCTGATTCGATTACATACAAGCTTCGGTCATTCTGGTACAAACTTCGTCACCATTTTGTGGTCTCGGTTTGTAAACTTCATTCTTGGTATAAATAGTTCAAATATTCATGTCTTCATCAAAACCTTTGAACACAATGCTACTAGGTATTTTTCTTCAGAGTATACGATGCTTTTATACAACGAAACGTAAATCCGTGTCTATATGCAAAAAATGACAAATAATCTCGAATACTAATTGACAATTATTAAAAAAAGTCGTATCTGAAAGTGTTACAAATTTGAATAATTCGGTAGAGCGTTATGAAGGCTTCTCATAAAAATGTGTAAGCGCGTTTTTGCTCTAGGATGTAACTGTTACCGGGTACGGAAGAATTTATATTAATTATTTTTTAAATATTCGTCGTACGGATGATTTACTGATAGCCAACCATCAAATTCTTAAAACTAATCATCACGACGATTTCGAGTTACACAACAAAGAAACAAACAGCTTTGAAGTTGTGAAACAAGTTATTTGTTTTAGATAATAAGTCATTATTTTTTAACAATTTTCCGCCTAATGCGAGAAACTCACTAAAGTGAAATTTGTGAATGATACACGTGAAAGTCCAGCTAAACATTTTACTGTTAAAGCCGAAGACATCATTTTATTTTTATTTTTTTTTATTTTATTTTATTCATACACCATCTAACAGTACAAGACTATTTACAAGATGGGAAACAACACATACATCGTACAAAAATTACTTAAATTTACTAGTGTACATTTCAGTAAAGATATATAACAAAAGAAAATATAAATATTAAAGAGAATAAAGAGTTGGATTTATTTACAATAAGAAGAGAGAATAAAAAATACATATATGATTTAGACAGAATCTCCTATTTATTAAAGATGTCGATATCACGCTGACTGTGGTTATAGCTAGAGCACATGCTGTAGATTGGTGAAAACTTTAAAGTATTAGTCCGGGCTATAGGAAGGTAGAAAGTTTGATTTTGTCTTGAATTTATTCGCGGAATATGGAAATTAGTCTCTGGAGTATCTCACTACAGTCAATATCATAATGAATCACCTTTTTAAAGAAATTTATAGCAAATTCGTTGCGTCTTTCAGATAGGCTACGCATTGAAAACATTTGAAGTAAATCACTTTGTGGAAAACCAATTGGTGGACATATACCATGAGATTTTAGATGTAGAAATTTAAGAAAGTGTTCTATTTACGTTACTTCCTGTGTGATGAGAAAAATCAGATTATGTGTATACAATAAATGTTTTTCTTAATAACAACACCACGGATAATACAACCCTCATCTATCCCTGAAAGCTAGAAGTGACTCTATGCGGGAGAGGGCTACACATTTCGAATATACATTTCTTTTTCTGAAAAAATTTCACTGCCAAGGCGAGTAATCGAATGAGCGCGGCGACTGCAGCATTTTAGCATTTAAATTATTTATTGGAGTAATCACTATGTAGCATCCTGGAAAGATAGAACCCTCTGTGTGACATAACACCCGACGCGCGTACATCAATAACGTATCACCATCGGGACATGATTAAAGTTAAAGTACAACTAACATTTTACCTAGATGTATACTAAAATATTGTCATGGATAAACGAATTAAACAAATCCTCTCATCTTCATCTAAACTCTGCCACTGCTGCATTGTTGATAAAGGTTCTATGTTTCTTGAATCTTGTTATAATTGGACGTGTCGTTTGTCCAACACACCTTCTAATTACAGTCGTTACAACTAAATCTCGAACCTTTGGTTCGATTGAATTTGATCTTTTGTCGCCTAAGCAGGGGCGCGTTTAGGTAAAGTGAGGCCCTAGGCGCTGTGAGATTTGGGGGCCCCTCGATTAAAAAAATATTATGCAAGATTTGAAGGCAAGTATATTTTTACAAATACATATTATCATATTATTTTTTTTTTCCGGCTTTATATGTTAGCAAACTTGTCAATTTGAACGTTTGATATCACAGTTTTGTGTTTCCTCTGATACAGTATCCAGAAGAGACAAATTTTGAAGTCGCTGTTGCCCCGAAGTACTTCGTAGGTAGTTATTCATTATTTTGAGAGCCGAAAAAGTGCGTTTACATGAGGAATTACTGACAGGAATGGTCAGTAAATACACAAAAGGGTTTCAACATTAAAAAATGTCGCCTGCAACACATTGAGAATAAAGGACTCCGCAGTTTTTTATAATAAGAATAGGTTTCAGTCGATTGTTCTGAAACTTGGGAAAAATATTCTCCTGGATCCCCTGGTTAAAATTCTCTCTGACCACCAGTCCGACCGAATTCGATTTTTTGATCTAGAGGCGACTGAAACTGTGAACATCTTCGAAGGTCTGCGTAAATGTTCCATAAAAATTCTGAAAATATTCATGCTCATTTCTTGAAGAAAAATAAGCATCTTTTGTCTCTTGGCATTTTTTTCAAAGTGCTTCCTTCTCCCGGAAAAAAATAACAAACAAACAAAAATAATTTTTGTATTTTTTTACGGGAAAAGGAAGCACTTCGAAGATAAACACCAAGAGACAAAAGATGCTTATTTTTGTTCAAAGAACACGCCTACCGGTTTTCAGAATTTCTTAGACAAAAATAATTTCGACCAAGAATTTCCCTAAAATTTTATATTTTTCTATTTCAGAAAAATCCCAAAATATTCAGGCAAGTTCTTTAGGTAAAAATAATCAGCTTATGCCCCTTCAACTTTTTCCTCAAAGTGCTTCCTTTTCCCGTAAAAAAATTGCAAAAAAATTATTTTTTTCTGTTTTATTTTTTTCCGGGAGAAGGAAGCATTTTGAAAAAAAAACACCAAGGAACAAAAGATGTTTATTTTCTCTAAAAAATGAGTCTGAATATTTTCAGAATTTTTATGGAACATTTAAGCAGACCTTCGCAGATGTTCACAGTTTCAATAGTCTCTAAGTCAAAAATCGAATTCGGTCAAAGGGAATTTTAATCAGGGGGCCCAGGACAACATTTTCCCCAAGTTTCAGAACTATCGACTGGTCCTTTATATATTTCAGCAGGCGACTTAAGCCGACATATATCAAAAATTGATGCAATTTTTCTGGAGATAGCTCGGAATCTATGTCGCCTCTATAGGTTCATACTAATGCATTGATTATTGCAGTGCACTGATTATTAGCTTGTTTTGCATCCTCATACTCTTTTTCCAAATTTTCAGATTCTTTTTCTATTTGTTCATCATCGCCAGATTCACTAGAATCGTTTCCTAATGGTTCTTCCTGTTCGCAGTCCTCATCACTGGTTTCAAAATCAAAATTTTCTCAGTTATTTTCTCGGGTTTTCTAGATTGTTTGTCTCAGGTTCTTGAATTTTCGCATCATCATTATCAGTAGATTTATTTTCATTAATGTGAAATATACCGAAAGGCTGATTCGTCATCTGGCACTTGCTGACTGCCGAAACTTAAATAGTAACGTCTGAGGAATTGCCAAATTGGTCTGTTAATTGATTGCATCTTTTTTTAATACACTGAAAAAAATATGTTCAGTGAATGAAAGTTCATTGAGAATTTATGAATCTGTTTATTGATATAATGTATATGTTCATTAATACAATGTACACATTTATTGTTACTATGTAAACGTACATTATATTAATAAACCGATTCATCACTTTTCAGTCGATGAACCGATTCATATTACAAACATATTTTTTTTCAGTGTGATACAGTGAATAAAGATTAAAAAAATGAATATTCAAGAGTATGCAAACACGATAAACACAAACAATACATTCCTATAGACTACTACATTGAAATAAAATTTTTACATCGCTTTTTTACCTCAATAAATTTTGAAATGGGGGCCCCTGGAAAAGTGGGGCCCTAGGCGCGCGCCTAGTGCGCCTAGGCCTAAAGGCGCCTCTGCGCCTAAGAGTTGTTGCAATTACCGATAACTGTTACATCTAAGCTTTTAAAAATTACACGGGAAAGCTGGTATTCATTGATACGAATTTTTATCACATTACGTTTAAAAGATCGACGGGTTTCAGGGAATTTCCTTAAATCCAGATTTCCTAATTAATGTATCAATTAAACTTACAGAGTATCCATTGCTTTTAGCTGTATTCTTAATTAATTTTTTTTTTTTTTCAAATAAATACTGCACCGTAACCAATTCGCAGCATGAATTTAATGAAAATCGATCCGCGGAAAGTGCAATCAATCGGTTTTTACAATATATTTATGATGAACTGGATAAAGCTCACTATGTTATGTATTTAATTTTGGATATCAGTCGAGTTCTTGACGCAACTGGCATCGAATTTTTAGAATAACAATTATACTGTTTGGGATATAGGATTATAGGAATAATTTTCTAAATTGGATTATGTACTATCTATTTGATATTTATTTATTTATTTATTTATTTAACAATACACTACCCAACAGAGAATTCCAATTACAGGGTAGGAAATAGTAAGTATTTACAAATATACCGGGTGAGTCACGAATTGCGCTCGCCCCGATATTTCCTAAAATATTTGGAATAGAAAATTGAAATTTGGAGGCCTTATTACACGACTAAAATGCCATCTTTTCAATAAAAAATCAAGTTTGGTGCCCATCCGGTTTGGCCGGAAATGCCCACAACTTTCGATTTTTAAATAGAACACCCTATATATTTTTACATTTTTGGAATGTAGAGGAAATTTTGAATACAATACATCCATTTTTGTCACTTTTTGTTGAAATAATTATATTTGACATTAACTGATAAAAACAACCTCACCTATCAATTAGCTAACTAGTATTGGAGCCTATATATCCTATGCAGGTTTAAAATATAATTATTTCACACTTATTCATAGAAACTGTCTTGGTTTTGCATGAAACATCTTTATGAGTGGCTTTATGTCTTTCTGATGAGGTCCAGAATAAGGGCGAAAAACGTTTCAAAGGTTAAGCATTTCCAAGAAACAGAATGATAGATTTCATGAAAATGTAATCCATTAGAATGAAATTTCTTTTTAAGACAAGTAGATAAATACATTCATTTTAGGCCCTTGTTCTCATTTTTAACTGAATCTTCATGGTCGTAGGGGGTTATGTAGATATTAGTTTAATCTGAATGGCCGTAGGGGACTGTGTGGATGCTAGTGTTAGAATGAGAATTGTCAAATAAGAAATTAGACAAATTCATTTTAGGATTATAATTTGCTAGCATAACCAGAATTCAGGTTATCGAAAGAATGCAAAGATTTCATTAATATTTTTAAATAAAGTTTTTCTTTTAGTTATAGATAGTTTTTTTCTGCTGTTTGCAAAATCCTATAAAGAATATGTTTCAACACAATTATAAGCAAACAAATAATAATTCATTTTTAAACTTGTTATCTTTGTGTTTATTAATTTTTGTTAATTTTCAATAAACAATTTTAAAGCTCTAAATTTATTTATTTATAACTTTGCAATCATCATTAAAACGAATTCCACAAAGACAAGGGCCTCGCAAATATCTACCCGCCCGGAGCCTCGCAATGGCTAAGACCACCCCTGTCACTATACATAAATTATTATCTTCTTTCTCATGTACTAGCGCCGAGTCGACACCCATAACCCGTGAATAAGCAATGATCTGGGATACTGGTTGCATTAATGATTAGAGAAAATTAAAATAATTGTGGCTTTGTTAATTAAACTGTTTAATGTCCAGAAAAAGCCTACGGAAGAGCTGGTTTAAGAATCTGCACTAGTTAGGCAATCAAATTAAAAGAATTATGATACCTAAATATTTTTTGGTCAATTCACCCTTTACAGAGTTAGTAATAATTTATGTGTTTTACTGTTGATTTCCATCAAGGAGAGTTGCAGGTTTGTAAGAGTAAGGACTAAGAGGAAGGGATATTGTCTGTGAAGTGTTGTTGTTAAGTGCGCCTTTAATCTTATGTTGGTAGTCTCTGGTGTATGAATTTGTGTTAAGTATTGTCGTGAGTTAATGTTGAGTGTTAAGTTTTTCTCTTGAGGAATTTTTGGGACTTCACTACGACGAGTCTGACCATACTTGGTTAGTCTATGCAATTCTTCTGTTGGGGTTGGTCTAGAGTTTACTATGTCTGTCTTGTGGCGAGGGTAACGCCCAGAAAATTTTTGTCTTTAAGTTACTTGTTGAATTTCAGTTTAGTAATAGCACGAATGTTGGTAAATATTTTTTTCTATTCTCTCTATAACTGCGCTGTCATACAGAAACAACATATCACTGGGGTGACAGTTAATAAGATCCTAGACATTTTAAATCAAAGTACGAAAAGGAAAATTCGAAGTAACAAGAACTAAACCTCCTTCAAACAATAATTTATTAAGTTAGTTATTAAGGAAGTTAAAAAACGCCTACTCTTCTGAAGGTTTCTCTTTTTTTTAATAGCAATCGATTGGACATAAATATTTTATGGGCATTTTTATGGTTCACCAACACCTGTTCTTCGGTGGTCCAGAGGTACGTGGGAGTATTTATGTTTGTTTAAAATTTAGAAGTGTTAGGATATCTCTTTACTTGATAAATATGGTGTCACAATCTAAAACCGACAGTTTTCGTACATACTACCTGGACTCACAAATTGTTAATGTGTGGTAACGCATTATTCATTAATCATTCCATAAAAATATAATTATTTATTTAATAAAGTCGTAGGTATATTTAAAAATGAATTATTATTTGTTTGCTTATAACTGTATTGAAACATATTCTTTATAGGATTTTGCAAACAGAAAAAAAAAATAACTATCTATAACTAAAAGAAAAACTTTGTGTGAAAATATTAATGAAATCTTTGCATTCTTTCGATAACCTGAATTCTGATTATGCTAACAAATTAAAATCCTAAAGTGAATTTCTTATTCTAACACTAGAATCCACACAGTCCCCTACGGCCATGCAGATTAAACTAGTATCTACATAACCCCCTACGATTATGAAGATTCAGTTAAAAATGAGAACAAAGATAAATAAATTCATTTTAATTTATTTATCTACCTTGCCTTAGAAAAAATTTAATTCTAATGGATTACATTTTCATGAAATCTATCATTCTGTTTCTTGGAAATGCTTATCCTTTGAAACGTTGTTCGCCCTTATTCTGGAGCTCATGAGAAAGACATAAAGCCACTCATAAAGATGATTCATGCAAAACCAAGATAATTTCTAAGAATAAGTATGAAATAATTATAATTGGCATTGACTGATAAAAACAACCTCACCATCTATTAGCTAACTAGTATCGGAGCCTATATACTCTATGCATGTTTAAAAATGAATTATTATTTGTTTGCTTATAACTGTATTGATAAAAATCACTACTATAGAATAGATGAAAACATTTTTTGGTCAAATATAAAATTTCCACGTTTGACGGAATTTTTTTTTTACCATTTTGGGAACATTTTTTATGACTAGAATAGATGGAAAAAAATGTTTTGCTCAAATTTAAAATTTCCACGTTTCATGGCATTCTAATTAAAAATAAATTTGATTTTTTTTATTTGTAATATTCTTTTACCACTACTATAGAATAACTTTTTAGAGTGACCGCCATGCAAATAAAGAGGGTTCTGTGTAAATACCTTTACCGATTTTTTCTTTAATTGTAATACATTTGCTTACATCTATTTATCTGCAACGCAGTGGCGGCTCGTCAGGGGAGGCAGGGGAGGCTGAGCCTCCCCTTGGAAGAACCACCATATCTTCAAAAGTCTATCTTAAGAAATTTCAATTAGGTATATCTCAATTTTCAATATTTTTTATTGTTTATAATTCATTAATTAATTTTCAGTGTATATATAAAAGTTTTGCATTTCCTTTCCACAAACATACCTATAACGTTACAGTCCGGATAGTCTTTGTATGCATACTTCCCAGTCGGCCGGTCTTTTACTGAACGAACACTATAGTGATGCACGGGTAGTAATCATTCGTTACTTTTGTAATCGTTATTCGGTAATACCCTAAGTGCCAATGATTACCTGAAAAGTATTCGTTACTTTTACATATATGATTACTTACCCACTTTATCGCGCTGACATCGCTCTCGACGCGCGAGAAAGTTTTTTCTAAAGCAAGACAGGCCAGATATGGGAGAGAAAAATCGGCTGACAGGACACAAATTACAGAAAAAGCTCTTTTTACCCTTCAATTCCTAATTTTGTCAATTACTGTGTAGTATAATTATAACTTTACCGGTTTTTTAGTAAAGTGAATTTAACGTTATCTTCATCTAACGTATTTTTTCCAAGTAGATTAACTTGAGTATACACATGACTTATTTCTACACAAATGTTTACGTTTTTATGAAAGGAAAACAAATAATTACTGCTGTCTAACACATTTTTTTAAAGCAATAATTTGGTAATTGGGTACCCATTTTTTAATATATTAGGCACTGTCTGTTTAGATAATGACTACATTAGCCGTTTGTTTAAACAATAAAGTGATTAAAAAAGTAATCATTTAGTAATCAATAACGAATACTTAGTAACGATTACTTTACAAAAAGTAACGATTACCAATGATTACTCAAAAGTAACGGGAATTTGCATCACTAGAACACTGCGCTTCGCTGGAGGCTAATACGAAATAGCTTCCAACTTTAACGCATTTACGTATACATGAATGACCTTGAATTTCTTTGGGCTGTGTAAAATAGTAGAGCACTTCGAATAGGCAAAGGAAGCCAGCCTCCGACGTGAGTTCTTTACAGCGCATGTGCACATTGTGCACAGCTCGTTCTGGTGGTTCACAAAGAAAACGAACTGTTAGTTGCGTTTTAGCCGGTTAAGTTGACGTAAAAATACATAAAACATTTGATAGCCGGGCTAAAAATAAGTGCTCTAGGTGAAAATATGTCTTGTTGTCCAGACGTGGTGGATTATTTGTTATTAAATGGATTTACTACTCTTACTTATGACGAAAAGGTAAGAATTAAAAGAAATGCTAGGCCTACACCAGCAATGCCTTCGTTAGTTTTTAAAAGTGGTAAACAAAACAGAGGGTTTTGTGATAACAATTATAAAAAAGTCGAGTGGTTAATGGCATCAACAGTTAGAAACAAATTATATTGTTGGAGATGTTTATTATTTACTAATGATCAATCCTCAATTTGGGGCAGGGCCGGGTTAATAATTTGCAAAATTTGTCGCGACGCGCGACGTTTAGAAAGGCACGAAAAATCCCAGGAGCATATTTCATCTTGCATTAAATTCGAAATGTTTGGTAAACAAAATATTGTAAAATTCTTGAATTCTGCACATAAGAGAGAAATAGAAAATTTTAACGAAAAGGTCCGTGAGAATAGGGAAATATTAAAGAGGTTAATAGATGCCGTTATATATTTATCTTCACAAAAAAATTCTTTCCGAGGACATGACGAAAAACGAGAATTGTGGTTTAAAGGAAATTTCAAAAGCTGTTAGATTTTTAAAAAATTTATGACCCAAAATTAGAGAACTTTTTGAATAACGCCACTATTTTTTGAGACAATTCCGGTAATCTCAGCTTCTGTAGAATGATCATTTTCAGCACTTAAACGCATAAAAACATTTTTACTAGAAACAAAATGAGTCAAGACCGCCTCTCAAATGTATCGCTTATTTCAATAGAAAAACGTCTTTTGTCAGAATTGAAGAAACGCGATTCATTTTATGATGAAGTAATCAACCATTTTGCTAGTTCCGAAAATCGCAGGTTACCACTCATTTATAAAAATATTTAGGCTTTAAAGCAGAGATTAATATAGGTAGTTGTTATTTTAGAAAAAATATTTATTCGTGTTATTTATTTTTTAGGAAATATTTTTTAATTCTCCATAATATAGAGTTCCACGGTTATATTTTTTTCATATAACTTCTTTCTCAAAACTATTTTAATTTTTAATAAACGTTATAATTTTACACTCCTGGCAGTGATATTGAATACTATTTCTTGTTTGTAGAATAAAACACTTTAATTTTTTTACCAAAACTATTTTTATTTTTGTTAAAAGTTATATAATTTAATTACAAGTGGGATAGTAGGGCTCCTTTGGATACCGATACTCAAGTCGTAGGAACGAGAATTTCATGAGAATGATTTTTTCATCTCATCATATTTTCTATTTCCCTTTCATTCTATTCTTTTATTAGTTCTATTCTCTCAAGTCGTGAATCGGTATCCTGGCGAACAACCCACGGCAAAAAAATGTAACGCGCCGTTACCTCAGGGGTAGTGGGGAAATGTACAAATTGTAGTCATATTGCACATCAGTTGTCTTTCAGAATATCAAGCCTCCTCTGCAGACAATATCACGAGCCGCCACTGCTGCAACGAAACCAATCCATAAATATTTGACATGATCCGAATAATTTGTGAATGCAGTAGATGGTTCTTTGTCACATTTTATAGCCCTCGTAATGTTATGACATTTTCACACATCAACATTCAATTAGGATTGTGACACGTAACTTTGTTTGTTATTATATTGTTATTTATGTTGGAGTGGTCATTCGATAGGTCTCGTAAAACGCAACAAAAAAAGTTTAGGGATTTTATAATTTTAGTTCTTCAGTCACGAGATATATTCGCTTTCAAAGTCGTTATCGACGCCCCCCCTCCCTCTCTTTAATTCTTAAATTATCGACACAAAAAATTTGAAAAAAATTCCGAAATGTGCATTTTGGTTACTACTCAGTAAAGATTACGACGGACGATGTAGCAAAAGTACTATCTGAAAATTTTGAAATCAAATTTATGATGTTGAAACAGCTCTTAATATATCTCTTTATTTGTATGTGCCAAAAAGAGTCATTTTCAAAGCTGTTTGTAACAGCTACTTTTACGTACCCCCAGCTTCCTTAGGAAACAATTTGGCAAACTTACGTTTATAGAAACTGCCGTCTTATTGTTAAGTAAAGAATAAGCGATTCAAAAACTTAGACGTAATCTGTTTGTTAAATGGCAATCTTCAAATGAACCCCTAAATATGTTACTATAGTTCTTGTGCCAATCTCTCGACCAAGCAGTCTCAAATGAGTATGAAACAGCTCTTTTATGACCTCGATCAACATTTAAATAAGAGTTTTTGCCAACGCCACCAACAATAATTATCTGTCTCTGACATTAAATTGATTTATATAACATACCTACTACATCGTGTTACCTTTCCCATTATTGTTATTAATATTACAACATAAATCAGCTATTTATAAATTATCTCCTAAACATAATCGATTGGTAAATATCGCTATTGATATTTCATCGGACACGCTGCGTGGGCAGTAATAAACGTATAAGAGGTAAGAAATTAATTTATATATATTTTTTTCAACAAGGAGTTTCTTTATAATTTTGCTCATCATCTACCATTGGAAATAAAATATGTAATATACGACACTATTAAATCAGTGTTTGGCACTCGACAACTTGTTATATAAAATTTTATTGGGCAATGTATTTTCGTGAAAGTATGTGTATCAGAAGTACTTTAAAGAAATTGAAAATATGCCAAATATAAATAGATAATAATACTTACATTGGTTCTTAGCTTCCTAATATTTAATGGAAGTTGTGGGAGACTAACATATGAAACCTTTCTTCTAACCTTAAATACATTTAACAAAAATACTAGTGTAGTTGTTCTTAATCTACCTTTTTTACTAATATGGTCAAGTGTTAGGTATGTAAGCAGATAAAAACCAATTGAAGGGGAAGTTTGAAATTTGGAAAAATGTCACAGAGAAAAATTGTTAGAGATTAAAGTAGCATGATATAAAATTATTTTATAATATACAGGCTGTTCGACATAACGGTGGTAAGGTAATAGTCGATATTTTAAATGGAATTACAAAAAATTTGTCATAAGAGTAAAATAAAATCTGTAAAAAACGTATTTTCAAAAATTTAATCGTCATTTTACTTCCAATGTTAGTCAAAGCCATGCACTAATTTCCAGGCCTTTCATAGTCAACCTATTTCTACAGGTGTTTTATTATTTTTATTATACCTTCAGCATTGCGCCAGCTCGGTGGCGCAATGCTGAAGGTGTTCGGCTTGCGACCACGGAGTCCCGGGTTCGAATCCTGGCCAGGGTATGGATGTTGGTGGCGTTTTTTCATGTGTTACCGAGACGGTAGCAGTGATCTAGACCGCTGTTGGGTGGCACAACATGTCTAGTCGCTGTTATCTCTCCTGAGTTCGAGTCTCAGCTGCGGTAGATGGCAATATCGCAGGGAATGGTTGTTGTGTTGATGTCTATGTGTACGTGTCCTGGTTGAGTGGTAGAGCAGCAATAGCTGAACTCCGCCAGGACGTTAATATAAATAAGGCATTAAAAAAAAAAAAAAAAACTATTTATCCAATAAACGGCGATAACGAGAGGTCCGCAAAAACGATGTTAAATAATTAATTATCATGATTAAACTACTTCACGAATTCAATAGGGTCGAATTCTAGTAGTAGATAAAACGATAAATAGATTTAGTAGATCCGTTAAGGATTGCGACCTGTTGAATGTTTCTCTGCCCTGATGGAAACTTATAGCAAGTGTCGGCAACAATTTTAAAACTTAATGAAAGTTGAATCAAGCTAAAATGGTATCATTTTATAGACTAGAATATATTATTTTCAGAGATTTATTTTTGTGTCGGAGATTTTTAAAATCATTAATTAATTTTTAAAACTAATTTTTAAGGGTTATGGCCAGACTATACTTTAACACTAGCGTAAATTTACTAAATTTTCGAACACCTCTAACCAAGTTCTAGAAAAATCTTGTTATTCTACAGGGTATAATTAGTTTCATGTCATTAAAAAAAAAACTGGTAATAGGGACCGACTAGACAAACAAAGAACTTATTTCACTTTTTTCTCTATGGGCACTTTGAAAAAACCGACCTAGGTTTAAAATTTGAATGTTAAAGTAGGAAACATTTGAGTTGAGAACCACTGTTTTTCAGGATCAATGGATGATATAGTTCCGAATATTAGAAATAATAAAAAACTGTAATACCCGACTTATGTTCCCACTGGAAGAAGTGCGGCACATTGATGAGATTAATTGTACCGAACTTTTTATACCACTGAAACGGAACAGACCCACCTATATTAATCGAAAATTTATTCCCGCTTCAATTAGTTCAAATTTACATATTTCCGAAAATTGTACATAATTCGGTACGAAATCAAATATCACCCAGTATTTACCTAAAAATATTTTACGTGTATTCTTGCAGTGAAAATGTAAAGTTTCAAATCATTCGAATGCATACCGTTTTAAAAATCTCTAAAAACGTACATCTCGGGCGAAGTTAGGGTAGTTTGCAGCGATAAAGACACTTCAGATTATATGGTCAACATAAACATTCGACGATAACATAAACACAGGTGTACGTTTTCTCGTGGGATCGCAGCCAAAGAAAGAGATGTGGGGATACAACGTCACAGATTTTCGGGCATTTCTCAAGTATAAAAACTCGAGGTGATTTTAAAAAGGGGATCAATCTGATTATCATTTTTGATTGAATAAGAACTACGTTGCTCGGCTTTGTTCTTGAGCTCAGTTCATTAATTGACCAGTCTGCTGTTTCATCAAATTCATACTAAGTCGCTGACTAGAATTCGCGCACAATTAAGTAAATTAATTCTAATTGTCTACCAAAGTTGCTCGGCGGCGTTCTTAGAGCTCTGGTAGAAAACTATCACAACTTCGTTAAAAGGGAGAAATCTTCGCGATATATCTAAGTCCCGTAAAAATTAACAACAATAAACCAAAAGACTGTGGTCAGCTTGTATCGGTTGTACCATTTAAATTACAACATGCTAAGAATCTCAGATGATGAAACGACTGGGGATGACCCGGGTCATCTCGCGATTTACACTCAAGGTATCAAATAATTAAAAGTCGCGGGGGAGTAACTGCAATGAATTTAGCTTATAGGGAAATATAGAAATTTAATAAAACCATGCTGGGAAAACTATAATAATATAAATCAAACGTAGGTTTTGTATTTCGGACATTTAAACTCACTACACCGCGGTTTTGACAGGATGGCACTATAAATGATTAAATTGTATTATTCAGTACTTTGCTACAATTATTTTGTCACTTTATTTAAATAAGATTCTCAATATTTTTAGCTTGATAATAGGTTCTAGATTTTGTCACATTTTATTTTATTTTTCAAATATTTTACTTTTCAAACATCGACAGATTTTGCTGGTAAACAATTTCTGTTGCGGTTTGCTTTGTCGTGTGGTCAATGAACTTCTACAATATTTGATGGTACGAATGGTTTTACAGCTGTTCGGACCTGCCGGTTTATTTATGTCCTACTTGAAGGGATGCTGTCGCTGGACTTTTGTGGGTCATCCACTGATAAGGCCTGTGATTTGCCCCCTGCTAGTTTGACATAAATATCTTTTTAAATATTATTACATGTTAAACTTTGTACTGGGTGTTTTACCTTGTATTCATTCCCGATGACATATTTATGTCATGGGCGAGTTGAAATTGATACAAATTGCTTGTTCATTCAATTGTTTGGACAATTACAATCATCGCAACACAAAAACCTATTGGTGGCCAATTGGCTGGGTCTGTATCAAGTTTATTGATCAGATCTCATCATTCGACGCTTCGAAATCAAACTATGTTTGAATAGGCAATTACTTGAGATTTCAACTTGCCGTGCATTCAATTAAGTAAACTATTGCGAGATTTCGCCACCCAAGTATGAACTTTACATGTTCCGAATTCAACATTCTTTCACTCCAGTTTTGAACGAGGATTCTCGTTATAATCATTATTATTTTTAGTGATTATTGGAGTTGTTTATTTGACCATTCGACAAACTTACACGTGACTGTTGTCCCAACGAAATCTGTTGCTGAAATATAAATTTGTGGTTAAATTACTCACATTTTGATTTATATGTAAGCAACTATTTTCTGGCCATTGCCACATCAATATTTTATAACTGATCTTTTTCTGACAATTGTCTGATTATACGTATAAAAACGTTACTTGTTTTTAATTATTTTACCTTTACCAGAAATTGAAAATAAAGTGCATAATTACAAGAAAACTAGCCAAGTAAATATAAGATTTACTTGGGCTTAAATAAAATGAATATTCAAAACAAAATAAGTAAACATAAGGTTTACTTGAACATTACAATAGTGAATAAAAGTGAGAACTAAAATATGATAAACTTAAACAAAAGTTAACATAAAAGTTATAATAGATAATTCAGTAAATTAAATAAAAATAATAATTTTGAGTTTGAATTTTATACAGGGCATTATAAAAATACTTAATTATTTTATCAATTAAATAAACAAGTGCCAAAGCAATATTCAGTGTTTAATTTGAACAATTAAATAAAGGACTATAATTAGAACTTTGCCAAATAAATTAATAACAATAGTTAGTGTAAAGAACGAATCAATAAATGACATAATAAATAGTTAATTATCTATTCAATAAATAAATAGAAACAGTAATATCAAACCTAGAAAAAGAACTATGGTAACAATAAACTACAAATCACAAACGTAAATTTGAGTCCTACCACTAAACTAGACGATCACACAGCCAAATTAGTTTAATCAAGTTAATAATTAGACTTTCAGGGGAGAGGGGAGGGTAATTGGTAATTAATCAAACCAGAATTTAACTAGAGAAATTAATAAGGGTAGGGGGGGTGTGTTTCACCACTAATTATGAAAATATAAATAATTCCTTCTCTTTCGGCGTTGGCATAGCATGGCCGCCTGGGGATTTGTTTATTTGTGTTCTTTAATTTGGAACAAAGTTATTGTAGCTTTTATTGTCGTTTATAAGAATTATAAAATTTAAAAGTGGTTTATTAACATTTGTAACATTGTGTTAAAAGCTTAAAAAAATAGTAATTATTTTATGAAATTGGAAAACGAACAGTTAGACTTCCGAGATACGATAACAGAAAATACTTGTGTATTTTAAGGAAAGAATCTGATTTTTTTAACGAATTGAGCGCATAATTTTTCCCAATCAGGTATCGAAAACTAAAAATCGAGTCTTTGGTCTCTATGAAAATCAATGTAAACAATAAGAAACAAATCAAAACAAGACAGCGAATACTAATAATAATAATAATAATAATAACCATATGGCCGGCTGCAAAGAGAACCTACTCATAGACCGCTGTGTTGCTCAGGATTCTGTGCAATATACAAGCGTAATCGATTACCGTCAGGCATTCGATACATCACACGCATTATTGTTATACCTGCTCCAATGCCTTGCGGTACCCGCCCCAATAGTGAGATGCATTGAACAACTGATGCCACTCTGGAGAACCGGCTTCACCGTAACATCTGGTGCTCAGCGGATTTCGACAGAGCCGGTATCATTTAGGAGAGGAGTTTTCCAGGGCGACTCCCTCAGTCCGCTCCTATTCTGCATCTCACTGCCGCCGTTGTCTGTAGAACTACGTCAAACCCGCGGATACCAATGTGGATCACCCAGCAACCGGAGGCACAAGGTCACCCATTTATTCTATATGGATAACCTAAAACTGTATGCCTCCGGAGAGGGCGAACTCCAAAACTCTCTTAGGGAGGTCCAAGAGTACACGCGGGCTATTGGCATGGAATTTGGGTTGGACAAATGTGCAGTCGTCCACCTCAAGAGAGGACGATGCGCGCTATTCCCTGAAGATGCGCAGCTGGCAGACGGAAGCATCCTAAGACATCTGGATGCCGGAGAGACCTACACGTACTTGGGTGTGCAACAACATCACATCCAGGAAGTAAAACAAATTAAGGAAATTCTCCGCGGCAAGTACAGGCACCGACTCCGAAAGATTTGGTCTTCCGAATTTTCGGGAAAGAACAAGGTGTCCGCGACTAATACACTTGCCGTTCCGATTCTGCTCTACTCATTTGGAGTAGTCAAGTGGACAGTAGATGAGCTGCGTCAATTGGATAGGGATACCCGCAAGATGATGCATATTCACAGAAGCATTCATCCTAGATCGTCCGTTCCTTGAGTGTACCTCCTACGTCAACGGGGGGCAGAGACTCTTGAGCCTGGAGTGCATGCATGGCAGAGTAGCGCTGAGTATGGCATGTAACATCTTGAGGAGCTCAGATCCACTCCTGCGGTTAGTGAGAGATCATGAAACCGTAGGAGTGGGCGGATTTTTATTTAAAACAGCACGCAGGGCCGCAGATGATCTCGGTCTCGTTTTCGACTTCAGGCGAAGAGGCAGGCGAGGTGCTGATGCACAGTCAGTAACTGAGCTTCCGCCAAATCGCCTGACAACCCAAATTAAAGCTGCCGAGCAGAGAAATCCGTTTAGGCAGCACGTCGATAAACCGATGCATGGAGTGTTCTACAACAACATAGAGACACTGGGTTTATCGACAAAGCTGACCTTCGCATTCCTGAGGTCAGCAGGGCTAAAGTCGGAGACCGAGGGATTCATTGTGGCCTGCCAAGATGGTGTTATTAACACCTTGGTCTACCGCAGTCATGTTATGGGTGTAGAGGTCGCCGACCTAAATTGTAGGACCTGCCATCAGGTGCCGGAGTCGCTCATGCATTTACTATCTGCATGTCCGATTTACGCGACTTCGGCCTACATCCACAGACATAACGCGGCTTTACGAGTGCTGTATTACCATCTTCGGCACTCGTACGAGGTAGACCGAACACCAGTGCTGCCTTATGGAGAGATCGAGTCCGTTGTCGAGAACGGGAAGTGCCGAATTTATTGGAACTACTCGTTCCCGACCGTCAGGTTGATTCAAGCCAACAAGCCTGACATAGTCCTCCTCGACCACCAGACCAAGGTGTTGTATGTCATCGAGTTCTCGGCACCTGTCATCGAGTTCTCGGCACCTGCTGTTTAAGTATACATCACCATTTAATCTAGCAGGTAATTGTATAGGTCCAATTATTTCATTACCGCAATTGCCTGCTCACAAATTAACGCTGAACCGTCGTTGAAAATGCGCCCTTCTTATTACACGCGGATTTTCGTCTGCCCAATAGTTACTATTTTTTTAAAATAAATACTCCATTTCTGGTAAAACACGACTCATCGGAGAAACACAGAACGTTTAAAAAATCCTCATTTTCCGCGTGTTTTCTTAAAATCCACCATTCGCTGTGGAAAATCTTGAGGTTCTAGTGCTTGGACATGTTGATAGTGATAGGGATGTAAGTTCATATCTCTCAACGTGCTCCATCCCACAAAATGAGATACTCCCACACGGTTCGCGATATCGCGGGTGCTTAAAGTTTGATCCTCTTCTACGAGTTCCAAAATTTAAACCTCTGCGTCAATTACTCTTTCTTCGCATTGTGAACCTCGTTTTCCTCCATGTCCATCGAGACGACCTGTTTCTCGAAGACGCTGGTCAATACTAACAAGGATGACGTCGATTAGGGAATCTTAAACGATAAAGCTCTTCCGCACCAGCTGCATTTCCACCACTTTCTCCATACACCAAGTGCATATCCGCGAGCTCTGGATAAGTGTAAGTAATCTCCCATAATGTCCAAAATCTACGTTTTAAAAACACCACACTAAACTGTGAATTAACGTTATCAATAAAGAAAACAAAAAGAAAAACTTGGTTCAAAATCCAAAAAGTAACACAAAAAGCGAACGACTTGAACGATAAGCCAATAAATTAAATCTTAACATAAGTGGTACAAAATTCAAAAACAACAAAAGCAACAGACAAAGCCAAAGAACGAGTAGGACGCGTCGTGTGTACGTTGTTTACCAAGTAAGGACACAAACTGAAATTATTACTTGAGAATATTACAAAGGAGAGTATAGCATGTGTATTAAGATAATTTGGCCGCGAAGAAGCAAAAAACATGGCGGTGTCCTCTGTCGGTCGCTTTTAACTGCTTTGTCGACATGATTTTCGATGACCTCCGTCGCGGCCTAATTATCTCTTAGGCTCACCATACTTATTCGCACGAATGTCAGAGTATCATGTGCGACAAGGCGCGGGGCAATAAAGCCTACCCCAATATGCCAGCAGTTCTCAAACTATGTTATTAAGTGTTTTGGAAATTTTTGCTTATTTTCTTTCTCCAAAACTATGAGCTTTAGACCCCATGTTATATAATATTTATCGAGTTATTTCACCATTCCGGGATTATTTATTCACTCATTTATGCCCACTTTCGATGGTCCGTAACTCTGAAATGAGAGATTTTTAGACCCCAGTTCCATTTGAAAGTTTGACCAGGACAACAAGAACTATCTTTTCCCAAAGTTACAAAATATTTCACCGAGATCCATTTTCTCATGTATTTGGTGCGAGGTTCTTAATATTTTGTTTAGCTTATGTATTTTACATTTTTATGTTTCGATACATTTTTATTATATATATTATATGTATATAAGTATTTATCTTATGTATCTTGCCCTGTAATTAAAATGCTCTGTTGGGTAGTACCTATATTGTTAAATAAATAGATAAATGAACAAATAGCTTTCTGTTCGGCAATATTAATACTTAAATTTAATTATAATTTTCCAAATCAGTCCTTAAAATTTACATGCCACCTGTTGAATGCGTTCAATACGTTAATAAATTAACGCATTATATCCTGACCTAAACACATTTACAACGCTCCGAACATTCATTTAATCAATATGAACTCCCGGCACGCATTTATCTCCAGATTATCAGCCACTTGCTGTTGCAATGCCACGGCGGAATGCATATCTGTTAGAATAATTAGCTCCATTTGCAATACACGGGCCCGTGCACCGACCGACGACAACGAGCGAGCTGGCTCGCTTATGTAACAGTTTGTTGGTCCCATAAGTCATTCTCTTGACCAAGGTCTACTACAACATTCGCTGCGCTCTATGCGAAAACTAAATACAATCACCAGGCTGATCTGGTAACGGTAAGCAAACCAACGCCTTTGCCGTATGTCTCTCGTCGTAACGCAATCACATTAAAAGTAAATAGCATATTTTGAGCTGATTGATTTGTGGCCGGTAATCGTATCAAATGGCTGATGGACGTGCTTGAGAACATTTTAAAATTGACACGTTCTATTTGTTAACACCTTATCTAGTGTTGCACATTATTTTTATTTGCGACAGGGGAGTTGTTTATGTGTCAATTATTTGGATAGTTGCAACTGATTTATGGGGTACGGGCATCTATAAAAAACTGTCCGGGTTACAGTTTCTGCCGATGATGTTGAAAGCGTAAGTAAAGCTTGATGTGAGATTCTATATGTGATACAAGCAAATTATTGTCAGTTAATTAAGGGCTGTCATAACCACAAATGGGCAAAGTAGGTGGAGTCAACATTTTTACGTCCATATTATTCCTATAAATGTGGGTAACAGCAGAGTTGAGGTTTTCTTATGCGCTAGATCTTGGCACACGTTTTGTGAACAATGCATTATTCTACTTCGCTTCTATTACCTGCATGGTACGTTTGACGACATTGTGCGTGGCATTTGTAGTAGTTGGATCTTAAGCCTTGGTTTCCTCCAACAATCGATCGCAGAGGACTCACTGTCTGTCCGACAAGGATGACAATTTTGGTGTCAAATGGTTTGTTAGAAATGGGAGTTCGGTTAGTTTGTTTTTATTCGCTGACCTATACGTTTGCATGCGGCATGTATCAGAGCATGGAAACTAAATTGGTTGCACTTTTAATGTTAGAAGAGGACGCTTTTTTCATTTTGTCTCCTATTTCATTCCATATGTTATTTTCTACAACTAAATCCTTATACATTGGGTTGATTCTACGGTTGGTTCCTTGTGAAACATTCTTCAATAATTTAAATACACAGGAAATTATGCTTTTTAATGTTTCAAAATGTTTTATTAAAACTCTACACGTGTTTCGGCTTATTAGGCCTTTATCAAGAGTACAAGATATTACTAAATTTAAATTGTGTTCCTTACTTATTTATACCTAATGTAAAGGTATAAATTATACAAAGCTTTTAATCTATCCTATCCTATGTAAATATACTACAAATAGGTTCTTAATGTTAAATTATTTTTTCTAGAATATAATGAAAATAAATAATGTTTGATCATTAGTTACATTTTTATGCTTTTTGGCAGCTTTCATGATCTCAAATTGTTCTAGTGAATCTAACTTCTATTCTTTATTTTCTGTATGGAGTAATTCGACTTCATTAAAATTAACAAAATGATTATTTTCTATACAGTGTGTTGACATACCGGTGCTATGTATACCATTCATTATTGATTTTTGTGTTCAGCGAGACGATTTTTTAATTTTCGACCAGTTTGACCGATATATATAGCATCCGCAGTCATTACATTTTAATTTATATACACCTGTTTTTTCTAATAAATCTCTTTTATCTTTATTATTAACTAACATTTTCCCTAGATTATTTTTGTTAACAGAGATAGTTTTACATCCTAGTTTTTTAAGTTTATAACTAATGTTATTGCTAATCTTAGGCCTATAATTAAAACATTTATATATGTCAGTTCTTAGTGGAGTACCAGCATAAAATTCTTTAAGTAACTTTTTCTTTTGTTTATTTTTTATTAATTTATCTATGAGGTTTTCACTATAACCGTTGTTTCTAGAGATTTCTTTAATGGTGTTTACTTCTTTCATAAAGTTATTCCTATTTAAAGGGAATGTTAGCAGACGGTGGATATATGAATGGAAAGATGCCATTTTTATTTGTGATGATTCCTTAGAGTTTCTGTGAATGACTGTGTCTGTGCAAGTTAGTTAACGGTAAATGTCAAACTCTAAGCTGTTGCTTCTATTTTTTAAGTTAACATTCAAGAAATTTAAACCTTCCTCATTTTCTATTTCTAGAGTGAATTGAATTTTATCGTGAAATGAATTCAGAAGATTTAAAAATGTATTAAGTTTTCTTTCTGTACCTTGCCAAATACAAAACACGTCATCCACAAATCTGATCCAGAAAAATACATTATTTATTAGGTTATTTTCGCAGTTAAACAAATTATTTTCAAAGTCTGACATAAATATTTCAGCTAATAACGGTGATATGGGGGAACCCTTAGGTAATCCGTCTGTTAATTTAGAAATTTCATTGTTAAATTGAAAGTAGTTTTGACTCGTACAGGTTTTTATTATGATGTTTAATTGATTTTTTAATTCTAAGTCAATATCAATAAATCCTTATAACTTTCAGCATTAACAGTATATAAGACTGGATGTTGTCTCATCAAGTCTATCAAGGCTTTATGTCTTCGACAGTAAATTTTTAACCCATATTTTCTCACAGTTTCGTAGAACAAAACCAACAAAATGCATCCGCACACTATCGGTTCAGCCGTACGATTCGGCCACCATAGTAGTGATTGGAGATTTTAATATAGACGTTTCTAAAAATTCCTATTATAAAGAAAAATTATGACAAAGTATTATTCGCACTGGTTGATTGATTGATTGATTGGCCAGCGTAAGGTGGGCATTGCTGCCGATTCCGGTGCGTGGAGATTTGTTCCACCACGCAGCCCCATCGCCCTCCGAACGTCCATCTGCAGACGCCCAGTCCTCTATTACATATTCATGCGGCTCCGCCCGACCGGTCAACGGATCATCCCACCGTGTGCCGGAACAAACCCCTGGTGCTTTTATATACCGCCGGACCGGCTGCATACGCTGGATTGGAGATTGGACATGCTTGTTGTCAGCAGCGAGAGCCGCATGACGCATGGGGTAGGAGTATAGGATGGAGCGTGTAGGTGTTTGTGAGATGTTTCTTCTTGTTTTCCCTCTGTCTTCATCGTATGGAAAGTGTAGGCGTTTGTGAGATGCTTCTTTTAGGTTTTCGTGCTTCTCTTTTACCTTCAGGTTTTTGTGATATGCTTCTTCTTAATTTCTGTCTGTGATCATCTTCTCTCCTATTCTACTTCTGAGTTTTCTGGTTCTTCTGTTTCTGAGTCTGGCAGTGTGTATATCCTTGATATTTCTTTATTGTATTCCATTTTTTGTTGCGCCAATTTTTCCCAGTGTGTATAATCCTTTCCTAGCTTATTATATTCATAGTCCTCTCGATTGTTGTTATCCATGTGTAGCATGGCCTCCCTATTTTCAGTTTGTTGCTGTTCATTCGCAGCGCTTTCTTTAGTAGGTGTGTCGTGTCTCGTCTTTGGACGTGTCCCCAGTATTTCATTGCGTATGATTCTATTCTTTTGATTATTGTTCTTCCCTCTAGTAATGTTGACGTTTTCTGTCGTTTTTGTGGTTTCCCTTTTTTGCTAGCAGTTGGATAATGTCCCTTTCAGCTCTTCTCAGGCTTCTTCTGTTGGCCTTTGTCGTTGCTGCGTTTTTGACTCCATAGATCATCGTAGGCATTATAATGGTCGTGTATATCTTTTTGGTTAGGCACCCTGGTGGTTTATTGTCCGCAATGAAGGGAAGTAGAGCTCTTGTGACTCTGTAGGCTGTTTTGATTCTTTCCCTTACTGTTTCTCTCCTTTTTAGTTGATTCGTTAGGTATGTTCCTAGGTATTTCATTCTATTCGTGGTTCTCAGGGTGTAGTCTCCTATTTTGTATTCTTCCCCACTTGTTGGACCTGTTTTTGTCAATGGGTCTCGGACCATTATTAGGCTCTTCTTGAAGTTTATTTTCATTCCAGAGGAATCCAGATGTGGTGTCCTGTTTCTTAGAAATTTAACGATGTCTTGTTCTTCCTCGGCGATGATGAGTATATTGTCGGAGTATGCAAGTACGATGGGGGCTTTATCGCTCCATCCTTTCCATTGAAATTCTGATTCTCCTTTATTGTGCTTTCTATCACTTGGTCTAGGACTGTGGTGAATAGTCGGGGGGATAGGGGACATCCTTGTTTGACTCCTATATTCTTCATTTTTGATTCCGTCGTCTGTCCAAACTAAGATTACAATACGAGACAAAAATATTTTAATAACACTTGTTTGCTGCAACTATAGTGAAATCATCTGCAAATCCCGAGTTAGGAGTCATGATTCTGCTTATGGCCACCGCACTCTGCTAGTTTTCCAGCACACACTGAAGTTCTCCAATCTTCGGGTCAGATTTTTGTCTCACATATTTATTGGCATATTGTGTGCAAGATTGCTCTTACATGTTCACCAACTGCCCTAAGCGCCTCGGCTTTAACATTGTCATCTCCAGCCGTTTTGGCAGTTTTTAGTATTTGTATGTCTCCTGCGTTCATGGTGTCTTCAGTCTCAGGATGATTATTTTAGAAAATATTTTGCAGCATTAGGATCATACCTCAATAATCTGAACTCTCAACAGTGATGTCTACGTCTAACGGCCGTATACGTGAACTTTGTCATGATTTATTTTACTCTATTTACTAAAACTAGTCTTTGCCAACCAATAATATCAATGGCAAAATAACCAACTGTGTGTCAACGTAAATTGTTTGGGAGCTTCCAAAATGCTAGGGACTGGAAATATCTTAGGTAGAAACTAACCTCAAACCCTCAAGAAAATGATGAATATTGAAAAATTCAAATTGGCGGCCCTAATTTGAATCAACTTATGATTTTTGATTTTTAACGAACCCCGTAGTGGAGCTCGGGTATTTCATTAGCATATTTATATTGTTTTAAATTTTTACAAACTTATTAAATATTTATTATTAACCAAGAATTTGGTATTCTCTTTGGTATTTCTCTTTCATCTGGAACTAATTGTTATTGATAATAGCCTTACAAATCATTGTCCATGGTAATTACAATTGCAGCAATTAGATACTCATTTTATAGCAAAAATGTGCATAGAATATAAATAATAATCTATTTTCTATTATACAATCTTCAATGCTTTATTTTTGCGTTCGTTTTTGTGGAAATCAATTTAATAAGGTTGTTATGTAACATCACGTAACATATTTCCTTTTATAGATAACTTTGAGTAATTTTTAATGTTAATATTTATATGCAGTTGGTTGTCTCTTAGGCAAATAAATATGCACATTTAGACAGTTCCTTCAGTTGTAGACCCGACGAACTGCTTATACTGAAAAATACATGGAATTTACATATTATGTAGTCTATTATTATACCTTTGATTTAACCGAATCGGTATATACAGGGTGTCCCGTAAATAATGGTTAGTCCTAAAAATAGTAATAGGCCAGATCATAATCCATCAGAATATTACAGGTTGATTAAAAATGAATTATTATTTCTTTATAGGATCTTGCAAACAGCAGAAAAAATAACTATCTATAACTAAAAGAAAAACTGTGTAAAAATGTTAATAAAATCTTTGCACTCTTTCGATAACCTGAATTCTGGTTATGCTAGCAAATTAAAATCCTAAAATCCTAGTATCTACATAACCCCCTACGATTATGAATATTCAGTTAAAAATGAGAACAAAGGCCAAAAATGAATTTATTTATCTACCTCGCCTTAAAAAAAATTTCATTCCAATACATTTTCATGAAATCTATCATTCTGTTTCTTGGAAATGCTTAGCCTTTGAAACGTTTTTCGCCCTTATTCTGCAGCTCATCAGAAAGACATAAAGCTACTCATAAAGATGTTTCATGCAAAACCAAGACAATTTCTGATCGAAGTATTCGGCCGCTATAGAGGTACATAAAAACATAGATATTGAAAAATATAGTAAGCTATATTTGAAGAGTGAGTCGAGAGGGTACAAAACGAAGAAAGCTGCGGTATTGGAAAGAGCACACGTCAAAGAATTTTTGACAAGGGCTTGCGATAAAGAATATATGATGATTAAGGTAATATCTCTTAACTTTTAGACATAATAAACTTTGAAATATTTTAGGTTGCACTAATAATGGGGGTGTCTGGTGCCTGTTGTTGCTGTGGATTGACAAATTTGAAAATCAAAGATGTAGAAGACAGGGGCGCATATCTGCTTGTTTCTATACCAGATACCAAGACCGGCGTCTCACGAAAATTCACAATTATGGAAGAAGGATTCTCTATCAATACTGTGAAGACGTGTAGAAAATACATGTCCTTACATCCGAAGTTATCCAACGACACATTTTTTTCACGATACACTAATCAAAAATGTACTTTACAACCTATTGGAATCAACACTTTGTCGAAAGTTCCCTCAAGAGTTGCTTCATTTTTGAATCTGGCAAACACAGAAGCTTACAGCGGCCATTGCATGAGGTGGTGCACTTCAACAACTTGGCTAATAAACCTGCTGACCTCACAACAATTAAAGGACATAGTGGGTGGAGAAGTTCCGCTTATAGAAGAAAATTATATCGAGGATTCTATATCCATTAAGCTTGATATCGCAGGAAAATCTAAAGTACTCCTGGTACTAGTCGTTCCTTACAAGAGGAGACATCCATTATTTCTACAGATTTATCAAAAACTTCGACAAGCAGTATGCGTTCTGAAACCGATGACAACTACAAGTTTGTTATAATGGAAACGAAGTGAAATATGATAAAACAAATAAAGAAATGTCTATTAATATAAATGTTAATATTAATATTAATAAAAATTAAATCAAATGTAATTGATTTAAGACTGTATTTTTCATTATTCTACTCGTGGAATAAAGTAATTTCATTCTTCCACTAGTGGATAAAGTGGTACTTTATATGCTTCGTAAATGTGGATAAAACTCCAATTATAATGGATTGTGGATAAAATATTTAAACACACAGTTTTAGCAATTATTTAATACATGAAAAATTTATTTTCCTCCGAAATCTCCATAATACAAAACAATGCAAAAATGATGGTTTCATTTATTTGACAGTGACAACCTGAGACCTAAGACAATCATAATTAACTATGAAAAACAATAGCTACCACATCGTTGGGTGATGCGATTGTTAGATTACGAACTAATATTTCTTAAATTTCAATAATAATAATAACTTTTTATTCATTTTAAAAAGAATCATAAAGACAGTATGAAAAAAATATTACACGATACACTTCCGGTAGGTCTCATTGCAGTTAGTACTTGTTTATACTGCGGACTCGGCTCCTGCGTCGCCTCGTCTGTAAAACAACTCGTACTGTACTAAATCACATACCGGGCTTATAACGTAAATTATTAATAAAGTGTAATTGGCAATATTGCAAAGTAACGAAATCGGCTATACTTTTAGTGAATTGATGAGTAATCAGAACTGTAAATATACGAAAATCCTCCAAACTTTATTAAAAATGCAGTTGACTTCTTACTTTGAGTCATACAATCTATTTAGTCGAAGCCAATTTGGTTTTAGAGCTAAATCGTCCACAACATTAGCCATAAGCAAGCTAACTGAAATAATAAGTAATGGTTTCGAATCTGGTGAACATGTGCACGCTCAGTTTCTGGACCTCTCGAAGGTTTTCGGTTGAGATTCACATCACATTTTAATTGCAAAATTACGTTTTTATAACTTCCATACTAATAGTACAAAATTAATTCAATCATATCTGACTAATAGATACCAGTATGTAACGTGCCAAAATACAAATTCTAACTTGCTAGGTATGAAATATGAAGTACCGCAAGGTTCTGTATTGGAACCAATCCTATTCTTAATTTATATTAATGATTTGAGTGACATAACTTCTTCACATTTGGTGTTATTTGCAGTTGACACAACCATTATTCAGTCACACCATAATATCGATACTATACATACAAATGTGAATGAGACGCTACTGGAAGCCCAAGAATGGTTCACAGCAAATCAGTTGAGTTTAAATAAGCCCAAAACTGAGTCAATGGTCTTTAGCTTAAGAAATGTAGCCGAGTTAGGTAACAAAGACAGTATCAAGTTTCTTGGGGTACACTTGAACAAAAAACTGTCATGGGAACAACATATACATTTTGTCTGCAAGAAAATTTCAGTTAATATTTACCTTTTACGAAATCTTGTAAATGACGTTTCTCAAAAAACATTAATTACAACTTATCATGGCCTCATCCATTCGTCTTTGTCATATGCCATTTTACAGAGGAAGGCCATACGGATCCTATCCGATCTAAACTATACAGACGATTGTACAAGTTTTTGAACACTTTAAAATATTAACTTTGCCCAGCGTATATATCCTGCAATGTAGATTATAGAACGCGAATCAGACTTTACATCACATAATGAAGTGCATAGATATGATACGAGAAATAACAACAATATTTATCCTAACTTCTTAAGACTTTCCAAATCTCGTAATGGAATAAACTACCACGCTATAAGATTTTTCAATCACCTGCCTAAAAAAATAAAAGAGCTTGATTCCAAGTTATTTAAGAACACTGTTAGAGCTCTTTTAATGACCAATGCTTTTTACAACTTCGAGGAATATTTCTCTTCAAATTTTAATAATATCGAAATTTCACCCTTTTCAGTTATAGTAAATGTCTAGTCCTAATATCTCACTATGTATTCTTAAATTTTAATGTTTTTTATATAATGTTAGTGTTTCACTTTACGCTTGTTATATACGAATGTATGTATGTTTTGTACGTTACTACTTTTATATTATGGGGTGCGCTTGCCTTCTGACTTGTGTAAATATTTCTCTATTTGTGGCACCAATAAATTATTATTATTATTAATATTATTATCATTATTTTTTTTTCGCGTTAGCGATGCTGGACAGTTCTCCCGTGTCTCCGATATTCTCACAGGGGAAGCGCCAGCGAATTATCTACAACCACTCCCCACATCCCGCAGGGTTAGTGGTTGTAGATTCCAGAATCGTGTGCCCTAAGTAGACGCAGGGACCCTAAGACGACTGCCTTCTGCATTTGGCCTGCCAACCATTCGGCTGATTTTTGGCAGGCCGGTATGTTCTTCAATGCCGAGAGCAGCGTAGGCCTCATCCCACCGAGAACGCCGATTATCAGGACGACCATCTTGACCGAGTAGTCTGGGTATAGCGCTCGGAGCTCATACCGGAGATCTCGGTATTTGGTCCGTTTCTCATCCTCCTTCAAGGTGATGTTGGTCTCGGCAGGTGCCGAGAACTCGATGACATACATCACCTTGGTCTGGTGGTCGAGGAGGACTATGTCAGGCTTGTTGGCTTGAATCAGCCTGACGGTCGGGAACGAGTAGTTCCAATAAATTCGGCACTTCTCGTTCTCGACAACGGACTCGATCTCTCCGGGAACATAAGGCAGCACTGGTGTTTGGTCTACCTCGTACGAGTGCCGAAGATGGTAATACAGCACTCGTAAAGCCGCGTTATGTCTGTGATGTAGGCCGAAGTCGCGTAAATCGGACATGCAGATAGTAAATGCATGGGCGACTCCGGCGCCTGATGGCAGGTCCTACAATTTAGGTCGGGGACCTCTACACCCATAACACGACTGCGGTAGACCAAGGTGTTAATGACGCCATCTTGGCAGGCCATAATGAATCCCTCGGTCTCCGACTTTAGCCCTGCTGACCTCAGGAATGAGAAGGTCAGCTTTGTCGATAAACCCAGTGTCTCTATGTTGTTGTAGAACACTCCATGCATGGGTCTATCGACGCGCGACGTGCTGCCTGAACAGATTTCTCTGGTCGGCAGCTTTAATTTGGGTTGTCAGACGATTTGGCGGAAGCCCAGTTACTGACTGTGCATCAGCACCTCGCCTGCCTCTTCGCCTGAAGTCGAAAATGAGACCGAGATCATCTGCGGCCCTGCGTGCTGTCTTAAATAAAAATCCGCCCACTCCTACGGTTTCATGATCTCTCACTAACCGCAGGAGTGGATCTGAGCTCCTCAAGATGTTACATGCCATACTCAGCGCTACTCTGCGATGCATGCACTCCAGGCTCAAGAGTCCTCTGCCCCCCCGTTGACGTGGGAGGTACACTCGAGGAACGGACGATCTAGGATGAATGCTTCTGTGAATATGCATCATCTTGCGGGTATCCCTATCCAATTGACGCAGCTCATCTACTGTCCACTTGACTATTCCAAAGGAGTAGAGCAGAATCGGAACGGCAAGTATATTAGTCGCAGACACCTTGTTCTTTCCCGAAAGTTCGGAAGACCAAATCTTTCGAAGTCGGTGTCTGTACTTGCCGCGGAGAGTGTCTTTAATTTGTTTTACGTCCTGGATGTGATGTTGTTGCACACCCAGGTACGTGTAGGTCTCTCCGGCATCCGGATTATTATTATTATTATACACTAACTCTCAACATCGAATGAAATTCAGTGACATCCGACTACAACTTCTGCTAAATAACTAATTTTGATATTAATATTCGATATTCTCAGTGGGTTCCGAATCTGTGTCTGAATCTGTATGTTCAACTGACTACTAATTAGCCGGAAATAAATTTTGTGCAATGCTTCATGAAATGTACGATCTGCTAAACATATCGTTTTAACAAAATGATGTCAAAGAGCCGGAAGAAGTTTTTTCCACGGGCAACAACAAGAATCAGGTTGTGTTACAATAACCTTTTCGACTTTCATAAAATCAGGTTAATAAGGCAGTAAATAATCCTTTGATGTCGGCAATAGCGCTTCAGCTCAATGAAGAAGAAAATGTTATATAATTAATTCAGTTAATTCCGTAATGTCACATGAAACTAATAAATATTAATTTTACATAAATCAGCATTAGCGAGGTTGTTAATTTAAGGAAATTAATCAGGGCTGCCTTGTTGATTTAGTTTTCGTCACTCCGGCGAAAGGAGCAATTAAATCATCCAAAAATTAGAAGGAAATATTCTTGTTATAAAACCCAGCAAAAATTCTCCTCTAGGATTTTAACATACTACATGAAGTTTGATACACATTGACAAATTTAAAGAAACGGAAATAAATTGGTATATCCCTCTACATAATTTATTTCTCTTGGCTTTGAGGGTCTAGTTAGCCATGGATTTCTTATTAAAATTTTTATTTATTTTGTACATTTTCATCAAGTTAATCACTGTCAAACTTGATGTCAATGTGTAAACATCCGTTAGTTGTTGCATTACATTTGAAACTCGTATTTTCTTTAAATTAAAACTGGTTGTATTATCATAATAGTACAGTAACTTGGTGTCAAAAAATAACCAAACTTCGAACTAATTCTATATAGTCCAGTCGATAAAGTAAAAAATACATCAGAAGCTAGCAAAAAATGTTGTCTGAAATTTTTCTGCCGTAACTGTTAGTGCAACGATTAAACATCACAAAACCACAAAACCCCCCAAAAAAATCACCTCTTCGGTGAAAAAAGCCTCATTTTACTGATAACTCGTTAATCGTTGAAGATATAAAAAAATTGTTCATTATAAAAAAGAAAGCTTGACTAATTGCCTAAAAAAGTATGAAATGATTTTCGAGAAAATCGATATTGACAAAAATTGCAAAATTCAAATCTTTTGTGCGCGGTCTATAGAAAAAATTGAATTGCTCGAAAACCAAACAAGCTAGGAAGAAAAATCAAAATTGGTTTAAAAGGGGATATAAAATACTCTCTTGTGTTGCTATTTTTGAGGGCTATTGATATTTATTAGTATATAAAAATAACAATATAATATAATTATATCTTGATTTTTTGTGCATCTAACTATTCACAGGCCAATAAAAAATAACTGACTATAATATATGCTATAAATGCATTATCTTTCAGTTGAAAGTAGTACTTCAATGTAGAAAAAGTTAGGAATAAAAATATTCACATTTACAAATTTAGCAGCATGTTAAAGTTAGCAAAAAAAATCCAAAAAAGGCTGCATATTCAAATTCTTTATGATATTTTTTTTAATACAATTTTTTAACTATTAAATGATTAGAAACAATAGTTATACGATATATAAACTCAAAAAAAAGTTTTGAGCTAAATATTCAAGATGTTTGAGTTTTTTTTGATTTTTTGTCCGAAATTCGGCTAACTTCAACATGCTGGTAAATTTGTGAATGTGAATATTTTTATTCCCAACTTTTTCTGCATTAAAGTACTACTACCTTGTATTAAAAGATAATGCATCTATAACTTATATTAAAGTCAGTTATTTTTTTATGGGCCTGTGAATAGTTAAAAGTGCAGAAAATCAATCATATTATATTGTTATTTTTTATATACTAATAGATATCAATCAATAGCCATTAAAAATGGAAACACAGAAGAGTATTTTATATCCCCTTTAAAACCCATTTTGATTTTTCTTCCTAGCATGTTTGGTTTTCGAGCAATTCAATTTTTTCTATAGGCAGCGCGCAAAAATTTCAAATAAATGAATATTCATGCGCATTAAAAATACAAATTTTGCATTTTTTTTCAATATCGATTTTCTCGAAAACCATGGCATATACAAGAAAATTACAAGAGGACTTTTTTAGGCAATTAGTCATGCTTTCTTTTTTACGATGAGCAATGTGTTTATATCTTCAACGGTTAACGAGTTATCAGTAAAATAAGACTTTTCTCACCGAAGGGGTGGTTTTTTGGGAGAGTTGCGCGGTACCCCCAGAACTGATTTTTGTGGTTTTGTATAATCCTTCCACTAACAGTTACTGAAGGAAAATCTCAGATAACATTTTTTGTTATGGAAATCTTTATAATTATTGGACTATTGTATATTTTTGCATTTTTCAGTATTACAGCTCGCTAGTTATATGCTTACTTTATTTTCGCAACGCATAAACTTTATGGGAAACAAAATAATCAATAATTATTGTTTCAGGTTGGCAATAATCGTGGGCATGATTATAGCTGAAATCGACTAAATTAGCAAAATTGGTTAGTCTTGATTTAATTCGAAGAATGTTCGAGGATACCTGAATGAATTTTAATGAATGTAATTGTCGATGACTGATTAGTGATTACGGTGTGTATATATTAACGATCTACAAATGGTTGTAAGGAACTTGTCTTGATGGGAAGTAATAATATTCACTGTAAATCAGATTTAAGAGTGTGCCTCTGGGCTGAATGACGATTGCTTCATCGGTGAGGAAATGTACTTTATTAAAGCAATAAAATTATTCACTGATGTTGTGAAATAAATGTCGTTATTTATATTTAATGAAAATGTATCTAACAGATTTTATATGATTAAAACTGGCGCGCTAATATCTATAACGGTCCGTCATTAATAAATAGAATATTACGATTTAAACATGAGCCGAATAAAACAATATAGTGGAGTCAAGGGGTCGGACGAATATGTTACAAATAAGATCGAAACCAGACCACGCCCTCCCCCTCCCAGTTTTCGAGAGTGCTGAACACGAATATGGGGACAAAAAAAGTTTTTATTTAGAGCAACCCCTTCAAACGGCCAAAAACCACCCCTTTTATCGATTTTCGTGCGCGGAAGCACGATAGCAAGGGTTCTAATGCGAATGTCTGCAGACATGATAAAGGGCGAAGTTTAATATCAGAGACATGACCGTGACCACCCTTGGAGGTTGAATTTACCCTTCCAAGGGGTGGGAAAATGATAAAATATATTTCTTCTCGTTGGAACTTTTACTTTTAGGCAACTTCGACCCTTCCTACACCCTCAAGTGACCAAGACCCATCCCTCTCGCATCTATACTTCCATTAGTGCTCAGCAATACTGAGTTAAAAGAGAATGGATGGAAGGGCGTCAGGGAAGTTTGGGGCAAGTCTTAAGGGTGGATTCTACCCTTCCAGGGGGTGAGAAAGTGATTTTACTCTTCTTGTCAGTTTACTCGTTTACCCGTTTTAGATTACTGTATACTATAAACAATATTCCTTGCAATCAATAACCTAAAATAAAAGTTTTCCTCAAGTTTATGCAGTTTCTTTATTATCAATTACTTTCGGAAGAAGGAGATAAAAAGATCACCCCACCATCTGACAGGTACGAATCAACTCCCACGGATTGCTTTAACTACCAAAGCTTCGCCCTAATTATAATATTTCAATCCACTCCACTCTAATGAGCATTGTCGGGCATTACTGAAAGGATACACTTGGAAGGGGTGGCGTTTATTCGTTTACGGGAATAGGAAGGGTCAAACTTATCTCAAAGTATTTTATTTCGTCATCAGCATTTTCGAACTTCCGCCTCATTCACTCCACTAATATGTTTCATATTAATCATAATATTGCAAACTGGGAAAAAGCAAAATATTTGGAAAATTATAGGTAATACAGAAATCGCGTATGTATTTCCGGTATGGCTTCAAGAACAATTTGAAATATCCTGAAATTCCTAATTTTAAAAATGGTACTCGTATCGAAAAGTATTTCATTTTTATTTTTAGAATTTTTAATATTTGTAGAGAATTACAAAATCAGCAATAATTGTTTCAATATTTCGAAACAAATTAGGTAATTTATGATTAGAATGGATGCTATATAATATTAAAACAAATGTTTGATAACTACATTCAAAAAAAGACTACTAAAAATTGACATGAGATTCAGTATCAGCTACTCAAAAATGCCAATTCTAATGCAATTCCCAGTGGACACAGATGTTCATTTATGTCTCTGGGACATGGACCATTAGATAAGTAGACAGGCGGTGGGATGTATTGATGCTTTTGCCGTGAGTGGAGAAGTTTGCTGCGAATCTCTCGAGCATCTGATCATATCAATAAAATCAATCAAATCATCAAATCATCAAATCATCAAATCAAAAAAAATAAAATAAAAACTTGGTACAAAAGCCAAAAAGGAATACAAAAAGAACGAACAAGTAAGTTGTGTCTGTACGTAATCAAAAATTTGACAACTTGAACGATAAGTCAATAAAATAAATCTTAACTATAAATACACAAAGATGCGAAATTCAAAAATAACAAAAACAACGAACGTGTGTACATAACGAAACACCGACAGTAACTAAAATATTGCACAAAGTTTCCTCAGATCAGATGTAGATCTACTTAAGAGATTACTCATTATTTCCCGAAAAAATTAGAAACAAAATGTTTATACATGACACAAACGAGTTCTTCCCCGATTATCATTTTATATTTACTGATGGATCCAAAACCGAAGAAAATACAGCGTGTGCTTTCTTTTACTCGAATACTAACACTCAACTTATGTTTGCACTAAATGATAATTTATCTAACTACTCTGCGGAACTCATTGCTATATGGCAAGCATTACTACAGGTTAGAAATTTACAACAACAAAAATTTGTAATTTTTTCTGATAGCAAAAGCTCGTTAGATAAATTAAAAAATATAAAAAGTTTCACTAGTTGCAACTATATAATATCTAATACAACAAATTTAATAATTGAAATACAAAAACAAAACAAAATTGTACATTTAGCATGGGTCAAGGCTCATTGTGGTATCTTAGGCAATGAAATAGTTGACAACATGGCGAAACAGGCCGTAAATTTGGGGGAGGTGACTGAATACCTTTGCCCATTTGAAGATTTAACTTCTATAACAAAAAAAATGTTTTTACGAGAATGGAACAACTTATATCAAAATTCCGAAAAAGGGGCTTATTATAAGTGTATTGAGCCATTGCCTTCAAAAGAGCACTGGTACAAAAACTGCTATTCAAAAAATACAATTAGTAAAATATGTAGACTAAGATTCAATCATGCACTGGTACCATCATATCTATTTAGAATTAATCAGAGAGATAATGCGTTATGTGATTGTGGAGAAGTAGGGGATACGGTACATATGATTTTAGAATGTAAATTGAACGAAGATAATAACAAACATTTATTGGATGTAATTTATAAATCAAATCTTGTACCATGTCCGTTTAATTTGATGCAATTGCTAGCATCAAGAAACATTTTTATATATAACCATTTAGTATGCCATATAAAAAAAATAAAATTAAAAATATAATAAATATGTAATATTTGTAACTTGTATTTAGAAATAAGTTTCCTATCGTCTTTCCTTCAATGTTAATCCATGCTATCCGAGGTCTAGTCAGTATGTGTGAAAATCGTCTATACGGACGTACCTGTATCACTGTCAGTTCCCAATTATAAGTTGAAAAAAAAAGAAAAAAAAAATTAAATGAAATTAAAAAAAATACACGAAAAAAAAAAATTAAAAAAAAATACATGTATTAAAAAAAAAGTAATACATATTAAAAAAAAAAAAACTGAAAAATATATCACAAAAAAAAAGATATATGTTTGTATGTTTGTACTTATTCGTTTACGTAAATACTTATATGTTTGTTATATACAATAGAAAAATATGTAGTTAAAAAAAATGTACACATTGGTAACCAATGAATAATGTGATAAGAAATAAAATTTTAAAAAAAATATTATACTAGGAAACTTGGCGAATGGTCTTTGTAACCGTAGTCAACAAACCTGAAACACACACACATCTAGATCTAAACCTACCTCAATATTCCAGCAGTTCTCAAAAAAAAATATTGAAAATTTGCGAAATTTTTGTTTATTTTTTTTTCTCCAAAACTATGAGATTTAGACCCCATGTTATATAAGGTTTTTTTGTTTGTCTTGTAGTTCCCTACCACCAGTTTTTTTTAATGACATGAAATTAATTACACTCTGTATAAGATAATCGTTACTTATATTGAAATTATGTTATTTACTACATAAAATAATTATTCCAGCATTAAAAGGATTTCAATCCTATAATCGGTGTAATATGGCCATTTCAAGTAGGTGCTAAAAGCAATACATGATTTTCTTTTAATTGAAACATCGCGCCGTAAAGTTTTATTATACGTCTTATTCGTATCCATAAAAAACTCATAATAATTTATTACCTTTGCAGTTAAATTTTTAAGAATGTGTTAACGCTGCAATAAGAAATTTTACGTGGTTTTCAAATCAATTGTAGGCAGTAAAGATTTTATGGTTTAATTCTGGCGCTTCTGCGGTTGCATTTTAAGTTTCTTTGCAATGGGGACAAAAGATACATGGCGAATTAGATGTAAATATTTGACTCGCAATATAGTTATGGTTTATTTAATTGCTAAACATTTTATGAAACATTTCTCGCAACTTATTGAAAGCAAGGTAATTTTTTAAGCATAATGTTTAATATGCATCTCCTGCTGATTCCAGCTACGTTGGCAAAACGCTCGTCAGTATGTTATGCAGTGCCTTAAAGTATTTTTAAAGGTCACAACTGAATTCGTGAATTTTACTATTATCTGACACTAATGTACTGTACAAATATAAATCCGATTTTACTTTTCCTAAATTATTCAGCTTGCAAGAAACATGATGGGTGAACAGACAGGTAGATCAACAATTTCAAAGTCATCCAAAATGCGATGGATGACACAAGAATTTTTTTTCTACCAACGATATTATATATCATATCTCGTAATATATGGCTGTGACTGTAAAGCATATACATATTAACTATATACATGAGTTTTATTCGTAACTTGACGCCAAGGAAAGCCCGTCTCTCTATCCTTTAAGAGTACTCTGGGTATGGTGCGCATGGCTTAATGACGCAAGATTGTGACAGTTCAACTGAATATAGAAGTAAAATGGTCACAATCTAATCGGAGAAATTGGCCACTAGCCTGTTACATATAGCGCGCTAGCTTACTCCTAAATCAGATCGTGTAGTCAGAGCGTGCGCGTTGGGTGCCAAGTTCCCAGCAGAGATAGAAAACTATCTCCTTCTCTAGCCTCAATTCCGTACATAGTGGCTTATAGTGTGTCACCAGTATATAGTTAGTAGGTATATGCTGTAAAGCTATTCGTGTATTAAACACCACAATCGATATTAATAAAGTGCCTAATACTGGAGTTCCACAAGGTTCTCTTCTTGGTCCGTTATTTTTTGAGCTTTTAGGTTTCGTATAACATGTTTGTTTAGTTTTTTAGAAAAACATATTTTGTTATAGAATGTATTTCAAACGTATGAATGTCGACACTTCAACTTCACTTCACTCAGACCGCGCAGTTTTAAGCTACCTATGCTGGCTGCAATGATTGCGGCAGTTTGACAAGTGACAGTCGGCCAAAGGGCTAAAAACGGCGAAAACTCAATTTTATTTAAAGGAGAAGTGCGAGGTGTGTTTTTCTATGTATTTTTTAATGTTGGACACAAATCCGATGTTAAAACGGGCACACCGCTCTAACCTGATCTAACTAGTGTCAACCAAGGTTTGTGGCTGACCACAGAAGGGGTAAAAACTTTCTAGGACCCTTACGAATGGTTAAAACCCTTCCAAATGTTTGCCGTATGCTTGAGATTGCACTAGGTCAGATTGAGTTAGTCTTGAAAACACTACACTCTCGAGCAATAAACGATAATAATAGACCATTTTCAACCCTTTTATGCAAGGGCAGGGCGCCCTTTTTTAATAACGGATTCGTAATCAGTGCCCAAAAATAGATAGTTTTTAATATGTGAATAGGTGTTTATTATCTTTAAAGAGTATTGTTTTTCTTTTGAATCTTCGTAGGTGTGACGCGACGGTCTGAATGTAATGCCAAAAAAATATTAAATTGGGTCCATTTTCCGAAATGGTGACTTGTACACAACACAAAAATCTGATTAATTTATCAAGAAATTTGATAATTGGATATGGATGTCAAATAAAATAAAATATTTTCATTACACTTTCTTCACAATCTCCTTCGTTTATATATCAGTTGTTAACTAGTTTCAAAGCACAAAGATGTGAAATGTCAGATCTATCTTACAAATCAACATTCGTAATCTGTTGTGTAGATGTCCATCAAAACACCAAAAATAATAATGACAAATAATATCGATATCTTTTATTAATTGTCATAGATAATCCTAATGTATTGGCCCGCGTTTAGATAAGAATCGAATCAAAGTATCTTAATTGAAATCTCTTCAACACGCAGATTGATATTGTGCCTCTATGCTTGGTGCTATTTTATATTTCTCATAGTGCTAGTTTAACCAGATGGAATATTCATTTCAATAATGATTTGTCAAAACAAGAATCAGGATTAGTTGTTGAACTTAGCTTCAACCTTTCTAATACATTGTAGTTGAGTAATAACAAATACAATCAAGTTGTGTAATTATTTCTAACTAAATGACAGACATACAAAATAGAATTATGGCACGGAATCAAAATATGAATTAACACGAAGTTAATGGACACTAGATTTCGAAACTTTAATTTATATTACAGACTATTATGATTATTATAAAGGAGAAATAATAAGTTTATCAGTACTTATAACAGATATGTCCAATATTGACGAGGAATTGCTCAAGCAACAATATTAGATATTTATCTAGTAAACAAGACTATGCATAATGTCTATGAAGCAAACATGATAAAATTGTCTAATACACAATTCGCTTGTACCGAGTGTCTTTGAGATTAGGTACACTGAGTATATCTGTTTTATTTGTAAATTAACTAAGACTGGCATAATAACACTTTTTAAAATGAAAAACGTACCTTGTGATGTATGGTGACCCTTTACTTTCTTTACATCTATAAATATAGAGGTAAAAAAATCGGTAAAGGTATTTACACAGAACTTCCCTCTTTATTTGTGCACGGCGGTCACTCTAAGAAATTATTAATTGCGAAATGACATTGAGAATAATAATCGGAATATAGTTATCACTATTATTACAAAGAAAACCTGATAATTTTTGGTCAGAAAAATATACGTAGTGGTCATCCAACAGCAAAAATTCAATACTAAATAACAAATGCCAATTATGGAAGGCTTGCGCAGATACCTTTACAAATTTCCACCTTAGTTACCAATTATTTCTTGGATGACCACCCTGTACATTTTTCAATAAAACTATAATAGGTGCATATGCCAAATATTATTGCCATCTGGCACATTTTCAATTGCACATTTACGTAGTGGAGCGGAAGATAGCAGTGGTTAAAAAATTTATTTTTTTTTAAATCATTCAAAAATATTGGAAAAAAATTTTCAATTTTTTTTTCTTCTGAAATAGGCTTAGAATGTCATGAAACGTGAAACTTTTAGATTTGCTCAAAAGAAATGTTTAATTCTATTCTATAGTAGTGGTAAAAGAACATTAAAAATGTTTTCAAAAAGTTTTCAAATTTTTTGTTTAAATAGATTTAGAATGCCATGAAACGTGGAAATTTTAAATTTGAGCAAAACATTCATTTTCCATCTATTCTAGTGGTAAAAACTTTTGCCAAAATGGTAAAAACATGTTAAATTTGTTTAAAAATAGGTTTAGAATGCCATTAGTACGGACAATGAAGGCAAACTTTTGTAAAAACCTTGCAAAATTAATAAAAGGAAGGAAGGAAAAACTTTTTGATTTTCGGTTTTTTTGCTCTAGCGGCTAAAATAATAAAAATGGAGCAAAAAGTTTCCAATAAAAGTTGGTCTTTTTCGGTACAAAAAAGACCTTAACACATTTTTGTCTTACTTAAGCCGTTTAGGAGATAAATCCAGTTTTCCACTTATAGTTTTGAGCCGCTCCAAAATGCGCGGAAAATGAGAATTCTCCGGAAGTTTGGTACGACCGGACACATCGATCGATAATTCTTACTATTCAGAGCCGCTAAAAAAATGAAAATTACGTAAAATGTGGAACTAATCACAAAATTCATACAACTTTTTATCATAGAGAAAAGAGTGTTAGAAGTTGGCTTAGTAAACTTTATACCGTTGATTTATTCATATCTTTGAGTTTTATGGATCCTCCATATTTCTCCCGTAACAATGGGTCCTTTTTCACTGCATGAATTCGATTCCACGGATTTTAATCTATATTTCGTAAAAATCTCATAGAAGAACGTTAAGAAACAAATAAGTTGTATATGTTTTACTATATAATTGTGAATTTTCTGAACGTACATGAATAATGTAGACAGATTTAAAAAGTACAGCACGCATTTAAAAACTCTAAAGTCATTCGAAAGAATATGTTCCATTTATATTAAAAAAATTAAGACTGTGCCATTATTATTAATTAAGATATAGCGAATTGAACTAAAAAATTGGGGATAACTGATCGATGAGAAATACACCCTCTACTTTGATCGCAAGGCATATTTTTCCAACAAAAGTAATTGCAAAAAAATGTTAATTGGATTAATATATCATTATATAAGAATATATTTGCAAAATGAATTATCATTCTAACGACTCCCGGCAAAGATATGAACAACAACACATTCGTTTTTATTTTCGTCCAACAATTTTTTTGCAACATGTTTAATTTTTTGCTCATTTATGCACCACTAAGAATTGCGCCTTCGTTATAGATACTATCTAAACTCTCTTTGGAAAAAAATCTAGCTTTATAGATATTAACGAGAAAAATCTGTCGCTGCCTCCCGGGCTATTAATAGTTTCACATATTTTTGAGGAATATCACTATACGATATTTTTCTCTCATAGATTCGGTGTAAATGATCTACTTACTGTCGCCAAATTTAGACAGCAAAGCCACTCTGTCTGCGATCACTTGCTCTCATATCCAGTATATCTATTACATCCGGTTCAAGGTGGTCGATACCTTATGCAAAAAAAAGTGACAATAAATAAATCTGAGAAAATATCAAGCAACCCACGCGGACATATGAGTCTCTTTTATGTTGTGAAGGTCGTGCACTATGATAGCTAAAGGCTACTACGGGATCTTTTATTAGTAACAATAACAGAATAAACAAATAGAGTGTCACGCATTTCAACATAACAAATTGGTTGTTATTGTCATTAGAGTAATGCCTGTGTTGTGTGAAGTCACTTTTCTACCTGTCACCTTCATTATGTAATGGTAATAATTGTATTTCAAACATATAATAGAATGTCTTATATTACACTGCCCCACAAAAAGAAAAGTTCAGATCAGCGAACCAGATCCATATATCCTTATGTATTTTCGGTCGCTGAATCAGAATCCGAGGTAAAAAAAATCGTACACCTACAAAATCATTAGCTAGAATCAAACCCTATGGGGTTAAAAGAAGATTAACCTACGAGAATAGTTGTAATCTTAATCAATCGAATTATACAAATTAAGGTTAAACAGCAGAGTACACACAAGGAGGGTCGAAAACTACCCTCCATATATAAAAAATCTATTTTAAACAACAATGACTGCTAAAAAAGCTCTAAAGGTCTAGGTTTTGTTAAAGTGATACGAAACTGAATCAAGTCTGACGTAATCTTCATAAACTGCCCCTATAGAGTTGAGAACAACCACCGGTAAGTCATTAATTCGGGTAATAACAGTATACAGTCCATCCCAAGGTGGTTGAAGTTTCGGTGGCCGTCCTGTCTTCCGCTGTGAGTTGTACAGCCAAACCAGGTCTCCTGCCTTGAACCCTTCTGAACTACCCTTCCGGTCGTATCGAGCCTTCATTCTCTGGCGGTGATGGTTCCGCTATATCGTTAGCCAACCTCTTGAAAGGAGCTCCGGCGTTGAACTGCTTCTTTTCACCCTTACTTCCAGCTGTGGTCCCTTACTGGCTGCATTTGCGACACCAAGCCTCCACATCCTGACGACTTCTTATCCAATAAAATCGTTCTCGTATTTTCTTCAGGGTCTTGTTAACACCGAAGTGTCCATCAGATGTTCCATTGTGCACTTCCTGAAGCACCTTCGCTACTCGACACCTGGGAATCACTAGACGCATAACAACTTGCTTTCCGTCCGGGCTTTCCCATGCTCTCCGCAACAGCCTGTTCATGACTTTCAGTGAGTCCCACTGCGCCCATAGTGCCTTCAGTCCCACTCTTTTGTCTGAAACATCCTTCCATTTTGGACGAGTTCCCCTTTCTTTGGCTCCTAATATAGGCCCAATTTCCTCATCGTTTAGTTGCTCTTGTCTGAGCGCTTCATCTGTCCTGTCATCCGGCACCTCCACCTTGACAGTCTTATCTAGTCTTTGTTACTTAGCCACTAATGTCCTAACAAAAATGTTCTACAATGTCCAAAAACCCACTTAACACTATTTTCCTGTTCGAAAATAGTCCTCGAACAATGTCCAGTAAATTAGTCCTTCCTGTGTTAACACTAACTTCGAGAATACTGTCCCAGTCTTCTCAACACTCCCGAAATATCCTCTTGTTAAAATTCCGCGTCTGACAGCAAATGTTACGTTTTTTCCACCTTTTTAGGAAACACCCTGTATGAATCCGTGGGTTCTAAATAATTTCAACTAGAGATAAACACCACTAACACTTTATTTAACAATTTACTGACTATACAATACTTTAAATTCAAAATAAACTTTACACTTTGTTTACTTGATATTTAACCTCACTTTTCACTTTTCAACTTGTTCACTTTTATAAACTGCCTTCTTAATAAACTTCCTCTTCTGCGCCGGTAATCGCGCCTTATATACTCTGAAATTACCTCTAGATTGAACCAGAATCCTCTTCCACCACACCTGCATAATGCACCAGAAAATCACCAATCAACAACTATCTATCCCTCCTTTCAAAGAGGAGCTGGTCAGCCATTTCTTGGATCTTTCTAAGCTTGAAAATATTGAAACGTCCAACCCACGTGCTCGCGAAAGTTACCACTTAGAAAAGGTTCCATCTTCTGCTCGAAGATGATGTGTGACATGTTAAGCAAAACTTTCCTCCGAGAATGGAAGAAAATTTGCACAAAACAGAACGCAATTTTATCGCTTCAGATGTATTTTACGGCATTACGTGTTTTTGTAATTATACGGGTTTTGATATTAGAATTTCATTTTTATATATATTTTTTCATTTATAATTGGCTTGGTATACATATTCCACGGCGAAAAATGCAAAACTTCTCCGAGAAATGCAATAAAACGGAGCGAACAGCAATTATAGAATCAAAACTATCTGCCAAAAAATTGAAAATTAAAAAAAAAATAGTCACCGATTAGCACGACCGCAAGTCAATTTTCCAAACGAAAGAACTGAATAAGTACGGCGATCGGAAACCCGTTCTGTGTCTCGATGGCGAGGAGAAGGTCGGAAAGGACCGTACAACGTTAATCGCGAGGTGAAAATCGAAAATTGGGGCCAGCAGGAGCGAAGACGAATCATCAGTTTTTGACAATTCGGGACAATTCGAAAAACGAAATTTGTGTCCATCAATTTTTTTCTTTAATTTTTTACTCATTTATGCACCACTAAGAGTTTGGTAGAATTGCACATCCATTATAGATATTATCTAAACTCTCTTTGGAAAAAAATCTAACTTTATAGAAATGATTTCACGAAAAGTGTCGCTGCCTCCCGGGCTATTAATAATAATGGAATATTCTATTTTATTTTGCACGTTACATCGATTAGGCTATGCATGAAGATAAAGGTGATTGGCTCCACGCAATGAGTTATAATAAAACACTTGTGAATTATTATAAATCACGCTATTTTTTTATGGATACTATTAGTTGTCAGTTGAGTAATAAGAGTAGATGGAACTTTTTACATTTTAAAATATATACCAAGCACATTAGGAAGAAACAAATATAAAGACACGAAGATTTCTAGAAAGAAATATTTGACCGATGAACTAATATCATACGCATTTATTGCATAAAACGATCTTATTAATTCGTCAAACGAGCTGAAGAGATAGATATTTTAAATACATAAAAAACGAGATTGAGTTTTTAAGATTATCTCCGACACTTCGAGTATGTAAATACGTTAAGAGACAGTTGTCGGAATACATACATCAATAAAACGCGCGTGACAATACCGTATATTTAATTGTTTAAACATATACGACAAGAGTTACTCGGACGTATTGTAAGGTAAAAGTTGCCATGACCTTAAACGTATATATCAGGAAAAACGCCCCACCTATAACAGACGCGAACCGATTACAAATCAATTTACAAAAGTTAAACATACAAGGCGATCTAAAAAATACGCTTCGGTATGACCTTCCTTAAAAGGCTGTTTTGGTTAGACTACTTTGAGAGGCGGTTCTAGTTTCTATAATTATATATATTTCAGCCTTACAATATATTGTTAAACTAATACATAACAACACAAGTTAATTGTTGATCTAGTAAAGTCATTTAGTGACCGTACTTGAAAGGTACTATCGATCTATTGAAATAAATTATTATCATACCTGTGTTAAATGCATAGATACATAATTTATTTGTCCTTTAAAACTTATTCATAAATTTTATGAATATGTCAAGTTTGTTCAGAGTGCTAAAATTAGAGTACTACCTACATACCAAAATATACTAAATACCCACAAGCATCATGTTAACAATTAAGTACACAAACAAAGCCACACGTAGGACATAACACTTAGCATATTGTTTTCTTGATTGCATGTAAAGTATTTTAGGTTTACCCACCATACACCAAAGAACTATGTACCTTACAAGTATGTAAATAACTCTCAAACTCATTGAAAGTCGGTGCTGGGAAGAAGGCTAAAAAGTTAATACAAGCCAGGGTTGACTGGAAAATACCGCACTGGAAAAACCCGAATGATTTTTAGGCTTTTTTGGACTGGTGAAAATCGAAATATGTAACTTTTTTCACTGTTGTACTTTACTAGCCTACGATTTTCGCATTTCGGATTATGTGGGTTACGTAAATTAAGATGTTTCAATTTCGTCCATCTGTCTATCGGCGTTATTTCTTTCGTCCGGCACTGGCAGGAGGCGATTTAAAATACCAACGCAGCTTGTGTTCGTGTTCCACATTTGGTAGAAATATAGTTCTTGGTACATGCTTGAAATTTTAGAGATTTTTAGTAGAAAAGAAATCTGTGCTATTACTGGTTGTTCGGAACATCTTTGGACAATTCTCTAAACTTATTTATTTATTTATTTAGCATACACTGCTCAACAGATATAACCCATTTACAGAGCAGGACGGATACATAAAAACAAAATATTAAGTATATACAATATACATTTAAGAAATATAAAGTACTCCTAAAAATAACATAATATTATAACTAAAGAAAAACAAAGAATCAATGGCTATAAAAATATTTTATGGAATTAACAGTGCAGCTGAAAATATCAAATTTGTCACAATATTTGTTGTAATTATGACACACTGAGAATAGAGGAGAAAATTTAAGTCTATTAGAGCGCAGAGTGGGAAGATAAAAAGTTTGCATTATCCGAGTATTTAATGGGACATAAAATTGTAATTTATATAAAAATTCTGGGCAATCGATCTTGTTATGTATTAGATTATGTAAAAATATTTGAGAGTAGCAAACCCGCCTGTTCTCAAGAGTGTCCATAGAGAATCTACTCAAGAGTTCTAGATGTGGAAAACCAATTGATAGGTATACTTCATCACAATTGAACCGCAATAATTTTACAAATCGCCTTTGTACTCTTTCTAGGCTATTAACATGAGTTACGTAATGAGGGTTCCTGATGAGTGACGCGTATTCAAGTTTGGACCGGACAAAAGCAAAGTAAAGTAATTTTAGAATATCAGTATTGGTAAACTCTCTGCTTGATCTGAATAGAAATCCCAAAATCTTAAAAGATTCTGAACTTATGTTATTTATGTGTGGTACAAAGGAAAGTTCTTTATTAAAAATTACTCCAAGGTCCTTGAGAGTCACGGGTCTTTGGAGTTCCACATTGTCTATGCTATAATTGAACGTGGTGAGCATGAGTTTTGTTGTGTAGGACATAACGTTTCATTTGGACACATTTAAGTTTAACCTATTTCGAACACACCAATTAGATACGTTGGAGAGGCTGTTTGGTAATAGATTGCAGTCCGCTATGCAACTAATAGTCCTAACAAGTTTGAGATCATCCGCATAGAGCAAACAGTCAGCTTGAGTAACTTCCACAATATCATTTATAAATATATTAAAAAGTAACGGTCCCAGAATTGATCCTTGCGGAACACCTGATGTTGTCACGTACTCGACAGACCGAAACCCACTATAAGCCACATATTGTTTTCTACCCAAGAGACAGAATTGAAAAACTACAAGCAAGGATTGGGAGAAACCCAAGAAGGACATTTTTTGAAGTAATATAGCATGGTCAAGGGTATCAAGTGCCTTAGAAAAATCTGTGTATATTACGTCCATTTGCAAGCGTTGATCAATGGCCTCAAAGATAGATTGAGTCATGCATATTAGATTAGAGGTGGTAGAGCGCCTTTTAACAAAACCATGCTGGTAAACTGATAGTTGGGTTTTAATGCTGGGATATATGGTGTCATGTAATAAAATTTCAAAACCCTTGCAAAAATTACATATTATCGATATAGGCCTGAAATTGGCAATATTGTTTTTATCGCCATTCTTTAGTGGAGAATTGCGATTTATATGGCCAAAATATCGGATTCATATTAAAAATATTATACACTGAATGCACTGTCGTAAAATATGAGTCAAAACAAGAAAAGAGTCATGTATGTTATGTCGAAAAGGTTAAATGTATATCAACTGAAAAAGTGAGTTTTTTAGTCATTTTACCTTTAATAACTTTGGAACGGAAGGGAATTGTTAGATTCTGAAAATTATTCTAAAAGTGCAAATCTTTAACTTCAAACGCCGAAGGAATTATAAAAATTACATCAATATTAAAGTTACACCGATTTCAAAATTGGGAGTTTTAGGCGCCGGCGCAGCGCGTCATGCTTTTGCGGTTACAGATCATGTCTCTGACAACAGACAACCTAAGTATAGTAATCATAGCATAGTATAACTTTGAAACCATTGATGTAATTTTTATACATTTTTCGGCATTTTTAAGTTGAAGTTTCCGATTGTTTTTGCAGAATCTAAAAATTTATTTCCATTCAAAAGTTATTAAAGGTCAAAAGGTCTAAAAATCGTATTTTTTCAATGTTTAAACGTTAACAACTTTTAAACAATAAATCTTTTCGACATACCATATACTGTGTGTCTCACTTAAGAGTGTAACAGTGTAATGATTCTTTTGTTTTGTGCCCGATTTGAATCAAACTGATTATAAAAGATAGATATCACCAAGGTCTATTTAAGATCACAAAATCACTTTCCATCTTAAAAAGCAAGGCCATTGTATGAAAAAAATAAAAAAATCTTAGTAGGCATCCTTTAACAAAACTTGTTCGAAATAATTCAAAAACTCAGAATCAGAAGTTTAGTTAAATTCTGCAGTCCTCCAAAAAGTTATTAACAATAACAGAATGAGAATTGAGGCATGCATTAGGGCTGATAGAGGTTTGATGGAACATAATATTTAATTCCATTAGTTGTATTTATTAATCATTTGTGTAAATTGTATAAAAAAAACAGACCTCATTTTATCCAGAATTTAACTAAACTTCGTATTCAGGGTTTTTGAATTTAGTATCGTAGACGGCCTTGCATTTAAAGAAGGAAAGTGTTTTGGTGGTCTTAAATAGACCTTAGTGACTTCTATCTTTTAAGATCAGTTTGATTGAAATCGAATAGAAAACAAAACAATTATTACGCTGTTACATTCTTAAGTGAAACTAAGACTTTTTATTTGTTTTTAAAATTATTATTAAACAATGGGTTGCCATGGGATGCGCGATTTCGCTAAAAATTTAAGTGGGCAGTTGCCTACCCTTGCCAATCCCGCCCCCCCCCCTCTCCCCCAATTATACCAATGCCAAACCACGAAATATAAGAATCCCAATATGGATCCCTGCGGCACATTATTGTTTCCTTCTTGAATAAGCATTAGAATTTCACATCTGACGTGTTAAATTATGTTTACGCATTTAATAAACAAAAAGAGTAGTAGTTAAAAAATATAATTGTTGACTGACAGCACAAAGAACGAGATTACCTTTGCCCTACCTACTGACATATAATTACACTGAACGGATATTTCTATTGCGTAATAAAATCACAAACGGATCGAAATATTTTTATAGCAGTATAAACAACGATGTAAATCTTGGATAATACAATTCAACAATAAAATATCGGAGTAACGCAATTGAATCGCATTGTGAAATTATTATTTTTTCGCAACGCGATCTTGTGTTTGCTTTACCTTGTTTGGAATCTCGGGAAATTCATACGTATTTACATTGTAGAAAGTTTCGCGCTACCAGAAAATAAATAAGACATCTTTTCGAGGAAGAGCTACTTGAACTCATATGAGATGCGATTGTATTGAGATGAAATAATTGTGCAAGCAAATGTATACATATATATTTTGCATATATGCCTATACGGTGTGGAAACTGCTTATGGAATAAATTATTAGATAATTTAAGTAGCAGTAGTATAGAATTTACAGACGAATTTGTGTCTCATTTGTTTGTTTATTTTGGTCACATTTACAAAAATCAACTTAATAATTCAACTACTCCATCTTCTGTCGGGTTTTGTCCCAAAAATAATTCGCTAAAGCAAATTTCGGGCACACAACAACTTTAATGTAGGGAAAAATACATGTTTCAATTGTAATGCAACAACTAGCGGATTTTTACCCGTTGACATCGAGTTTGAGATTAAGTAACTTGATAAAAATGTGCAAAATAAACAAAAATTGTAGTAAGAAATTCATGGTTGTCTGGACCTTCTTTGTTAGGAGAAAAAACTATGTAGAAACAATGTCAATTTATCTCTGTTCTTTTAATCGCCAGTGTGTGTAGTTCATCTGACTTGTATGAATAAGTTACAGCCTTATAACTATAGAAAAATAAGGAAAAATGTACAAGCTTTCAAAATATAGTACTTAAGTGCTTGTAGCTAACTCTTTTGGCAAATTGGTTTTGAACAAGAACAAAAATGTTGGGGCGAGCGTCCCTCGTTTATCTGCTAAGATCCTGCTGTGTGTGGCGGCATTATGTTTAATAATTAGGTATAGGGTGTCTCGTACATAATTAAGTATGTGTTAAAAGTGTTTGAAAATCAATTGAATATAAACTGCGAATTCTACATGCATTGGAGATTATAAATACTATTATTTTAACAAGAATTCATGTTGTGTTTGAATTACTTATTATCGATTTTTACAAAATATTTTTCCACAGCTGTTAAAGAACTACTTTATTCACTATTTTGTGCTGCCTAAAGCATGGGTTTATCGTAACAGTGGAAAAAAGTAAGAAGTGTAAAAAGATGTGACATTATTTCATGCTGGCGTATAGCTGTATTATAATACTACATTGATTGTTTGATTTGTCAGCGTAAGGTAGGCATTGCTGCCATATCCAGACATCCAATCTGGATGTTTTTATATCCGTCGGATTGAATGCATGCGCTGGATTGGATCTGTGACGTGCTTGTTGCCAGCAGCGCGAGCCACATGACGCATGGGGTAGGAATATAGCATGGGAAATGTAGATGTTTGTGAGATGCTACATTTAAGTTTCCCTCTGTCATCATCGGATGGGAAGTGCAGGCGTTTGTGAGATGCTTATTTTTAGTTTCCATGCTTCTTTTAAGATTCCATGCTTATTTATTCTTCTTCTGAGTCTTCTGTTTCTTTTGCTTCTGAATCTAGCAGTGTCCATCTCCTCCTGCCAGCTTATATTTAATAACCGTTACACAGGTAAATAGCCATTTACAGTAGAAGTGCAAGGAAGAGTACCGAAAGAACATTTGACACACCCTGTATACCGCTCCGCCAAGGTAAAGCAAAATAAAAAGTAAAAACTGTGAAATATTAAAAGTAAATCTAGAACATTTGGGACGCTCTGTATATCAAGCAAACCTCACCTCCCTTGACCTGAGAGACATTTTTGTATTCATAGCTTAGCTCAATATATGGACCATGTGACATTAATAAACCAATAAACAGAATTTATCTTTTCGTCCGTGTGCATATGTTGGCAGCTTTCCTCTCTGTTCTGTAGGATTCCTACACTACTTGCACTCGTTGCTACACCCTTCTTAGAAACCAGTCCGTTGCCGTTCACTGAAAAGCTAACTCTATGGCACACAGCTTGTATTATATTGCCAGACGTTTGTGTCCATTTTTAAGTTGTTTAAATATGCTTTCAAGTGATGCCACATTCAATAAAATATCAGCTACACGAAATAGCCGGATTCATGCCAATTTATATCAATCAATATAGAATTGTCCACGCTTCAATTCAACACAATTTCGTGCAATTTCTCATAGTTTTAACCGAGTGTATTCGAGATTTCGTAGGAGCTACACGGGCGTGCCTGCCTCCAGCGCCATCCGAAACCGAACTAGCCGCATCATAAGACTACATTGAAAATAATTTGAAGATGTCTCGTTCTCTTCGTTTTGGGAACGTTAAATCTTAGATCTGGCGCATATTGAAGATGAATCGCAAGAAACTGATAGCAATGAGGATTCTTTCCAGAAAAATTTATCCAAGGAGAAAATCAAGAACCAGCAGAAATCACAGATAATGATGAAAGTATAGTTAATCTTACATTATTTAATTTATTTTTTTACTACAGTATACAGATATAAAAAAATTCTAATCTTCATTATTGTCAATAATCCATTAAGAAATTTCCGAAAATACTTTATTTTATTATATCTTTACGAGAAATGCCATTAGCTCCATATTATTATATTATTATAATGATTTTCAGGTCGAAGAGGCGACCCTATCTCGAAATACTTTTTGTAATTCACTACATACCCTAGTTAAAGGCAAAATAATCAGGTTAGCAAATTAATTCAAATTAATAAATTTTATTCTTAGGCAAATATACTAATTTCTATTATTCTGATATTTTCAAATTATCGTAATACACAAATAGCATTAAAATCGCTGAGGCAAACTGTAAGACAACTATTAGTGATCTCCGATTTTCATGAATAATGTCTGTGAAAGTTCTAATTTTAAATTAAGAAAAAATTTACCCAATAACAGAGTAACGACCTGGTTAAAATTTCCGTTGACTTTTAAATACCTACTTTAGTGAAATACATTTTTTACATAATATTTCGATAACAGTTTTGTTTTATAATTAATATTAAATGTTAATGGAACTAGTTACACAATGTGTTATGATATTTTTCACAACAAACTGATTTCAGATAAAAATCGATAAAACATCGAACCTCATATGCAATCTGCATAATTTTCCAATAATTTTGATTGATTGGGAACGCGTTCGTTTTTGTGGCTATTTTTAAATCAATTTAAATTCAGGTTTCTCAATAATGTTGACAGACTTCCTCGTATGACGAAAATGCATAACTTCATAATGCGTTAATAGAGATAGCATCTGCGATAATAATTATTGTTAGTTCCTAACAGGTGGAGAAGAAGCGAGAACGAAAATTTATTTCATGAAAATTAAGATAATTATTTCTTATATGAATTGCAATTCAAGTTTAAGGAAGTACATTATTTTCGCTTCATACCAATTTTTGTAACCTACAACTTTAAAAATTTCCTTAACAGTCCATTGAAATGTTACAAAATGTTGGCCGAACCTTACATTTTGGGTAGAACAATAAAATATTTTCAATACAATTAATAGAAAAAAAGTTATAACCCCTAAATAATTTCTTTTTTTGAAAATTTTAGGGTATTTTGAATTATAAATTTTTTATTTTCAATTTTACGATAAGAAGTATCTAGACCAAGATTGTAGAGAATTTAACTCTCTACAAAAGAAGTCTTAGAATGTTTTTTGTGAGACTTACGGTTCTCAAGATATCGCGGAATAACTGTTTACGCCCCCTTTTTCAAAATGGCAGCCAAATGGCAGGCTTTCAGCCCCGAAAATCGAATTTTATACTCATAGTGACTCCTAAACATAAAGAGAAAAAAATCTTGTCCTACTCAAAATGCAAGGTCAATGTAACATTTCGATGGACTATAAGGGAGAAATCCTATACAATGTATTAAAACTATGGCATTTATTGCTGTCCTTTTTAGCATTTACGGAAAACGTACGGATAACAAAACTATGTGAAAGTTGGAACAACAATGCTGTTTTAACTTGCTCATTCATAATAATATATTCTACAAGTTCTGGAATGGCCCATATTCCACATGAGCGAAAAGTTTGTAGTCCGAGTCAAAGGCGAGGACTACGGTTCGCGAGTGTGGGATATGCCATTCTAAACGTGTTGTAGACTATACTTCCTCTAACAAGATTTTAGAAATTATGCAAAAAACTTCAAAACGCTGTAAGACGTCAAATGCGAAGCTAGACGTAACCATAGCAACCGAACCACTAAGCGTGGCTTAACGGCTTCTAATTTGTCGAAAGCCGTGCGGTATTATACCATAACAGTGTGTTGGAATGATACTTGTTCCGACACAATTTTTAGTTGTGGAATTTGTAGTTTCCAAAATAGTACTAGAGAAAAATGGTTATTGCGTTGTGTGGTCCAAAATTGGTATATAACCAGATTTTTAACGGTTTAAGGTCCCAGGAACACGAAAAAGAAATTTTCCAAGTTACTTGCATTTTATTATACCATTCGAAAGTATGTCATTCTTATTTTAACACTATATCACATTCATCATTACGAATCATCAGTAATGATGAATAATCAATAGGTGATCATAAGCATTCATAAATAATATTGAGCAATCATTAACAATCACGAACAATCTATAGATAATCATCAGAAATCATCAGCATTAGTCAGCAATCACGAACAATGCATAGATAATCTCCAGAAATCATCACTAATCATCGACCATCATCAACAATTAAAAAGCAGTCAAGCACACACTTCCGTGTTCATTTTCCGTCAAAAAATAATTGTTCCAGTCCTGCAACAGTGGATCATTTAGGCTATTATTATCCCTATCCTATCATCTACGTAGGTCACAGTACACCCACCCACCCAGAATGTTCTACTATTGTACTTGATGTCAGTGTTTGAGGTTGACAATTTCCCATACCGGGTGGCATAAACAGCAGGATTACTTGAAAAATACGAATCCTAGAAAAAAGCTTTAATTACATACAAAAGTTGTAGGATATTTCTCTGGCTATCTGACGGTGATCTTGGATTTCACCTTGGCCGTGACCTTTAAGGTCATTTGAAGGTCAAGTCGATTTTTTTAAATGGAACTCTAGACTTTTAAACCCGGAAATAAAACGAGCGGAAAATTTTACGTTATAACCTTCGGCACTTATAAAATTGACTTCCAAAAGTCTTCTTTACGCCATAATTGATAGCCAGGGAAATTTCTTACAACTTTTGTATTTTTTCCAGAATTCGTATTTTTTAAGTTATCCTGCTGATCCCATACTTTTATGCCATCCGGTATTTTGACAAGTAATAAAATGTAAAAGCTAAGTCTAGACACTTGAGACCTTGCCTTCTAGTATATACCGGGTGGCCACTAGTCAATGTACGTCCCCAATATTTTGGTTGTTTTTTAACCCACAGATTAATAGAATTCCCAATACCAATATTGACGAGGTTTACTTCCAACAAGACGGGGCTGGACCACACAATGCTATTATCATTGGGGATTATTTAAATGAATTATTTCCAGATCGTTGGATTGGGACCCATCGCCCAGTCAGATGGCCTGCAAGGTCACCTGAGTTAACCCCACTCGATTTTTTATTTGGGCGCATTTGAAAAATAGAGTCTACATGGCTGCTCCAACCACAAGGCAAGATCTGGAAGAAAGAGTTCGACACGAAATTGCACAAATAACACCTCAACAATTACAGAATATTAGACGTGCAACGATGTCGCGCTACTCTGTGTATTAATCATAACGGTGAACAGTTTGAACAATTTTTATAATGGTTTATTATAATTTAGGTTTTAAATAGTTTTGTTATTCTTGGTAATTTATTCATCGTTGTAACGTTATATTATATTATTTCTTGTTTAATTTGTGTTTACTTTTTAAAAATACTTCTATTATTACGAAGGATATCGTTAAGAAATGATTAATGGCGAAAAAATTATAGTTTATGAATCATTATTTCTGATTAATAAAAGAAATAGCACAGTTCCATTTAAAAAAATTCCATAGGACCCCTACGGAAATGAAAATGAAAATGAAATTCCGTTTTTTTGAAAAAAAACTAAAAATACTGGTACCTGTCAGTAATTCAAATAACTATTCTATTCTGCTTTACAGGCAAGTCTACAACCTTACTAATGATTTCCATGGCCCACTTAGTAATTTTCTTACATTGCATTCATCTGACGCGGCCATTTTGAAAGAATTAAAAAATTGATCGTATCTCACTTATTTTTTGGAATTTTTTACATCTGAAAAAATTGTTGCACTTAGAAATTTATGCTTAATGAGAAACCATAAAAAAATATAGTCATTCCATTTAAGAAAAAAAAGTTGATGTCATTTCTGGTTCAACCGGAAGTGATATTTTCATTCCTGTTAGTCTAAAAGTAGCCTGTTATTGTCTAATTTATTTGTACCAAAAATCAAATTTTTAAATACAAAAACAACGAAAATATTGGGGGCGTACATTGACTCGTACTTATTTTTTATATTTCCCCTATTTACCCGTCAATAGAATAAGTTGAAAATATCATCTATTTCTAGATCTCGTTATAATACAACGTTTTTCTTTCGAGTCAATATTTTACACCGTTACAGAGTAATCGTGCGCACAAAAAAAGTTGCAGGACGATCGTACAACAGAAATTTTTAATCGCTCAGATTTAAAATCTCGACGTTTCATGGCATTCTTCCACTCCAGTTACGTGGATGTGGAAGTAATTAAAAAACAATTGTTTCAAGTCTACAGAGGAGTGTCTATTTTTTTCAAAATTCAATAGGTCGAAATATTTCAACTATGCGTAACCTCGTCATAACCGATAATTTCATCAATTTTCCATCATTGCAATAACCGCGTATCATAATCGAAAAATCAATAAAAGAAAAATAGAGAAGATTGCAATTTTTAGAATTCCAACAATTGTCCGGAAGGCTCGAGCTTCACGCGCAAATAAAAACAAGAAGTGTGAATTGTCTAATATATCAAGGGGCCTTTTTGATAGAGAATTTTCCTACAGAATGAGTTTAAGCAGATTACTTCAAACGATATTGTAAATAAAACTGAAAAAAGGGCGTGATGATAATAACAAGCCTTCTTTATTGCCTTTTTTGTAAATAAACTGAAAATTGATATGGGGTCTGCGCATTAACCGTTTTTACAACCTTTTTATATTTCTGAACTATATTCGCCTGATTAAGACGAAGGTCAGTCAATCATCTTTTAGTTTAATTCACAAGTTCAAAAAGGTTTTAATTCTTGAAATAGCTCCTAAAAATATGAGTGATAGCTTAATGGATTCGAGATGACATCTAGAAAAATGTATTAAAATGTTTTATTAGCACATAAAAAATTGCAATAGTTATAAACAAATTAAGATAAGAAAAAAACGGCATTTAGTTTTTCGCTTATAACTCAAAAACTACAAGCGATAACGCAAAATAAAAAATAAAAAAAATTTCCAATAAAAAAATTCTAACTCCCGGAACTCTATCTTCATTATTTATATTTTTAATTTAACGCTGAAAATAGAACTCCGCGCGACTGCTGCAGGATACACGCGCCGCTCAAAAGAGAGTACATCACATAAAATAATTTTTTTAAACTATTAAATATCAATTAAAAAATTTGGAAAATTATGGTGTATTCTTAACACTTCAAAAAATAAGGTCCCGTTGGAAAAAAATGTTAAAGTTTATTTTTCAACAAGTTAGGTCTTTTTGCTGTGTATGACAAATACACAACTCTAAGAATAAAAAAAAAAAAGATTTTTCAAAAAAGCCTTGAAAAAGGAAACAGATTAGATTTCCGAAACGTCGGCGAAATATTTAATTTCAAGTTTTTATACTTATTTGTGTTGTTTATTTATAAAAAAACCAACCTTTAACTGATCCTTTGACGTAAACGTCACAGGCGTAGAGGTTTTTTACCAGTATCATACTGGTTAATTGTGATATATTTTGTAGATTCCCATAGCACCGCTTAGAAAGAAAACATACATGTGGCAGGAAGTCCCAAAGAATTGAAGAAGGAAAAAAAAATATATTATCTTATTGTTTATAATGTTTTTTTTTAATTATCCATCATTTGGATAATTAACAAATTATTTTTTCCTTTAAAATCATAATTGGCAATCCTCAAAAAAACATATATCAACAATTTCATTGTTAAGCTTAACAATTTGTTATAAACAAATTCTAACAATCCTAATATCTTTTTTCTAAATCTTTAAAAAAAATTACAAAAACAGCTATAACACAACACATTTAAAAAAATGTATTTTTTATACCGTTTCTCAATATTATACGATACAAAAGTTAAAACGGCCACCTGATTTGTCAACTAAAAACCTGATAATATATAATAATAGCTTTTAAACTATTAGAGATAGCACAATAGATATTCAGGTCGCTTTTATAGAGGATTAATTAATCTTTAAATGAGTTGACTTCCAAGTTTGTAACTATTATTAATCAGTTATTATGCCCATTTGTTTATAAAAATTAAATGTGTTTTCTATTTATTTTTAAATAAACAATTGCAACTTTAAGATATTTTATCACTTAACAAAATTGCCTTGAAGGTCCATTACCGTATCTGCATTATTTAATAAGCTAGAAGTCATAAAAGATTCCAAAACGTCGAAAACACATTTAATTTTTATAAACAAATGCGCATAATAACTGATTAATAATAGTTACAAACTTGGAAGTCAACTCATTTAAAGATTAATTAATCCTCTATAAAGACGACCTAAATGTCTATTGTGATATCTCTAATAGTTTAAAAGTTATATCAGTTTTTTAGTTGACAAATCAAGTAGCCGTTTCAACTTCTGTATCGTGTAATATTGAAAAACGCTATAAAAAATACTATTTTTTTTTATATGTTGTTGCATATGGTTTTTTTAAGATTAAGAAAAAACAAATAGGATTGTCAGAATTTGTTTATAACAAATTGTTAAGTTAATAAACAATGAAATTGTTGGTAAACATTTTTTTGTTACTTTATTGAGGATTGCCAAGTATGATTTTTAAGAAAAAAATAATTTCTTAACTAATTATTCAAATGAAGGATAATTTAAAAAACGATTATAAACAATAAGATAAGGTTTTCAAGAATTTTTTTTTTAAATCAATATTCTCAAGACAACAAAATTTTAAAAAATAATTTTTGAAATATAAAACTAGTCAATTTGTTTATAAACAATCTATAAACAAATGGCGTAAAAAAATTATTTTAACGTTAATGAATGCCTTTCTTCAATGCAAAAATAGTAAGTAATATGATAACGAATATAAAAAAAAATGTTTACAACTTTACTTTGGTTTTCAATTTTTTGTTTACTTTAAAAAATTATAATAAACAAAACAAACAATTTTAAAAAACTTTTATAACGTGATCTTGTTACGTATATGTATAGCAGTGGCGGCTCGTGATATTGTCTGCAGAGGAGGCTTGATATTCTGAAAGACAACTGATGTGCAATATGACTACAATTTGTACATTTCCCCACCACCCCTGAGGTATTACAACGGCGCGTTACATTTTTTTGCCGTGGGTTGTTCGCCAGGATACCGATTCACGACTTGAGAGAATAGAACTAATAAAAGAATAGAATGAAAAGGAAATAGAAAATATGATGAGATGAAAAAATCATTCTCATGAAATTCTCGTTCCTACGACTCGAGTATCGGTATCCAAAGGAGTCCTACTATCCCACTTGTAATTAAATTATATAACTTTTAATAAAAATAAAAATGGTTTTGGTAAAAAAATTAAAGTGTTTTTCTACAAACAAAAAATTGTATTCATTATCACTGCCAGGCGTGTAAAATTATGTTTTAATAGAAATTAAAATAGTTTTTAGAAAGAAGTTATATAAAAAAAAATATAACCGCGGAACTCTATATTATGGAGAATTATAAAAAATATTTCCTAAAAAATAAATAACACAAATAAATATTTTTTCTAAAATAACAACTACCTATATTAATCTCTGCTTTAAAGCCTGAATATTTTTATAAATGAGTGGTAACCTGCGATTTTTGGAACTAGCAAAATGGTTGATTATTTCATCATAAAATGAATCGTGTTTCCTCAATTCTGACAAAAAACGTTTTTCTATTGAAATAAGCGATACATTTGAAAGGCGGTCTTGACTCATTTTGTTTCTAGTAAAAATGTTTTTATGCGTTTAAGTGCTGAAAATGATCATTCTACAGAAGCTTACCGGAATTGTCTCAAAAAATAGTGGCGTTATTCAAAAAGTTCTCTAATTTTGGGTCATAAGTTTTTAAAAAATCTACCAGCTCTTTGAAATTTCCTTTATTGCACGATTCTCGTATTTCGTCACGTCCTCGGCAAGAATTTTCTTGTGAAGATAACTATATAACGGCATCTATTAACCTCTTTAATATTTCCCTATTCTCACGGACCTTTTCGTTAACATGTTCTATTTCTCTCTTATGTGCAGAATCCAAGAAATTTACAATATTTTGTTTACCAAACATTTCGAATTTAATGCAAGATGAAATGTGCTCCTGGGATTTTTCGTGCCTTTCTAAACCTCGCGACAAATTTTGCAAATTATTAAACCCGGCCCTGCCCCAAATTGAGGATTGATCATTAGTAAATAATAAACATCTCCAACAATATAATTTGTTTCAAACTGTTGATGCCGTTAGCCACTCGACTTTTTTATAATTGTTATCACAAAACCCTCTGTTTTGTTTACCACTTTTAAAAACTAACGAAAGCATTGCTGGTGTAGGCCTGGCATTTCTTTTAATTCTTACCTTTTCGTCATAAATAAGAGTAGTAAATCCATTTAATAACAAATAATCCACCACGTCTGGACAACAAGACATGTTGTTGGGAATATTTTCACCTAGAGCACTTATTTCTAGCCCGCCTATCAAATGTTTTTTGTATTTATACGTCAAGTTGTTCTTATAACCGGCTAAACGCAACTGTCAGTCGTCAGTTCGTTTTCTTTGTGAATCACCTGACTCTTGAATGAGCTGTGCACACGCGCTATAAAGAACTGAGATCTAGAAGCTAGCCTCATACTTGGCTATTCCAAGTGTTGCTATTTTACACAGCTCAAAGAAATTCAAGGTCATTCATGTTAAAGTAAATGCGGTAAAGTTGGAAGCTATTTCGTATTAGCCTCCAGCGAACCGCAGTGTTCATTCAGTAAAAGACCGGCGGACCGGGAAATATGCATACAAAGAATATCCGGAGTGTAACGTTATAGGTATGTTTGTGGAAAGGAAATGCAAAAATGTTACATATAAACTGAAAATTAATTAATGAATAATAAACAATAAAAAATATTGAAAATTGAGATATACCTAATAGAAATTTCTTAAGATATTACTTTTGAAGATATGGTGGTTCTTCCAAGGGGAGGCTCAGCCTCCCCTGACGAGCCGCCACTGATGTATAGGAAGGGCTCCAAGAAGCGAAATTTTTATAGGGCAATTATTTAAAAACAAATTTTTGTTTCCAATGACAACGGAGGTCCCATAAAATATCGTTAGTTAACAACGGCCTAACTTGTTGAAAAATAAACTTTAACATTTTTTTCCAACGGGACCTTATTCTTTAAGGTGTTAAAAATACACCATAATTTTTTCAAATTTTTTAATTGATACTCAATATTATAAAAAAATTATTTGATGTACTTTCTCTTGAGGCGGTGCGCGCATTCTATTTTCAGCGTTAAATTAGAATTATAAATAGGAGATAGAGTTCCGGGAGTTGGGACTTTTTTCTTGGAAATTTCTTCCTCTTTAAAAATCCTTTTTCCGACTTCCGTTATCGCTTATAGTTTTTGAGTTATAAGCAAAAAACTAAATGCCATTTTTTTTCATAATATAATTTGTTTATAACTTTTGCAATTTTTTATGTGCTAATAAAACATTTTAATACATTTTTCTAGACGTCATTCCGAATCCAATGAGCTATCGCTCATATTTTTAGGAGCTATTTCAAGAAGTAACACCTTTTTGAACTTGTGAATTAGACTGTTTATTCCAACATCCTTTATGTGTTTAACCCTCTGTTTATTTTACCTACTATACGTGGTCTTAATCCTGTATGTCTTTATAAATGCCCTGATGGACCCCTGGGCGAGAAGAGGGTGTCCCTGTTTACGTCCTTGTTGTTAGTCTTCAATTATTCCATTACGTTGTTTAGGTTAGCTTTCAATATATGCAACTGGCTAATGGATTAGGTCCAATGCCAAAAAAAAAAAAAAATAAAAAAATAATAAAAATCCAACATCCAATTTACTATTTGTAAGAAAATTGGATACAATAAAAAAAACAAGAGAAAATATTTCCTTACCAACTGGCAAAATTATCGTTGGTCCAAGAACTTACCTGAAAATAGAAAAACAGAGTTATTACCCTTAATCATATTATCTTTTATGTTACATTTATATTAATAATAATCCAAAATAAATTTCAATATGGCGAATAGATGCTATTGGTCAATGCCCATCAGCTTTTACTATAAGAATTAAAATACAGACCATTAACTATTAAAAAAAATTATATCAAATATTAGCCTGTATAGTGTATGTATGTACTAATTGTATTGAAATTTGGACAGTATAATAGTGTTAGCTAGAGGAAGAACCCAATTTTTTAAATAAAACTGATCAATAAATAAAAAGGTTATTAATTATTGAAGTTAAAAAAACATATTTTCATGTTTTGTAATTTAAAAGAAATGTTTAAAACTATTATTGACAAAAAAACTGCGAAGAGTATTCTATAGAATGTACAACAATTATATAAAAAGTGCAGTAAATTCATAAAAGTTAATCATATAAATGTTACAAAAACAACTTCTTAATTTTTGTATTTTATAAGTGAACAAAAATCTGGTGGGATGTTATTTCCTCTCTATGTATTGTTTATATGTTTTACTAGTGTACTAAATTTAATAATTAACTATTATTTTAACAGCTATCGAATTTTAATTTTAACTTCGTTTAATTGAGAACAAAGGAACGCATTAGAAAAATGCATTGAAATCATTTGTCAGTCCGTTTTAAGAGATGGCAATTGAGATACTTATTTTAGTAACTATTCTCGAATTTTATTAATGTGGTTTTATTAAGAAAAAGAGATACACCAGAAAAGTTATTGAATGTATTATCAATCCATCCAGAAGGGCGAGATGGGTTGAAATCATAAATGAACTATATATTTTAGTAACTACCATCGAAATTTAACTTTAATTAATTTAACATAAAAAACAAAAAGTCCTATGACGCACTCAGTAATCATTACGGAAAATAAGTTTTACTACTTTTTAAGTTTTTACTTATAAGTACGTTCAATATTGGATCTATGTAAATGTCTCACGCAGGTTTCAAGTGGCATGGCAACTGTCCGGTGGTTCATATAGGGCGTTTTCTTTATTTCAAACAAAACTTAAAGCATTTCACAAACACCTGCACGTCCCACCTATATTCCTACACCATGTGTCGTGTGGTTCTCGCTGCTGGTAAAAAGCATGTACCTTCTCCAATCCGACATACGTAGCCGGTCCGGCCGTATATAAAAATATCCAGATTGGATATCCGGGAGTGGCAGCAATGCCTACCGTACGCTGGTCAATAAATAAATCAATCAATCATGTAACATCCAACCGTTGAAATAGGATATTCAGCTAGACCCATATTATAGACTCTAAGTTTTTTAAAAGTAATAAGTAATGACTGTTGATTTAGTGGTTAACTCTTTAGATTCGAAATGTAAGGGTCTCAGGAAACGTCAACATGCAGGTTATGTATTTTGGTTTTGCACATCTCTTTCTAGAAAAATTCTTACTATTCTGGGACTCTTAAATTCAATCATACTTTGTAAAACAAATAGACAACTGGAATACGTATCTATAAAATAGATATCCAATGTTCGTATTTTATTATGCAAAAAAACACAAAGCGCTTAAGGGCTCACGACGTCCTTCGCTGAAATTATAAGTTCGTTTTATTGCAAACAATGCAACAGCGTATTTATTTACGTAGGAGTGTAATAAAACTCACAGAAATAAACGATCTAGTAACCTTGACAATTGGAAATTCTTGAACGTGAGTAGCTTTTGTTACAATTAACATAGAATAACAATTGGCAATTGTGAATTTTAATTTTCTAGAAATACCGACACGATTCCTCTTGCGGCAATGACATAATGAGTGGTGTAGCTGTTTATTTAATTAATTGTTTGTTTGTGGTGATTATACAAAGAAAGTCCATGAGTTAATGAGGCAATTTTATGACACTTTAATGATATGTAAGAGTTTGAAAATTATTGGACTTTTTTGCCAATATATGCACCTGCATTTAATACGTGGACTGTTATATCTCAGTCCCGGCATCTACTTTTAGTTGATTACGTATATTTAAATCACATAAAAAGAGCCATAAAAACCGACCATAAATCTCTGTCTCGTTAGCATTAGTGATATCCGACAGAACCGTACTTAAAATTTTTATGCACAATAACAGTAGAAATTTAGAAGTATTGTCTTTAGTAAATAAATAGTTGTTTGGTACAGTGATGAATTCAAAAAATTTACTCTGTTTTGCTTATGTCAAGACAATATCTTATATATTTGTTAGCCGAGTCTGCCTGGGATTTTTCTCAAAAATTATCTATACCATTTGAGTTAGCCACAGACTCATAGGAAAAATTCCACTGAACAAGATTTTCTTATGAAAAATTTTCCTAAACCGCGAGCTTCATAGACAAATAATTGTTTAAACAAAATGGTTTTCGTTTATATTTAATAAAATGAATTAGCAAAAGAAACTGTCCGCTTGTAGTTTGTGAACCATTGTATATAGGAAAATGGTAAATTCTTTTTCTTGTGCAGAGTTTTATAAGGATCACTTTTGTACAGAGGCTAAAATTGCGAAATCGTGATCATTTTGCGAAAAAAATTGTAAGAAACCGCGAACGTGCAAATTGGGGGGGCTATTACGGGTATCAGGCTTTAATAAAATTGGGGGACGCCACAGAATATTAAAATCCACGACTTTCCGCGACGTATCCCAAAAGGGCAAGTTCATTGGATTTATTTCCCTCATTTTTGCTAATTTCAGTGTACTATGGGAAAGTTAATTCAAGTTTACTTGTATATAATAACCAACAATAACGATTTATTTCTAAAATATTGTTTTAAACATATAACATTTATACGAAAAATAATTAGTTGAATTTTAAATGGGTTATTTGAAATACTATTTGTCATTATTAATATGGCGCAAGAACCACATGTTAGTGATGGTCAAAAATATTATTACTTTTAGAATATCGGAATAAATACACCTGACTGACTGGAATACCGGATTCGAGCACCTCGTCGTGCATCGGTATCAGTAAGGTTACTAGGTTAGAAAATAACATCTGTTCAGTGTGAATTCCAGCGAGAGTAATTTTCCCAAACTAGTTAGGTATAATTTATGCGTTGTCATTTTCTGAAGCTTATTGATTCAAAGACTGAGTTGCCTACTTATATTATTATAAATCATGTTTTAAGAATTTTCTCTTATTTATTAGAACATTGTCTTGACGAATATTTCTTGTCATTAACTAATTATTTTAGGACATTTTATTCTATAACATTTAGTGCTTTAGCTTAATTCCACTCTTCAAGTTTCTAACACAGCAACGGAAACCTGTAGATATGCTGCATCAAATTATAGGGTTAAAAGTAATACAGACATTTTGCCTACCAAATTGTCTTATTGTTCAGAATTACATTTTGATTGCCAAAAGCATTAAATGGTTATTGCACAAACCTTGGTGTGTGTTCCACTCTCGATTAGCGCAACAGTGCGTAGTTTCTCTAATAAAAGTAATTTGTATTTAGTTAAAATTGTGTTAAAATTAGCAATTAGTTTTGGAGTAGCTGACACAGCATCTGATGTCAAATATTAAACAGTTAAAATGGCGAATGCAATAGGGCTGCTATTATATTTTGACCTTTTCCTACCTTCTTTGTTCTTAGCATTTAAAAAAAAGGTTAATGCAAAAGTTGTAGGGTTGTATTTATATTCTTTTAAATGCCCCAAAAATACAACAACCTTCGCGATACTATGACGTATGAACATATTGCCAACTTTTTCAAAATTATTAGAAAAAATCGTATAATTTTAAATAAAATCTTACCTGTAAGATAATAACATTTTACCTGAAACAGTCTAGCTTTAGGCAGAAGCACAGTACTAATACAGCTTTATTGAGTGTTATAAATGACAGCCTAGGCAAATGATAATTCTCTATCGTCTGTTCTTGTTTATAGGTTTTCAAGAATCTATTTTAAAATCTATAGTAAACTATTTAACAGGCAGGGCTCAATAGGCGATAATCAATGATATACGATGCTCCTCGTTAAAAGTCACCTATACAGGTGTCCCGCAAGGTAGTGTACTTGTGCCCGCCATTTCGAGTTTTTCAATTTCGATTTCATATCTGTCATCAGCGACCTCGACCCCCCCCCCACAATGATTTTCAGCGGTATAGGACTATAAATGAAAAAATTCGTCCGCCATATTGGATTTTGAAAATTCAATGTCACATTCGTGATAAGCGGCCCAAAATATAGAACACATAAAAAATGCAGCAGTTTAACGGAAGCCACTTTACCTTTAAAATCTCAACATTTTATGACATTCGAAGTTTATATTGAAACATATTCTTTATAGGATTTTGCAAACAGCAGGAAAAATAACTATCTATAACTAAAAGAAAAACTTTGTGTAAAAATGCTAATGAAATCTTTGCATTCTTTCGATAACCTGAATTCTGGTTATGCTAGCAAATTGAAATCCTAAAATGAATTTGTCTAATTTCTTATTTGACAATTCTCATTCTAACACTAGCATCCACACAGTCCCCTACGGCCATGCAGATTAAACTAGCATCTACATAACCCCCCACGATCATGAAGATTTAGTTAAAAACGAGAATTGTCAAATAAGAAATTAGACAAATTCATTTTAGGACTTCAATTTGCTAGCATAACCAGAATTCAGGTTATCGAAAGAATGCAAAGATTTCATTAGCATTTTTACACAAAGTTTTTCTTTTTGTTATAGATAGTTATTTTTCCTGCTGTTTGCAAAATCCTATAAAGAATATGTTTCAATACAATTATAAGCAAACAAATAATTTCGAAGTTTATCTTCGAAGTTTATCTTAACAAAAGAAATTTTAAAATTTTTACTATTACTATACTTCCACAAACTTTTATAGTTTTAGTACTATTTAAAAAATATATAGATGCACCCCTCTACCTTCTATGTTTAATTTTTCTTGAAAATGCTAAAAACAAAAGTTAAGTGAGGAGGATCTCAATATATAATGAATGAATAACAAAATCGAACGCATTTTTAACTTACCTCAATGTCGATATTGAGGAATAAGGTTCAATTAACCTTAAGGCGGTTAAATTTTTTCAAACATTCTTTCCTTCAGTAATCAACTCATCTAATATAGGACTCATAAATCATAATACATTATTCAAGAACTATTTCACTTGAACAACGAAAAATGCAATAATGAACACAGCTAAAATAGAGATGACTGCACGATGACTTCACGCGCAAAACAATTTCATCAAATAGTAATTACCATTAAAACAATGAATCTAAATGCAGAGCCATTACCTGCAAACCTAGAAACCTATTTGATATGAATATAATTTATCGGAGTTGATCTTGACTTGTATACAATGGGAGGAGAAGATCACGTCCACTGAGACATTGAATAATAAATTATCATCCTAACAATGTAATTAACTGTTTGTAACGATCATTGAGATGTTTAGTTCAAGAAGAATGGTTTTCCTCTTACTATTCATCACTTCAGTGCGAATTATTGTCATCCTTGAAGGTATTGATTCAAATTTTATTAAAATATTCCGTCGAAGGGTTGGGGTAAATAAGAGTAAATATATAAAACAGACAGTAAGAATCCATAAACATGGAATTTGGTAGGTATATATACTAGAAGCCAGTGTCAAATTCTTTATGACATATCCCACCCTTATCACCCTCACCACCATCCCCATCTCATTATTAAGGCAGTTAATAGAGCAAAATTAAGATATTGACTTGAAATTTGGTACACGTATTTATGTTTCATAACGAGATCTGGAACTAGATTATATTTTGACTTTATTCCGTTGAAGGGTTGAGTGTAAATAGGAATAAAAAAGTAAAGTAAGCCATTAAGACTCCGTTAGCTTGGAATTTGGTATATAGATAGATAGATAAATAGATAGATGTTTATTTGACCACATTATATACAGATCATACATTTGTAGCAAGTCAACAATACTGATATTACAGTTGGATATGCTTAAAACCATAGTTTACAAAAACAAGCACTTTAAAAATAGGCACATACTAACACAAAGAAATAGAAAAAAATATATATAAATTTATTTGAAACGAAATTAACGATACCAAATTTACAGTCAATAATAATTTGATAATATTGGATTATTAAGATGTGTTTTAAAAATGAATTATTATTTGTTTGCTTATAATTGTATTGAAACATTCTTTATAGGATTTTGCAAACAGCAGAAAAATTAACTATCTATAAAAGAAAAACTTTGTGTAGAAATATTAATGAAATCTTTGCATTCTTTCGATAACCTGAATTCTGGTTATGCTAGCAAATTAAAATCCTAAAATGAATTTGTCTAATTTCTTATTTGACAATTCTCATTCTAACACTAGCACCCACACAGTCCCCTACGGCCATGCAGATTAAACTAGTATCCACATAACCCCCTACGATTATGAAGATTCAGTTAAAAATGAGAACAAAGACCTAAAATGAATTTATTTATCTACCTTGTCTTAAAAAAATTTTCATTCCAATGGATTACATTTCCATGAAATCTATCATTCTGTTTCCTGGAAATGCTTAGCCTTTGAAAAAAAAAAAAGTTTTTCTTTTATAGATAGTTAATTTTTCTGCTGTTTGCAAAATCCTATAAAGAATGTTTCAATACAATTATAAGCAAACAAATAATAATTCATTTTTAAACATGCATAGAGTATATAGGCTCCAATACTAGTTAGCTAATAGATAGGTGAGGTTGTTTTTATCAGTCAATATCAAATATAATCATTTCACACTTATTCATAGAAATTGTCTTGGTTTTGCATGAAACATCTTTATGAATGGCTTTATGTCTTTCTGATGAGCTCCAGAATAAGGGCGAAAAACGTTTCAAAGGCTAAGCATTTCCAGGAAACAGAATGATAGATTTCATGAAAATGTAATCCATTGGAATGAAATTTTTTTTAAGACAAGGTAGATAAATAAATTCATTTTAGGTCTTTGTTCTAATTTTTAACTGAATCTTCATAATCGTAGGGGGTTATGTGGATACTAGTTTAATCTGCATGGCCGTAGGGGACTGTGTGGATGCTAGTGTTAGAATGAGAATTGTCAAATAAGAAATTAGACAAATTCATTTTAGGATTTTAATTTGCTAGCATAACCAGAATTCAGGTTATCGAAAGAATGCAAAGATTTCATTAATATTTCTACACAAAGTTTTTCTTTTATAGATAGTTAATTTTTATGCTGTTTGCAAAATCCTATAAAGAATGTTTCAATACTATTAAGATGTGTTATTAAAAAGATTAACAATACTTGAGAGTATAAACTCTATTTCATAATCATATATAACAGATATTGTCTAAATGTTATTTGCGGCATTATCTTAATTTTTTTCTTCTTCAATTCTTTGGGAATTTCTGCCACATGTATGTCTTCTTTTAAAGCGATGCTCTGGGAATCTACAAAATATCACAATTAACCAGTATGTTACTGGTAAATAATCTCTACTAGGCCTGTGACTTTTACGTCAAAGGATCAGTTAGAGGTTTTTTTTTTAAATAAACAACACAAATAAGTATAAAAACTTGAAATTAAATATTTCGCCGACGTTTCGGAAATCTAATCTGTTTCCTTTTTCAAGTTTTTTTTTGAAAAATCTTTTTTGCTGTGTATGATAAATACACAGCTCTAAGAATGTTGACTATTTACGTAGAACTGTTGATATAGTTAACAGTTTTTTACTTTTTATACAATGTTAAGTTGGCAACCAAGTTGTACACACATCTACGGAACAATTCGACACGCATCTATCCTCATTCAATAATATTATCGCGGATTCTTTAATTTTTCTTTTGTTGCTATCTGCCTCTTTTGTAAAATTTTTGCCGAGTCCCAGTTTATTCTGTCCGTTCTTCCAAGCGTGTTCGCAGATCTTGGACCTCTGAGTTTCATTTGTTCTGATATAATTTTGATGTTCGCCCAATCTTACACTAAAAGGTCTGGATGACTCACCCACGTATTGTTTGTTGCACTCGCACGGAATACTATAAATACAGTTTTTTGAATTTTGCTCGTGGTTCTTCGGTTTCGTCTTTGTCAGAATAGATCCTGAAGTGTTGTTTGTTTGAAATACCGTTCTAATATCAAATTTATCACCGATGCGGCGCAACTATTCGGATAATCCGCATACATAAGGAATTTACGCTGTGTAACGTTTTTCAGGTTTTTGTCGTACCTGATTGTTATTTTCAATATTTATGAAGGTTTTATCGACAAAACCCCCAGGGTATTGGTTATTTATAAGAACTTCCTTTGTAAACCGCTTCTCATTGTTTAGTATTTCATCATTAGAAGGAATGATTTTGGCCCTATCATACAAACATTTTACAACACCCCTCTTAACGTGCATCGACTGATTTGAGTTGAAATTTAAATATCTGTTGGTATGTGTTGGTTTTCTATAAACACTTGTTTCGATTCACTCTTTTAATTAAAACATCTAAAATGGTAATTCATTTCTAGTTTCCTTTTCTAAAGTGAATTTAATAGAAGGTTCTTTATTATTTAAATGTTCCAAAAAACTATCTAGTAACTCAATACCATGAGGCCAGAATGCAAAGATATCATCTACGTATCTCCATCAGATAACCGGTTTGTATGCACAATTTTGAACATTGCTAGTCTCAAAATCCTCCATAAATATATTGCTTAAAATCGGTGACAATGGAGAACCTATTGCCATACCGAAATTTTGCAGATAGAAATCATATTCCAATTAAAAATAAGTTGTTTTTATATACATAGTTAAAAGTTCCATTACGGTATTTACAGTCAATTGTTAAATGAAAATAATTTGGAAGCTAGAACTAAATTCAGGGGTACGTAAGAAGTTGAGAGAAATACAATGACGCAAACCGTAGCTCTGTATCTCGTTTCTTTTTCGAGACTGAGTCATCAGAAGTAAGTAAAAATCGGGCCTTTTTCAGATTCTTGCCAGCACTCTCGTTTTTTTGAAAAAATCATATTAAAAAAATTATACGATTTCGACATATCCTCGCATAAACTGCTCTAACTTTTTCCAGACGAAATTGATCCCCCCTCCTCCCCGCCTGTGCTTGATCGATTGAAAATTAATGTCCAATCCGATGATGTGGGGCACGATATGTTCCGGTAATTTTTAACTGAGATAGCGGCCGCCCAAGAGGTCCGAAGATTTCGCTTCTCCAGCGACACGGGTCCGCTTCGAAAATGAGAGTTGACTGCTCGCTGTTCTATCAGCGCGCAGGCTGACATTTTTTAATAGACTAATAAATACATATTAGGTTTTAGAAAGTTCTTTAACCCTCGGTGTCGTGTTATCGCGAGCTATAGGAATTGATCAATTTTCAGTGATATTCAGTAAAAAAAATTTAAAAATTAATATTAATAGATCCAGTGCCTGGGACTACGGTACCCACCTTAACGGGCTCCGATAACAAATTACGCCTTTATAATTAGATAGAAAAAGTCAACGTAATTTACAATTTGGTTAATTTTATGTGTAAAAGTTTCTCTATCAGAAGGAAACTTGTTACATTTTGCTCGGTAACGTTTATCTGTTTTTATGATCAAGTAACACGGCCATCTACAAATTTTAATATCAAAATATGACTCGCGGCTAGAAACAAACCCAGTGGATATTATTGAAAATGCAAACTGGCAGTGGCAGAATCGAAAGTTACGTATGCCCCATATTAGGCACCATATATTTCTTGACACATGTAAGACTGTGTGTTAAATGATACCTTAATTATTATATAATATTAAATTTACTGCACGCTGATAATGTTAATTAAAAACAATGAGTTATTGTGAGCCGCAGTTTCTTCTGAATTAAATTACATTGTTAGGTACATAATCCGTTGTAGAATGAATGTGCGTTCAGATGATTAGCAAAATATTATAAAACAATTAAATCGTCAGATAAAGAAACAAAAGAAATGGAGAAAAATTAATGAATTGTAATTACATGGATATACAGAGGGTTGGATAATGAACTCGTCTATTAAGGAGCTAATCCTGCACTTAAAAATAAATAATTAAAAGGAAACACGATTTTTAAAGCCAATTAATACTGGCAAGGAAGTACACTTGAGATTTAAAAAATGAGGAAATGCAATGAAATTTTGAGACAACGTTATCTAAGCAAACATGAGATTATCTGATTTTTTGCAAATTTTTGAAAAAATTTAATAGCAAATAGGCGTTTAACATTGGCCCTTATGGACTTCAATAAATGAGCGGAAATAACAAGTATACCTAAAATTTTTGAAGTAAATGAAAAACTATATAATAATGAAAATTACGCAACGCACACAAAACCCACCGCGTATTCTTTGAAAACTTTAGGGAAAAGCTGCGTTCTGAACTCTCAATGTGACAGCTGTATTGTTTGCCATGATACAACGACAACACTGTTCTGTCTCGATTGGCGCGCGAAGAATTTAAAGTGAAAACGTTTTTATTATTGAACCCTGATCCACCACAAAATAACAATTTAACATATCTAATACTGCTTTACATTTATTTCACATACTGTTGTATTCATTGCCCATTACATTGGGTGTAGTGTAGGTGTTTGTGGGATGCTTCCCTAAAGTTTCCATGCTTCTTTTAATTGTTCCTCTCAGTCATCTGTTTCTTCTGTTTCCGAGTATAGCAGTGTGTACCTCCTCCTGCCCGCTTGCATCTAGATAAGGTTTCATATGTTTCACTAGAAATCCGCGTGTTCCGTTCAGCGTCCGGCATCATTGCGTCCACGTCGTCCGCTTGCCAAGACACCGCCAGAAGACTTTATTCATTAACGATTCCACAGGTAAACAGTCATCTACAGTGGAAGTGTAAGGAAAAGACCCTAGAGAACATTTGAAGACATCCTGTATACCGATCTACAAAGGCAATGCAAAGCACAAAAATAAAATCTGGAAAAACAAAAAAAGCGATCTAGAACAACATTTGAAACGCCCTGTATATCCAGCAGACACCGACTATTTTGATTTCCGTCCGACTGCCGACTATTTAAAACTAGATTTTAAAATAACAAATTAAGCTAATAAAGTTAATAGAGGTAATAAATAAAATCAATACATTAGTTAATGAATTCTGGGGTTAATTTCTTGCACTTCACTTCATATATCTGTCACTGGTGCGTCTCCATAGTTTGTTGTTGCAGGGTAATTTATGAGTTTATGACATGACTCCCTTTGGTATCTAGCACTGTGGTCGGTCCGATTGCACGTGTTTACTTTCTTTTAGCAGAGTGAGCTGTGCCTTTTTCAAGTTGTTTATATACGCTTTTAATGATGCTATATTAAAAATATATGAAATAGGCAGACTTATGCAAATTTATATCAATTAATGTAGAATTGTCCACGATTTAATTCAACACAAGTCTGCAGTACTTCTCACAGTTTTAACCGATTTTATTTGAGATTTTGTAGGAGGCACTTAAAAACGCGCCTGCCTACGTCGCCGACCGAACTCGAACCTCCGCCCGCAACTGATTGTTTGAATACAAACTACGTATACCTACCTATATCGTAATCGCGACTTATTTCTCGGTTCTTCACTTTCTGCTTCCATTTCCTTTTTACCAAATTATGCATAATCACGAGGTTAGAATCGCCAAGCACAACAAAATCAACTGGTCAGAATGGCCACCTTCTCAGTTTCTCACACATAGAAATGAGGTTCAAACATGCAACGTTGCTACTTTTCAATCCTAACCGACCACGTTACTACTTATTATTGCGCAGACAAATTTTAAAAATATTTTAACATATTTTTTAACATTTACCATTTTCTTCGATGTTTTCTCATTTTTCAATTTTCATAAGTTGGCTCACTGATTTAAAATGCATGGAGAGCATAGGAGATCTCCTCTTGCCCGTCACCAGCCGAGTGTGCCTCAGTGGTAAAAAAAATGTACTAAAAAGACGTTAATATACTTAAAAAGCGTGGGGCGGCAGATAAATAAAATTTTCTGTTTTTCTAAATATTATTAGTGCCTGCGCTCCATGCTTTATAGTCTAGGAAATGACGTGCAATTTGACGACGAAAAGTTACCGTCTGCCAGTCGGTACTCGAAGAGAGCATACAACTATGAAACTTTTTTCTCTCTGGAAATTTTTGGTATGGTGGGAGAATATGAAGGAGGGTATTGAAACATATTCTTTATAGGATTTTGCAAACAGCTGAAAAATAACTATAAATAAAAGAAAAACTAGGTGTAAAAATATTAATGAAGTCTTTGCATTCCTTCAATAACCTGAATTCTTGTTATGCTAGCAAATGAAAATCCTAAAATGAATTTGTCTAATTTCTTATTTAACAATTCTCATTTTAACACTAGCAACCACACAGTGTCCTACGGCCATGCAGATTAAACTAGATAAATAAATTCATTTTAAGCCAGGGGGTTATGTAGATACTAATTTAATCTGCATGGCCGTAGGGGACTGTGTGGTTGCTAGTGTTAAAATGAGAATTGTCAAATAAGAAATTTGACAAATTCATTTTAAGATTTTAATTTGCTAGCATAACCAGAATTCAGGTCGAAAGAATGCAAAGATTTCATTAATATTTTTACACCTAGTTTTTCTTTTAGTTATAGAGTTATTTTTCAGCTGTTTGCAAAATCCTATAAAGAATATGTTTCGATACAATTATAAGTAAACAAATAATAATTCATTTTTAAACATGAAGGCGGGACACATTTTTTTGTAAATTCCCTCTACCGCACACCGACCGGAAATTTCGTCTGCCAATGTAATTGGGGTATGTGGAGTACGTACACTAACTACCTATGCGGACAGATATCGGTAAAGATTCGTTTGAAAAAAATGTCGACCCCTCCATATTCTCATTTTTCTTTAAACCACATTTAGTGATCCACACAGTATCCTAGTAGGCGTCAGTTTGCTATACAATACAATTGACGGTACACTCGCCATCTGCCGTGGTTGACTGTTAGGTGCACAGCTTCACCAGCTTCATTGATGCGGTTAGCCCAACGTCTTGGAAAGTGTCTTCTTCGTCTCTTTGACCCGATAAGAAACATCATATGTAAGGGTAGTTTTAGCATATCTTCGCTGTTACTGTTTAGATTTTACCTAATTTAAATTCCTAATATTAATTGGCTCGATGGTATTTACTAATCTCTAATTAAATACTGACCTTTGAAAATAAAATATTAATGATCTTGTTGCCTACTTGCGTGCGTACGATTCGTGATATAAATTCCTGTATCTAGCCATTTACTGCTCTGATTCCGTTGATAACATTAAAATATTAATGACTATATTCTGTTAATAATTATCTTTATTTATGCCAATTAAATCGAGTCTAATAAGGAACTAGCCGAAGTGATAATAAAAAATAATTAATTTTTATAAACAAGATCGTTAGTATTAGTAATATCGTTGTAACACCAAGGTTGGTATACTTTTTAATATGCCTGTGGTGCTGCGTTTCATGGTTAAAAAAATGGTCAGAGATTGTTGAATGTATCTATTAGGGATATTAATAACAAACATATAAGGAAATGTACCCACGTTATGATACTCGGTATTGGAATTAATAGAGCGGTATTAACACGAATCGATACAGACACTTAAAGTGGTGTTACAAAATTAAAGACAACTATGAGAATTTTGATGTATAACCGTCAAAAATATTGTTAATGAACGTAGTAAGTATGAGTCCGGCTATTTTGAAGGATTTATTTAGTTTTTTCGGTAGCCGTTTCCCGTCGTATAGCTAAATAAATTTTCTGGACCCTTAAACGTAAAGTAGTTTGTAGAGCCTTAATTTCTCTTAATTACCTTAAGTTAATTCATAATTTATATACGAATTTAATTGCAGGTATTGAAATTACTTTTTGGCTGCGCTAAACTTGAGAAACTTACACATTTTTTCCTAAATTAAACCTTTATATGTAATAATTCATTCGTATTTTTCCGGGGGTACAATACCCGATAGACTTAAAGCAAAAATTATACTGGTTTTTAAAGTTGGATGTAAGAACAAAATTAAAAATTATAGGCCTATTTCTACTTTAAGTCCATTCACCAGTATTTGAAAAATATGCACTGAGTAGGTTTTTTAGTTCCCTTTGATAAATGTAATATTAAATATTAAGCGAGTCTGCCTAGGGTAAAAAAGAGGTGATTTTGCAAATTTTGTATACCATTTGAGTTAGCAACGGATCCTTATAGGAAAAATTCCGCTGAACAAGATTTTCTTATGAAAAATTTTCCTAAACCGTGGGCTTCATGTTCAAATAATTGTTCAAACAAAATTTTTTTCGTTTTTATTTAATAAAATGAAAACGGTTTGACGGGTCCGAAAAAATCTTGATTCAATCGAAACATATTTTTAATACGCGTCGTTGGGCGCCAGGCACAACTCATTTTGTCAACCTGTTCCTTTGTTATAGCAAAAAGAAAATTCTTAATTAAGAAATTGATTACTCCGAAAGTAATGAGGTCAGGATATTGTTCTTTTTAAAATGCATGCCCCTTATACCAAAGAATACACCATATTTTTTTGGCCCGATATCTTCTATCCTTTTTAATTGCTTAAACAATTGGCATAATTTGTTAATTAGCAAATAACTTTTTTTTCGAAAGTTTGATCGACTTCAAACCACCTTTAAACGATAAATATTGATGTCAGGCATAACCCCCATAGAGACCAAAAATAAAATAATAATGCCATTAAAATAGTTAAATCTTTTGATTATTTCTCATTTACAAATAACAAAGTGTATGTTTTTTTCATGAGACGTGCACTTTATTTCATTATAAGAAAAAAGTGAAAAATAAATTTGTTTCCTTTTATTTTTGGTCTTTTTTCGACAGGCACACATAAAATAAAACAAGCCTTCTCTTTCACAAAAAGTAGTAAAAAAACAAAAACTATCAACAAACCCTCATTGGACAAGAACAATCACATGTTTGTTGTGAAAAAAATACTTGGTTACATGAAAAAAAGCAAATTTGACGGAAAAAAAATTGCCCACACCGATGATCGAACCCGCCACCCCATTGCGCATCAATTCTTACTATTTTCACGTTGCGGGAGAGATTTTTTTTAAGGGTCGGAAAAGTGTATAATTCTTCAGTGATTGAATATTTCTTGTAGAACTTCTTGTGGTTGGTAGAAAAACTTGTTAGCTTTCATTTGCACCAAATCTCGTGTCCAAAAAATTGTTAATAAACAAATTAGAGCCTCTCGTGCAATATCACTTTTATTTCCGGTTCCCGTTATCCGATCAAGTTCTTTCTGGTCTCAAAACTTTCCTTTTTCTAAGCACGTTCATATGCATGAATAAAACTCCATTTCGATACGCTTACCCAGAGCCGAGACATTGCATTTGTTAATTCGGCTTCGTTCATATCTTGAGAAAAATAAAATTATCTCAAAAAATCAGTATGGATTCCAAAAAAACTTAAGCACAGAAGATCCTCTCCAGTTACTAACAGATAAAATTACAACTAATTTTGAAAAGAACGAAAAAATCATAGCTATCTTTTTGGATTTACAAAAAGCCTTCGATACGGTGTCGCATAGCCAGTTACTGGAAAAACTAAACAAGATGGGAATTAGGAGTGTTGCCTACAACTTATTAAAAGAATATCTGTCAAATAGACCCCAGCAAGTAAAAATTGGCAACGCTCTTAGCACTAGGAAAACAATAAAAACTGGAGTTCCACAGGGAACAGTCTTAGGTCCTACCTTATTCCTGCTGTTTATCAATGGCTTACTGAACAAAAACTTTGGATGCAACATCATATCATACGCAGATGACACCGTATTGATATGTTCGGGAGAAACCTGGAACTTAGCGCGACAAAAGGCGGCTGAGGCAATTAGTAAAGTCAAAAACTGGCTAGATATCAATTTATTAAAACTGAATATAGCAAAGACTAAATTCATGACTTTTTCTCCAACGAAGGCAGGACTACCCCAAACGGTACAACCTATTCTCATAGATAGAGAAACGAATACTTACATTCAACATACCACAACTATCAAATACCTCGGCGTCATTTTCGATAATCACCTAAAATGGGATAATCATATTAAATATTTAAACGGGAAGCTAAGAAAATTAATATATAAATTCTATAACCTGAAAAGTATACTAAATAGAAAGACTCTCCTAGTGACATATAACAGCCTAGCGGAATCCCTAATTAGGTATGGTATTAGCGTCTGGGGATCAGCCTACAGTGCAACCCTCCAGCCTCTTCAGATAACACAAAATTATATACTACGGACAATTTTTAACAGGAAAAGTAGAGACAACTGTGGAAATATATTTATTGATAATGAATTACTGAGTGTGAAGGGTTTGTATATGCATGCAGCTCTAGTTTATACTCACAACAAGAAACATACATTTGGATCGCCGGTAAATCACCAATATGAAACAAGAAATAGATCTAAAAACTCGTATCAAACTCCAAAATACAACAAAACAATATGTCAGAAGCAAATCAAATTCAATGGAATTAAACTATACAACCAACTACCTGAATATATTAAAGTCCATAATAAAAAGAAATTCAAAAGGACATGTAAAAAGTATATAACAGACAATTACACCACACTCCTCCAACTATTGGCCTAATAATAAAACAAATCCATCCCCCGTAACTACCGACTCTTGTAACTAACCAAGTCGTAAATAAAAATAAAAATAATATATTTTAAATATAATTAATTATAAATTCTCCTTGTCTTCCTCTGTCTAATTATTTCACTTTATATTATATTATATTGTATTATGTCTTTATATTATATTATATTATAACTATAAATCGTAATAGAAAATGCAACCACAATGTAAAAAGATTTAAAAAATAGTAATAATAATAATAATGCATGAACAAAATGTTAAATACTGCTAGACACAACACGAGGTCCCCTCAGGTGTCATAACACGTAATGTTAATAAATTGAATTATAAATTAATAATAAATAGATTAACTAGATATTACAAAAAATGTACAACTTGTAAATTGTTGCGGTAATAAAATAAATAAATAAATAAATAAATAAATAAATAAATAATTTGCAAAATTAATTTAAACATTAAATAAACAAAAGCAAAAAGTTGCATTCGGGTAGACTTCTATGGGGATTATGCCCGACATCAATATTTATCGTTTAAAGTTGGTTTGAAATCGATCAAACTTTCGAAAAAAAAGTTATTTGCTAATTAACAAATTATGCCAATTGTTTAAAGAATCAAAAAGTATTGAAGATATCGAGCCAAAAAAATTGGTATATTCTTTGGTATAAAAGGCATTCATTTTAAAAGAACAATATCCTGACCTCATTAGTTTCGGAGCCATCAATTTGTTAATTGTGAAATTTACTTTGGCTATAACAAATGAACGGGTTGACAAAATGAGTTGTGCCTGGCACCAAACGCCGCGTATTAAAAATATCTTTCGATTGGTTTAAGATTTTTTCGGATCCATCAAACCGTTTTCATTTTATTAAATAAATACGGGAAAAAAATTATTTGACCATGAAACTCGCGGTTTAGGAAAAATTTTCGTAAGAAAATCTTGTTCAGCGGAATTCTTCCTACAAGAATCCGTGGCCAACTCAAATGGTATAGAAAATTTTTGGGAAAAATCCCAGGTAGACGCGCCTAAATAACAATCAGTTTGAGATTCAGTTGTCACCAAATTTTTGACGGAATTGTATAACAACCCAGATGATAGGTAGTAGATGTCATACAAAAATTAAGGCCTTGGCTTCTAATATGTACATCGAACCCGAAAATGCTGAACTCTTACTAATTCCGGAATCATCTCAAAATATATTCTGGTTCCAGAAGCCGATATAATAACAACCAAATTTCTAGCTTTCTTTACTCATTTTCCTCTACTCCTGAACCCGTCACTAGAATAAGTTTAAACTATAATCTAGTTCCAGTTTCTCATTATAATATGTGTACCAAATTTCGAGTCGGACAGACCGACAATGTGATTGTTATATGAATCTCGTTCACACTATATGCAACTTAGACAGAATCTTCCTTAGTGTAGACTAGAGTCTTGTATTTTGGTTCATTTAAGGCTACCATTGTCCTTGCAAAAAGTACAAACGGCCTCAAAGTCACTTTGCAACCTTTCAGTGTCATTTAACGTATTAACTGAGAGAAGCAGTTTTAAACCAATTGCACACAAAAAAATCTTGAGTGCTTAATACAAGAGAAGATAGCATTGACAAACGTTACAAAAAGTATCTAACTTTGCGGTATCCCAGATGTTGGTATAAAGGTATCTAAGTAACAATCCTTAAATTTGACAAAATATAACAAGCTAACCGATCTCCCTCGATTTACTGCAATTTTTATATAATTATTGCGCATTCTATAGGATACTCTTCGCAGTTTCTTTTTTGTAAATAATATTATTTTTAGACATGGTTTAATTTAATTTCAAAACATTTTTTTTTATTTAAAAAATTAGTAACTTTTACTTCCTTCATATACCGAAGGAAAGTATTGTATTCGAGAAAAAATCACCCTCCGAGATGTTTTCAGATTTTGACGTTTCAAATCACGCACGTAGAGTACGAAAATATAAGTTTTTCAATTCCGTCTGTCTGTCTGTTGTTGCATTAACTAAAAAACTACTTGACGGAGAACAGTCAAATTTGGTAGGTAATTGACGCTACTGTCAGCGAAGAAATTGTTAAACTTTCACTGAAAAATATATAGGGTGGACCGTCTAAAGGGAATAAATAATGATTTTTTTTTTGCTCAAATTCAAGATTTCCACGTTTCATGACACATTAAACCTATTTCAGAATTTCAAAATTTTTGAAATTTTTTTCCCATTAAAATATATGAAAACATTTTTCTCTTTGTTTAGATTTAAAATTTCCACGTTTCATGGCATTCTAAACCTATTTCGAAAAAAAAATTTTTTTGGAATTTTTCTTTACCAACATTTGCAAAAATTTTTTGCCACTAAAATAGTTGGAATTTTTTTTCTTTGTTCAAATTTAAAATTTTCACGTTTCCATGGCATTCTAAACCTATTCAAAAAAATTTCAATTTTTTTTGACGAAATTTAAAAATGTTTTTGAAAAAATTTTTAATCTATAATCACTTAAGTACTATAGAATAGACGAAAAAATTTTTTTTGATAAAATTTAAAATTTCTACGTTTCATGACATTCCAAACCCACTTCGGAAAAAATTTGCAACATTTCTTTACCATTTTGGAAAAAAAATTTACCACTAGAATAGATGCAAACATTTTTTTTTGCTCAAATTTGTAATTTTGACGTTTCACGACATTTCAGAAAAAAAAAAATTAAAGTTTTTTTCACGAACATTTTTGAAAAAATTTTTACCACTAATTTTTCTTTTTTGCTCAAATTTAAAATTTTCACGTTTCATGGCATTCTAAGCCTATTTCAAAAAAAAGAAAAATTTACCACTGCTATAGAATAGAAGGAAACTTTCCTTTTTGCTCAAATTTGAAATTTCCACGTTTGGAATTCTAAACCTATTTCGAAAAAAAATTTTGAAATTTTTGTTACCAACAATTTTGAAAAATTAAAAAAAAAATCGGTAAAGGTATTTACACAGAACTTCCCTCGTTATTTGTGCATGGCGGTCACTCTAAAAAATTAACAATTACGAAATGACATTGAGAATAATAACCGGAATATAGTTATTGCTATTATTACAAAGAAAACTTAATAAGTTTTGGTAAAAAAATATACAGATTGCTCATCCAACAGCAAAAGTTCAATACTAAATAGCAGGTGCCACATATGGCAGGCTTTCGCAAATAGCTTTACAAATCTCCACCATGACTGAATTATTTCTTGGGATGACCACCCTGTACATTTTTCAATAAAAGTATAATAGGTGCATATGCCAGATATTATTGCCATCTGTCACATTTTCAATCCAACATTTACGTAATGGAGTGGAAGTATAGTGGTGGTTAAAAAATTTCATTTTTTTTAAATTTGTCAAAAATGTTGGTAAAAAAATTTCCAAAATATTTTCTTCTGAAATTGATTTAAAATGTCAAACGTAGAAATTTTAAATTTGAGCAAAAAGGAAAGTTTCCTTGTAGTAGTAGTAGTAGTGGTAAAAAATGTTTAAAATTTAAAAATTATGTATTTTATTTTAAATAGGTTTAGAATGCTATGAAACGTGAAAATTTTAAATTTGAGCAAATAAAAAAAAATCTATCTATTTTAGTGGTAAAAACTTTTTGAAAAATTTGGTGAAAAAAATTTTCAAAATTTTTTTTCTGAAATAGGTTTAGAATGTCATGAAACGTGAAACTTTTAAATTTGAGCAAAAAAAGTTTCCGTCTGTTCTAGTGTTAAATTTTTTTCCAAACTAGTAACAAAATGTTGCAATTTTTTTTTTCCGATATTGGTTTGGAATGTCATGAAACGTGGAAATTTTAAATTTGGACAAAAAAATGTTTCGTCTATTCTATAGTAGTGATAAGTAGACTAAAAATGTTTTCAATTTTTTTTAGATTTTTCAAAAACATTTTTAAAGTTTGAATAGTTTTAGAATGCCATGGAAACGTGGATAGTTTAAATCTGAACAAAGAAAAAAAAATTCTATCTTAGTGGTAAAATTGTCTTAAAATAGTAAAAAAGTTTCGAATTTTTCTTTTAAATAGATTTAGTACGCTATGAAACGTGGAAATTTTAAATTTGAAGAAATAATAAAAAAAAAATTCCATCTATTTTAGTGGTAAAAAATTTATTTATTTTTTTTTTAATCAGGCTTAGAATACCATGAAACGTGGAAATTTTAAATTTGAAGAAAGAAACAAAATTTTTTCATCTATTTTAGTAGTAAAATATTTTTCAAAAATGTTGGTAAAAAAAATTTCAAATTTTTTTTTTTTCTGAAATAGGATTAGCGTGTCGTGAAACGTGGAAATTTAAAATTTAAGCGAAAAAAAAGTTTTTTCACTATTTATTCCGTTTAGACGGTCCACCCTGTATATTTTCCAGTGAAAATTTTACCATTTCTTCGCTGTCAGTAAGTTCAACTACCTACCAAATTTGACTGCTCTCCGTCAAGTAGCTTTTTAGTTAATGCACCAACAGACAGACAGACAGACAGACAGACAGACAGACAGACAGACAGACAGACAGACCGACAGACAGACAGACAGACAGACTGACGGAATTGAAAAACCTATATTTTCGTAATCTGCGTGATCTGAAACGTCAGAATCCGAAAAAATCTCGGAGGGTGATTTTTTCTCGAATACAATACTTCCCTTCGGTATGCGAGGGAAGTAAAAATTAATCACTACGTGAATGTGGAATTGAAAATGTGACAGATGGAAATAATTTTTGGCATATGTACCTATTATACTTTTATTGAAAAATGTACACGGTTGCCATCCCAAGAAATAATTCAGTCAGGGTGCACATTTGAGCACTCTATATTTTTTTGACCCAAACTTATCAGGATTTCTTTGTAATAATAGTGATAACTATGTTCCGATTATTATTTTCAATGTCATTTCGTAATTATTAATATTTTAGAGTGACCGCCATGCACAATTAAAGAGGGAAGTTCTGTGTAAATATCTTTACCGATTTTTTAATTTATTGATAGATTTTGTTAAAAAACAATGGGGTTCTTCCTCCAGCTAACAGTAACGTACGGTCCAAATTTCGATACAATTGGACTTTTCGTTCTTAAGTTATCGTGCTTATAAGAAACGTGACGGCCGGACAGACATACGGACGGACGGACGGACATTTTGAAAGTCGTTGAGAATTCGATCACCAATACCGTGATATGAAAATTTCATTTTTACGTGCAATATTACCGGTTTTAGAAATGTGTCGATCGAATGTCATTTTCTATTTGTGAAGAGTATAAAAATTATAAAACAGCTTGGCTGAATATATCAATAGGATTACTAGAAGTACTGAATTTGCCAGTACGTAATTCTACTTATTATTTATGCAATATTGTCTTCTGCTCTTATCAAAATGTAAACTAAGTAATTCGCTTTCTTACATTTACATAAAAGATAAAACAGCGGCAAGTACTGTTTATAAATGAGCAGTTGATGATTAATCGATATCGCCATTTAAAATTTTACAACTCAGTAAGTAGTGAACGTACATTTTTTAAACAACCTACAAGTTGTAACATTTGATTATAATAGCTTCAATTATATAACAAAATAATTGTACTGTGCGTGGAAAGAAGAGTGTGTAAATTATTTAATAAAAAGTTTTGTGTTTTGTAATGGATTTAAAATTCATTGGAGGTATTGGTACATATCCCTGACCACCTAAGTTGCACAATGTAATTAGTTGTATTTATTCGAGAAACCCTACACTTTTTACAAATGAAGTCTAATTAAAAACGTTTATGGTATTGTTATTCTCGTGTTTGCTCAAATTTTGCGTTAGTGGTAGGTAAGCCACAAATAAAAACAATGGGTTTAGGATTATCCGACAATCGGTTTCCGATTTCACGGACGATTTCCTTATTATAGCAATAAATCATTCCTATACCACAACGCACCTCAAGTGTGACAAAATGTCGGGCAGTCATCATTCTAAGGATTTGCTCCGAGGATGAGTTGATAAGTAAATCTGCGTCTGTCTTATTTTTTGAGTATCAGTCACAATTTCTTTAGGTTCTCATCAACAAACCTTTTCAGTTTATAATAATTTCAGGCGCCTCCCCTGAACTTATATTAATACTGTTGACATTAAATGAAATTTAATAAAGTAAGAAAAAAAGTATTTAGTATCAATTTATAAAAACCGCTACCTAGGGAATCACTTCCTCCACATCCAGATTATTCATCGAAGTCTCTTTAAAGGAAAACATCTTGACTATATTTGCACTCTAGAGAATGTGGAAATAGTTGGTCATAGAATTTTAATGACATAATATGTCATTAAAAAATGTGAGGCGCTGGTTTCCAGCATATATACCAAAAATTAAATTTTCAAGCATTTAATGCATCTCTATATCCCTCGTGGTATCACCTGTATTTCATGTCTTTTTCATTCATAAACCATACTAACATTCTTTTCCACTCAATATACAGTATGTCTCACTTTTCATGACTCCTATATCACAGCTTCCTTATTAACAACGCGATTTTGAAAACATTTGAGTGGAAGGGACTTACTTACCCATCAGATTGTGTCAGCGACGTTCGTTATTACGAAGAAAAATGAACCTATGTAACAAGTTTTTTTCGTAACTTGTCAATTATTTAATTAGTTGCCAAATAGTTTCCATTCAGCACCCGTATTACATAAAATTTGAATAACCCGCGATAAAAACCACAATGCAAAGTCACCACTGAGCATGCGCGAACGGAATATTAGAGAGAGATGGAATTAACAAGAAAGAAAACCGGCACTTTCCGTCTTGACGTCGCTGAGGTGAGATCATTCTAATTTTTTTTCTTAAAAGATTTGAAGAAGTTTAGAGCCATCCTCTAATACCTTGTTGAAAGTTTACTTTTATTATTGAATTATTATTGCATTAGAATAATAACCTAGTTGTTTTGATTTATTATTGAATTTTAAGCTAGCATTTAATTGATACATTTGAAGTTAACCACGTGGTTAATAAAAAACCACTTGTAGTGGATTGCCCCAGCTGTAGTTTATTTATTTGTCATTTTGGGACAGTTGCTGCGGATTATTTTATGTTTAGATATTATATTAATAATTTTTGCCAGTAGTTTATATTATATACTCACATATATAGGTATATATTTTTTTTTGTATCTAGGGTCGCTCTAAAATTTATTTTATTAGATAATCTCATTTCACGACTGATATCCTAAATTATTGAATTTGTCGAAAAGCAAGACGTAAAGTCAATTTATCTAAATTAATTTTGTCATAGAACCGGAGAGCATCTCCAAAAATTTACATTTTATTTAATTTTTTCTAGTTTTCAATTTTAATATTTATTTCCTTTGTTCTACTTTGAACATTTTGGTATTGTTAACAATTTTTTCTTTGGACCATTTTGCTTCATAATAACTTAACTTTTGTCATTTACAGTAATTTTGTGGCCTAATTTTTGATAAGTTAGTAGTAGTTTCTTTATCGGTCCTCAACCATTTTCTTAAATTAATGCTTAAATTTTCCAAATTCTAATACCGTTTTTTTGTGCAGTTTTTATAAAAAGTCGTAACCTTGGCCAATTTTTTTTAAATTCTTTTCAATAAGTTTTAAAGTTTTAAATCATTTATTTAGAGCCATTTTAAATTTAAATCATTAGTTTTTTTCTGTGTGTAACTTAATTTGTATCAACTGGTTCCTGATTTACCACTGTTTTCATGTAATAACCTGGATCTACCAACCCTGGATCAAGCATATGGTAGTTTTGCTAGTGGCTGGACGAGAATAATAATTGGCTGAACATTTCCAACTTTGTGTCATCCTGGAACCTCCTCGTTGACCCGGACAAACAATATAAATCCTCAATCCGAGGTACCTGTGGCCATCTTCAGGAATTGACATCTTGGAACTCCGCACTCTCCGCCCAAAGTTACGTAAGCAATTAACTATCATCGTAGCTTTTCTTGGTCAGAAGATAACTACTAGATATAATTGTAAACCAGTTGATATTTTCAATTTTACAAGTTTCCGTTTCAAATTTTTTTTTTTTTCTCTTAACAGATTTTCATTGCCACTAAGCATTATATTTTTATTGTAGTAAATTTTGAATTTTTTATTAATTCTCACATTTAATTGTAAAGCCATTGTAAATTTTAAACTTTATGTATTGTTAATATATTGTTATATTTTGTTAATTTTGCTTTTGATTGTTTCCTCCTTAATCAGTTGCAGGAATATCATTTGCATGAATACGTTGGCGCCCAGTTTCTTTGTTTATTTTTGTTTTGTAACATTAAAATTATTAAATAACTCTTCTCGCCACAGAGTGACCTTCGACCAACCCTGAGCTAACCGGTTGCTACTCTTTCATAGCTTCCTCAGCACCCAGCTGAGAAGTAGTGGTTGCACCTAATTTTCCAAAAAAAGATATTAGGCAAAGTTTTAACTGCAAAGCAATCTCATAATCTTATTCGCTGTTATTAAAAACTCACTAATACCGACTTTCAATAAGATGAGAAAATAAAATTTCCTTTTTAAAGTAACATTATTAGTCATATTTTTATTTTCGGAAGCAATTAACAGTTAATAAAGCTGAAGGAAGACAATCATTAATCATGTGATATGTTGAGCAAACTGTGATTTAGTTATCTAGGTTTTTATTATTTATTGAATTGTTCGTGAATCACATATGTCTAAAATTGCATTTTTTTAAACTCCAAGTCAATTATTGTTTGATTTTGACTGTTTAGTAAACTGACTGACGTCGCGTGGTTAATTCTAAATGGAAATGATGTCTTCCTATAGCTTAATTAACTCTTAATTACGTCCGAAAATAAAGTTACTGTAATAATTGATACTTCAAAAAGGAAGTTTTATTTTCCTATTACGTGAACACCAAAACTTTTTTTGTGGCGCTGTGTAATTAAGCCTCTTGTAAATTTATTTTCGATGAAAACGTGTTATTTCCATTATGTTAACTAACGCTGTATAGTTTAATATTATAAAGGAAAGTAAAATTATTCAATACACCGAAACATAATATCGCCAGTTTCGTTGACCGTGATGATTATTTCCCTCAAATCTTTATGTAAATATTCATCTCGCATTTGATGCCTTTTGCTCTTCGAACAGAATCGAGAAAGTTGGCATTCAAACACAGAAATAGATAAATTTTCTATTTAAATTTTGCAAAGTCTATAAATAGTTTTATTACAATACTTATAAGTAACTGAAAATTAATTATTAATGTGGATAGATTAATTGGCAAATGTCACTACCAGCGAATAGTGAAATACGTGATATAAACAAACATGGCAACTCATCCTTGCTTGCAGTGATAAATCTGTAGTTAACAGTATATTTTTTATATATATTTGTTTTTATTTGACAACAGCCTTTGCCTTCAACACGTGAAAAATGGGGTGTGAAATAAAATTACTAGGAAATTGATCTAACAATAGGATTATTTAAACAATTTCAAATCATGTTTATTTGATCCTTTCTTGGGGCTGGTATATGAGATTTATATTTTTACTCTAGGTCGTTGGCTATTTTTAAAAAATTTAATATTATATTACATATAAAATTTTATTTGCCCCTAATTTTTTTATTTTATAGTGAAAGTAATTATTTATAGTCATTGTTATATTAATTGTCTTTAAACTATTGTTATTGTCATTATTTAACTTGGATTAAAATATGAAATACACTGTAAGCTAAAGTAAGTATGTAAATGAGTTTCTATTAATAATATACTGTTGCAGATATGTTTTAAAATAGAAAATAAAATTTAAAATGTTTAGGTTATAATTTACAAAGGAACATAAACACAATGTAAACAACAAATACGCAACAAATCAACCAATCACTACCACCAACATGATCAACGAAAACATGAAAATTTTCTAAAATTGAATTCTCATTACGTACGTCATCATTTACCGCCTTGTTATTTTGAAAACCAATTTATTCTTGCATGTGATTATTAGGACTTTCTTTAGTAAGATATATGAAACGTATATTTATTGATGGTATAACAAGATTTTATAAATTTTGTTGAAGGAAACGACCCTATTGTCCCAGAAAAATCTTCAGCGTCTTTGGCAGCTTTAATACGACTTCTAATGCATCTTGCTAGAGTGTCCTTCACATATGCTCGTTAAAATGTAAGTCTGATGAACTATTAGTATCATATTATTCTTGCAATATTATTATTTTCAAAAGAGTTCTTATGATATACGGGCTATTAGTTATAGCAATTTTACAATCAAGTGACCCTAATTACGAGGCTCGAAAATTTTAGCCAACCGATCATGTGGTGTGCGTGATGTATTTCTGAAAATTTAACATAAACCCCATACCGTAAATGCTGTGGAGTTCAAATGATGTCAGAATTTGAAAATGTTGAGTGGAACACTTGTTTAACGAAAAACATATGTATATACCACGATTTAATTCATTTGCTTAAACAATGCTATCCATCAACAATACCTACCTGTGAATTTTTCCAACTACCTCAACCTTAGATACAAATTGTCCTAGTGATTCAAATGCAAAGCAATTACGAAATAAAAAAAATATGTGTAGACACGAACAATACTACTACTTTGTACTAATTAGAACAAAGAAGAAAGCCAACTCGTTAAGCATTAATCGGTATGGAGATAGCAATGCAACTAGCCTTATTATCTGATTACAACAATGAATAATCAAAAACACCTTAATTATAATTATGTATTACGCCTAGCGACAAAGCGTTATTACCATGTGTTTAACGGATTAAAATAGGAAGGTGGGACAACAGTGCGATATTAGGTAATTTGTCAAAATAGTTTATAGGGGCCAGACTCAGAATTTGTATGCTTTTTACAGGGCACTTGTTTGTTTTTATATGTACTGGAACAGAGATGAAAAGTTATTCAAATGGAACGATACCATCAAACTAAAAATATTTTAATTATCCAAACATTTCATTAAAAATAGAAGTTTCAAATGTGCTTGTTTCTTAACACCTTTGAATCAAACTCATTTATGGCGTGAACATTAGAATACGCTTAGTCCAGAATATGCCGTATATTTTGAAGTTGAAAAACGCAAAGAATTTTCAATAATCTATGGTATCAGTCCGTAGCATGGCGTCGGAAACAGACGCTCGCTATTTAATGCTTTAACCCTTTTAAAACGCTACAGAAGAGCGGGCAAACAAATCCTTCAAACACATTTCTGTTCACGGTCGCGGCATTTTCCGGCAAATGAAGTTTGAAATTTCATGTGATCCGACCAAAGGGATTTTTTGCATTAAGTACCAAAATATGTTTTTTTTTTGAGAATTCAAAGTGTGTCGAATTCGGATGTGAATGAAACAGAAGTTTTTGATTACTTTACTTTTAATTTAATTTAGCCCATTAATGAAGTCTATTTCTTAATTAAATTGAAAAATTAGAAATTAAAATTGAAAAGATATTTATTTCTTGGTTTATTAATCCTTGTCACAGGACAGTTTATTAAACAACAGAGAAAAAAAATTAGGTACTGAAATAGAAAATACTCGCCATTGGAAGGCGGCAGTTGAAAACAATTACTGTAAATTGAAACCGATTGTTTCAAAGAAACTATATACCTACAGGGCGAGCAAACTATATCTTTGGACCTTTTTTCTCATAACGCGCAAAGAATATTGTTACCGCGAGATAGGGCCCTCCCAGCAACTCCACCGTAAATGGATATTTATCTGTGGAACGGTTAATAAATAATAAAAAGCTGCCAGATTCAGAAACAGAAGAAGCAGAAAACTTAGAAGAAGAAAAATAAGGAGATGACGATAGATCGAAACTTAATAGAAGTATGGAAACTTAAAAGAAGTATCTCACAAACACGCACACTTCCCATCCTATATTGCCACCCCATGCGTCTATCGCTGACAACAAGCCTGTCCAATGTCCAACCCGGCGTATGCAGCCGGTTCGGCGGTATATAAAACATCCGAGATTTGGTTCTGGCACTCGGTTTGGTCGTCCGTTGGGCGTGTTCGACGGACGACCAAGCTGCGTGTTGAACTGACGATTTTTAATTTTATACCTCATAGCGACCACTTTTCTTCGACAGTTCTTCGAAAAATAGTTGTCAAATGGATTTGAGTATGTAGGTATTGATTCTGGAAACATTTTAAGTCAAAACACAGGGTGTTCCATTTGAAAGAATTGAGTTATGATCAGGTTACGATCTGGATGGATTTTAATAATCGACAGTGTGCACTAATTTCAGCAAAAAAGCTGCGTATGAAATGTATTCGAAACTCATGTTCCCATACCACCCTAAACCAGATGTTGAATAGTTAGGCATTTTGTTATCATTTTAACTTTCTCTTCATGATCGTAAGGGGCTTTAGAACAAATTGAAATTTTTCAATTGGTGCATCTAATATCGTAATAGAACCCTATTCAATTTCACAACAATTCCCCTAGTAATTTAACTATTATAAATAATAGTTATTTAACTTCGAGTTTGGTCGGCGACGAAGGCAGACGCATTTAAGTGGCTCCTAGAAAATCTCAAATAAACTCGGTTAAAACGGTGCTAGATAGTACGAAATTGTGATGATTTAAAACGCGGGAGATTCTACATTAGTTGATATAAATTAGCATAAGTCTGGCTAATTCGTATAGCTGGTATTTGATTATAACATCACTAAAAGCATATACGGCAACTTGAAAATGGGATACAACTAAAAGAAAGCAAACACGTGCAATCGAAAGACCCAGTGCTAGGTATCAAGTGGTTCATATCATAAACTCATAAATTACCCTGCAACAGAAAGCCATATATGAAGTGAAGTGTAACAAATCAGACAAGAAAGGCGATTACAGAAAGCTAGGCTGCATTAATTTAATTTATTTGAAATATTAATGCATGAATTTAATTCATTAACAGAGATAAGTTTTGTTTAATTTGTAGCTTTATATTATTGGTGTATTTGTTCATTTATTTGTTTATTTCTTTATTAAAATTGAAAAAATTGAAATTGAAAAGGTATTAAACATGGGCAGGGAAATAGAAAAATTACCCGGAATTGGAAAACGGAAATTAAAAATGACTGCTTCAAAAACAAACCAATATACAGGGTGTACGAAATATTTCCTTGGACCTCTTTCTCATAATCCACTAAAAAAGGCTCTTTTTTTAACGCGAGATAGGGCACTTCCACCGTAAACGGATATTTACCTGTGGAACGGTTAATAAATAAAAGCTCCTTGTAGCATATGTATGTATGTACTGTATGTATGTTCTGGTAGACAAACGAAGGGGACGCGCTGATGCAGGACGTTGAAACAAAAACACAGATTTCTGGGAAACATGAAACCATATATGGACGCAGGCGGACAGGAGGGAGTGCACACTGCTGGATTCAGAAACAGAAGAAACGGAAAAGTAGAGGAAGAATAAATAAGGAGATGATGATAGGTGGAAACTTAAAAGAAACATGAAAACTTAAAGAAGCATCTCACCAACACCTGCCCTTTCATCTATATTCCTACCCCACGCGTCATGTGGCTCTCGCTGCTGACAACAAGCATGTCCTATGTCCAACCCAGTATATGCAGCCGGTCCGGTGGTATAAAAAACATTCGAGCTTTGGTTCCGGCACGCGGTTTGGCCGTCCATTGGGCGTGTTCGGCGGATGACCAAGCTGCGTGTTGGAACGAACCTCCAGACTGGATGCCCGGAATCGGCAGCAATGCTCACCTTACGCTGGCAAATCAATCAATCAATCAGTAATTATTTAACATCGTTCTTGGCGCCCTACGATAAATTAAAAACATAATAAAAGAACAAATATTTTCTCGCTTAATATGATCTAAGTAGAAAACGGGTCAATGAATTGAGATCAAATTTTAGCCATATTATCACAATATTGTTAGCAGTTCACTCTGTAGAAGCCCCCGATCACCCGAATGAAAGTAGCTCTTAATAAAACAATCAATAAGGGACTTGCCTGTCTTGTACTAGGATTATTCAATCTTCTTCGTGCTAGCCTGACGACATAGTCATCAGATTTTAATTATTTTTCCAAGTCATTTGTATTAATTTCTAGTGTTTTGGGTAATTCCAACTTTGGTAATTAAATATAATTTAAGTAATTGTAACAATATATTAATATGAAGGTCAAATTTTAATAAAAATATGCATTTTTTTTTGGCTATCGAAAAAGCGTTAGAATTTTATTGAATAAAACAACTTGCGCGGGTAGTTTTGGTCTTACCAACAGTTTACGTTTATTAACTAATAATAGAAATTGTAATGAAAGTGAAATTAAACTCAAATGTCGATAGGAGATAAATAAATAAGCAACAGATGTACGCATGTAATATAGTTAATATACAAATGATGACACTTTCGTGTGAAACGAAACCATACTGCACAGTCGTACACTCCTCAAGTAAAAGTTTAGAATAGTCTTCCATCCCAGTCGTAAATTAAAATAATAAAAAAAAAGAAACACGTTTCACAGAAAATCGAGCTGCATATTGTTAGTAGTTTTTTTTATTGATTATTCGTAGTTGAAATTACTGAAATAAAAATAATTATGAATGTAACATAAAACTTATGTTTTATTTATGCGAAATATTTTCTCTAATTTGAATAAATCTATCAGAGGATTAATTACAAAAACAAACACTGTCATAATAAAGTAATTCGAGACTAGGTGTGAGCACTGCGAACATCACTTAGCACGGATTTATTTAAATAATAATTTTACATGAATACTGATGTACTAATTTATGTGATAAATGGTCTTTTAAGATTTTTTATAATCTTGAGAAGCCACTCTTCATACATAATCATAAAGGATCATGAAAGGAGGATAACCGATTTAATAAGTTTATACAAGGTGACCTAGAAGTATAGAGTAATATTACGGGGGATATAAATCGAGTCAAAACTTAAAACCGTCTTTTTAAAGGATATTCAATTTCTTTCACCCTCTTTGGTAGCCAAATTTCATGTAAATCTGCAAGTTATTCAATTTTATGGCAGCCCTATGGCAATTCGCCATTTTGAATCTTCATTTTGGCATCAGATTCGCTATCACTCACTTCGAAAATACCTAAGTAATGAACCTCAACTGGCGCATCCACCATATTTTCGCATATTATGGAATAGTAAATATCTCCTTCCATTTTTTGCTCCATTTATACTTGGCATGGCAAGTAAAATGGGACCACCACTAGTCCATACTCAACAGTTACCAAAAGATTTTCATAGAAACCGCCTAAGCCATTCCAGAAAAATCACTGAACAAATACTTATAAAGAAAAAACATAACGGATCGAATTAAGAACCTCTCAGTTTTAAAATGTTTTAACAGTCGTTTAAAAATGACAATTTACACGCCTGTACAACGGATTTCTATAAAAGGAAATTCTTTTTCTATGATTCTTCTTCTTCTTCTAGCGGGGCGAGGAAAGGTCGCCGCACTCAGGCCTTGTGGCCCATTGTGCAACCGCTAACGAATTTATTGAAAGCCCCCACACAGACCAGATTCTAGTCCAAAGTCCAGAATCCTGCTTATGGGGGAATTTCTTATTTCCTCCAGCATTGGAAAGCCAATGCCGAGGTGTTTATGCCTCAGGTTCATCAACCTAGGGCAGGAAGTCAGGACGTGGATAGAATTTTCTTCCTCGTCCTCGCAAAACCTGCAGTCGGGGTGGTCCACCACCCCCATGGTATGCAGGTGTTTCCTGAAAGAGCCGTGTCCGGTCAAAAGACCTATTACGACTCTGACTTGTCTCCTGCTTAGTCGCAGAATTTGTTTTGTTCTCTCCGGCAAGGGCCCTGAGATGACGAGCTTCGCTTGCCGGAGTCCTGGGTGGGATGTCCAGTAGTCAATGAACTGGGAGCGGGCCCAGTCCTCTATTGACCTCCGGGCGTTAGATCTAGGGTAACCTAGGGCCGGCTCCGGACCTAGTAGAGGCTTCCGAGAGCCTCCTCTTGCCAGAGCGTCTGCCCGCTCGTTACCTTCAATGTTTCTGTGTCCAGGCACCCAGAGGAGCCTGTCCCAATTGGATGAGCCAAGTTCGCAGAGAGCCTGTTTACAGTTTTGAACCAATTTTGATTTGGTTCTTGTCGATGCAAGGGCCTTGAGGGCCGCTTGGGATATTCTCCTGTGCACAGACCAAGATAGCAAAGATCTCAGTCTGGAATACTGTGGCGAAATTGCCCAGGGCATAAGAGAGCTCAGCCCTGGGCCTTTCTCCATATATCCCTGCTCCGGTACCTTCCTCTAGCCTCGATCCGTCTGTGAACCAGACGATATCGGCAGGCCCGAGTGTGCCCTCGAGTGGGTTCCAGTCTTCCCTTTTGGGGATGACCACCTCAAAGGGTTGTGCGAAGGAGAAGGAAGGCACGACGTCGTCACTCCTGGCCTCCAGGAGTGGGTGGGCCTCTATCGCATCAGATTCTATGATTACTATTTAAAAATTTTCCGATTGTAATACAACAATAACACAGTGTGGAACAGCCAAATGGAATAAATTTAGTATCTCAATTATTGTACATGTTTATAAAAAATCTCGAAACACAGCGATTTTGTATTTCGAAATGACATCCTGCAACGTACAAATTTCATTCCTAAATTCAACCCCCTTCGAGTGGCATTTGCAACCCACACATTTTTAAAGGGGAGGCAAGGGCTTATGATATCTCATTTGAAAGGAATCTTGATTCTCTATTTAAATATGATATGGTTTTAATATTTATTGCAAAAAGTAAAGATCTTCTTGACGAAATTCGCTACAATAAACGAAAAACATAAGAACTTGCAGCGTTTTATTCTTGCAGGCTAGCAAAAACAATTTCAGTATCCCTTTTCAACATTAATAACTAAAAAAAGACATAAATACATCAACATTCTTCATAGCTGACATTTCCAGTTTTATTGAAGAACCCGATTCGCTCTAAGGCTCAATTTTTGAGATATTGACTTGAACTTTATGTAATACTTCCTCTCGCTGTTGAAAATCTCTGAGAACATGTTCATGTTTTGCCTGTGAGGGAAATTGCCCATGTTCCATACTAAATTGATACACCTCTCTGAAAATGTTATACGATTTGGTACACGACGATTTCTAAAACGTCTTTCATATTCTCTCTCTGCAGCTCTTCCATTTCCGTCGCAAAAACCATACACATAAATCATATCTGCATATTCTTCATTTGTAAATTGGAATGGCATCTTAAAATTATTATAGTAGATTTGTTCATATAAAACCTTATTTTAATGACTTAAACGACTTCTTTGAATACTTAGACTTAATTTCTAAAGGTGATTTACATTACTATGTATTAAACTATAAATGTCAGGATTGACACACGCCTACTTTTATTTTTAAGCAAACTGTTTTCATATGGAATATTGCATATGGCCGTACAAATTTCAAGTGCAATTAGAATCAAATTTAAGTAGCAATAATACATTAAATAATTATTAAACAAGTGTTTAAGTAAAATTAATAAAATAGCGACGTTAACTGGTTGTTTGCGTATTTTGTAGAATTTAAATATCATTCACCATTATTTTCGAAAATTTGCTAGGAAGTAACCATAAACGTGCCATCGAATATTATGACAGTATTTTGCACAATAATCCATAGACATTTCAATAGTTATCCGCCATTTACAAAAAACTGATATACAGGGTGATGTAACTGACCCTAAATGCAAAATAATAAAATTTAAGTCCTGTCCTGGAATTTTTACAAACTAAATTATGCTATTAATTGGACGAGGAGAGCACTATATGTGTACCAACTTTAATCCAAATACGTCCACCCATTCCAAATATATGGTGAATTTTAGTTCCAGTCAAGAATCATAAAATACCGTGTATCTCGAAAACCATTCACTTTCAAGGGTAAGTGTGGGGGTGTTTTGAACTCAGAAAAGTGTGCCCTATCTCCCATCGGTCTATGTCACTTTAAATCTGGGACACCATGTATATTTTTAATATGATTATTTTTAATCTCTATGGGTGTCAAATGGTTCCTTTTACTAAGAAAAATAAAATATTGAAAATTTCAGCTCATAAGACCACTTTTGAATGGTGCCAACAAATACATGGGTGCATATGGGATGAGAGATTAAAAAAGAACAAAAAATTATAAAGAAGCCATAGTGCCTCACATTTCCAGACTCATTTCCGAGTATTTAAAGAAAAAAGTCAAGTAGATATCTCAAAAATTGAACCTTAGTACGAATTTTGTCTATTCTGCCACACTGTGCGCCGTAGCGATTGACAGCAATAATAGTTGTCATAGTTGTCAATAAATAGTTGTCAGTGTTTTGCGTATTGTTTGAATTTTGCTCTAAACATGGTTTACTTAAACGAAATGCATAAAATAATAATTTCACAGATGGTTGGTTGAACGAAGTGGCTCGCCTATTCATGCAAAATTTCTCGATTGGCCGCCTATATCCCAGTCAGGTACAATTAGCAAAATTGATAAGCAGTTTCGCAAAAATGTGTATGTAGCGTATTAAAAAAGAAGCTTCCAATGCAATGAGTAACGATACCGAATTTGATAAACTGCTTGAGTTTGAAGAAAACCCACATAGTTCAAGTCAACAAGCAGCTTCAGCATTGAATGTTTCCCATTCCTCAATTATTCGCGTATTAAAAGAAAATAAAATACATCCCTATAAACTGCCCCCAACTCAGGAGCTTAGCGAAGACAATTCTGATAGAAGAACGTATTTTTGTGAACAAATGATACAAAGGTTAGTGTTACCCAACTAGAAAATGTTTTGTTTTCGGGTGAGTCCACTTTTACTTTTCATGACCATATTAATTGTCAAAACTGTTGCTACTGGGCTAATGAGAATCCTCTCTAAAGAGAGAATTACATACGTAAAATCCTGAAAAGGTTAATGTTTGGGCGGGGATAATTGGAAACCATGTCATTGGTCCCCTTTCCATTGATGGCAATTTGGATGCATCTAATTATTTAGCTTTACTCCAAAATAATGTCGTGCCAACTTTGGCAAACCTCTATCCTGCTCAAACAAACCCACAAGTTCCAGCGGATGTCATATGGTTCCAGCAGGATGGAGCACCACCACATTACCGAATCGATGTCCCTCAATACCTCGATTTAACATTTCAAAATCAGAGGATAGGTAGGCGAGGATCGCTGGAATGGCCAGCACGTTCTCCTGATCTTACACCCTTAGATTTATTTCTATGGGGATATGAGAAGAGTATGGTATACACGCGATATAGCTGATTTATGAAGAATAACGGATGTGGTTACGCGACAGAGGTTGGAAAACATTAAAAAACATTACGATTAGGATGCTGCGAAGACGTTTAAGGAACTCATTTTGAACATTTTCTACACTGGAATTAAGTTTTTTTAGTTTCCTGCAGCGAATTACGTCAAGCACATGAATTAGTTTACCGATAATTTTTGTAATATTTATTTAATCCATAGCATTTTTGAACAGAGAATGAACTGACCTTTCAAATGAGGTATCACAAGCTCCTACTTCCCATTTAAAAATGTAGGGGTTGCATCTGCCATTCGAAGGGGGTTGAATTTAGGGATGGAATTTGTAGGTTGCAAGATGTCATTTCAGAATCCAAAATCGACAATAATTGAAATACTGAATGTATTCCATTTGGCTCTTCCACACTATGTTTAAATCAAAACAGGTATAATAAAATGAACCGACAAAAGAAATAAAGATATGGAAAGGACATCAAAAGGAATATGAAAACCAGTGTTAACGAATATTGAATAATTGCTTATACCATTCTAAGTGAGCCATTTGCTTCTAAGTATGCATATCGCAAGCGAAATCAAGGAGATAACCGATCTAATTCGATTCAAGGCAGTTATTATTATCCTAACGACTGAATTAACCAGAAGAGTGGGTCATTATACTTATTCATGACCGTAAAAGCATGCCGTCTCTCTCAATTGCAACATTGCTAAGTACATAGTTTGTTAACAAAATAAATAGAGGAATGTTGTTCCACTTGCAATTCCTTTATATTCTTCTAATGGGAGCCGTTGCAATGTTACCTTGTGAAAAAATGCCCTATTGTTGTGATGGTGGCACGCGTATCTGTGAGAATTTAATTGTAATGTATTCATATCGTAATTAAATTATTAAATCGCATTATCACAATCTAATTATATCTTAAATCACATCTGACCTCTGAAGGATCTTTATTTGTAAACAAAAGCGTGTATTACGTTATTCATTGATACTCAAAATGAGAATAGTTATTGAACACAGCAAAACCTATAAAATTAAAAAACAAAGTTAGAAAACAAAAATAGAAAAAATTTAACCACCTTTAAGAAAACAGTCATTAAAAATTATGACACAAAATTTCAACAGTGTTTGGTTAATGGAACTTTAATTAAATATCAACACTGAAAAAATCAGACAAGAAGAACAAAATTTGTTTAACATTTTAATATTCTTATTATGTTCCATGAAAATGCATAATTTTCTAGCAGTAATAAATATAAACTAACCTGAATTTTTACAGATTTTTTCTTAACAATTTTGATTTTCCCTCCCCTTTTTTTTGAAAATTCAAACATCTGCATCCCGGAAAACAAGTTTTAAAAAAAATTAATAAGAGTACAAAGTTGTTATTTTTCATCAAATTACTTCATTTTTTAACTTTGGCTGAAATTTAATAAGTCAACAAAAACTTTGTTTATAAGAACTGCCAGTTAATACAGCGCAATCAAAAGTTATGGAAAATTGAATAGTCGAGGCCGTTACTTTGTGATAATCAATCATTATGATCTGTTAAAACACGTTTTACTTTGTTTTTTATCACTGAATTTACTGTAACCAAAACTTTACTACAGTTTCGGCACTTAACGGGCCAGTTTGAAACGTTCATAGATGAATGCGAGAGTACAAATAGACCGAGCTCCCAAAAAATGTACCCCATCGAACGCCCGCCAGACCATAAAAAAATTGTTAATTGTTATTTTTTTATTAATTTTTTAATTTAGCTAAAAAAAATGATTTTTCATTTCAAAATACCTATTTGAATTTTCTCAATTTGTGGTAAATAATGAATCATTTTTGAAAAAATTGGTCTGTTTGACAATTTTTGTTAATTAATTAGACAGACTTAGGGCCGGTTTTTCAACGTCCAGGTAGCTGCTAGTTACGCTTAGCTGCATCTGTTATATCTATGGTATAGTGTGTATCAACAGTAATTTAACTGCCAGCTACGTATTCAAGAGTTGAATTATTTCTTAGCTATGTTGGCACTACTGAATCTAAGTTTCTTTCAATTGGTTTAATTCAAATTGCGCGCGTGTTTTAGTGACACTATGTAACTTAACCTCAAAATTCATTGCGTTGTCTAGCGTGTTGATTGATGTTCTGTTCTTAATTTTGTGCGTTTGTGTATCAGCAATAATTGCAATAGAGAGCGTAAAAAGGAAGAAAGATGCTAACTACACTTTAAGTGATTGGAGAAACAGAATTTTTCCTGCAACTTCCTCTATCATCTCAACGATATGTAAAACAGTTTCTTTACGCAGTCGAAATCTTATTAAAAAATCTTTATCATAATTCTCAAAATTATTTTCTCGTTTCCTTATGGTATAGGGTCTCCTTTCATACTTTATAAATTGTATAATATTCAGATAGTGAGTTTAACCCTCCGGTAAATTTTACCTGTACATTGAAAAACAGTTTATCTGCCAGATAAGTTTTATCTGACAGTTAAGCTATTTAATTGGACATTGAAAAACCGGCCCTTAATTTTTTAAAAAGCATTTTTTTTATGAAAGTACACTTCATAACACCTTGATTTAAAATGAAGTTTAAGATCTGTCTGAAAATTTTTATTAATTAATTAGACTTAATTTTGAATGCGCTGCATTAATTCATCAGGATTAATCACTGGCATCTCATAACACCTTCTTAAAAAAACAACTGAAGTTTAAGATCTTCTCCATGCATAAAAATTTGTCTGTCATTGAAAAAATGTGTTTCGCCATGTCAGACTTAATTTTGAAACGCCGCCGTGGCGACGTTTTTTTTTTTTTTAAATAAGCTTTTACAAGGGCCGCGTCAAAACGCCACCTTAATTTTTTTCTGTAATTAAGTTTGAGGTCTCTTTTATGCATAAAAATTGGTCTGTCAGCGAGAACATTTTTTCACTACGACTGACTTAATTTTTAAAGTGCCGCGACATTTTTTATTTGGAAAATGTGGTACGATCGTTTCTAACTAAAAAAAAAAAATATTTCTCCAATTTTAAATTAATATTGTAGATTCATTTTATATATTCAAATACGTTCCCACACAGCACATGACATCCCTAGGATATCCTCATTTGATCCCGTATATCCCAATCGAGGACAACATTCCTCAGGATATCCTTAGGATAGCCCAATAAAATATATACAACCTGAGAATATACCAAATGGGGATATCCTAGACAAATCCTGGCAGGATGTCCTAGTAATATACCGCAAAGATATTAAAAGCCTAACAAAATATCCACTGTAGGAATATCCTGGGCAAGTCCTCGAGTCGTCCTATTATAGGTACTATTATTTAGGAGATTTCAACAACAAAAATAATAAAAAGTATGTATATTATTTTGAGGCTATTTATTTATAATGTCTTTTATTGGTTTGTAAAATTTGCTTCTAAAAACTTATTTGTTTGTTCTATTTAATAATCCCCTCCAGTACAAATAATTCATTAAAAATGTATATCTTATTTAAATAGCAGTTATTTATAATTTGGTTTTAATACATTTACTGTGTTTTGAATTAGCCGCCTTTTGTGACAAGTCGAAAGTTCTAAGAAATCCGCCGGGCGTCGATGTCTTTTCCACGTTCATTTTAAAGTTCTTTCGACAAATAAGATTACGGTAAATATTTCATAAATATAATGTTGCTATGTTATATCTATCTAAAAGGGGAAAATGTGATTGGTTATGGTCCGCAGATGTTATTGTCAGATACGTAATCCTTTGTATTTTTCTGAGCGAATAGAATTTTTTTTAAATTCATTATAACTTTTCAGCACGCTATGATTTTTTAAAGTTGTACATATCATCCCTTATAACTTCTAACCACCCTAAACTCTGTTGATTTTAATAATACCGAAAAAAGACAAGAGATCAATTTTTATGTAATATTTCTGATTTGTCGACCTATTTCATTGTACTATACAAATTATAACATCTATTAGTTTGGTAGATTTACTTTTAAAGTGATATAAGCCAATTGATAGATACAAATATGTGTGGAGTGTATGGAGTTGTACATATATGTATCACATCTTTATTAGAGGTCATTTTACCTCTGCCATTATATAAACTTGTATTCCTTTGTCTTCGCTTATTGGTTCAGTTTAAAAGCATTGATTCTATAAAATACTATGTATTTTTTGCTGTTTTTAGAAATATCCAATAAATCCTAAACAAATTGGGGATGTCTTATATAAAGTCCGATCAATGTCCTCAGGTTGTTCATACTAAAGCCCAGACATAACCCATGATGATGTCCTGTGCACACCCGTACTGATGTCCTGAGGACGTCATCAGCCCGAACTGTCCCATTTGAATATCCTACGGACATCCTAAGGTGATAATGGGATCTTCCCAGGATATCCCATATGTCCTGAAAAGTTGTCCCCAGTATGTTCTGAGGATGTCCTTGTGCTGTATGGGTTTTTTATCGAAAAAATGTTTTTTACTATTTACAGACAGATAAGTTGTAACAGGTAGGAGAGGTCTTAAACTTCATTTTAAACGAAAAATCAAGGATATGTTATGAAATGTATTTTCATAAAAAATAAAAAAATTTATAAAAATTAAGACTGACAAATTAATTAACAAAAATTGTCAGACAGAGCGGTTGTAATAGATAAGAGAGATCCTAAACTTCATTTTAAAACAAAAATCAAGGAGGTGTTATACACTGTACTTTCATAAAAAAAGTGCTTTATAAAAAATTAAGTCTGACAAATTAATTAACAAAAATTGTCAGACAGACCAGTTGTAATAGATCATAAACTTCATTTTAAAAGAAAAATCAAGGAGCTGTTATGAAGTGTACCTTCATAAAAAAAAACACTTTATAAAAAAATAATTATGTCTAATTAACAAAAATTGTCAGACAGACAAATTTTTTTCAAAAATGAATTATTACTTACCACAAATTGAGAAAATGTCAAACAGGTGTTTGAAATATAAAATCATTTTTTTCTTTTAGCTTAATTCAAAAATTCATAAAAAATAACAATTAACAAATTTTTAATGCTCTAGTGAGCGTAACATGATATTTACATGTTTTGCAACCATTTGCAACTTTTAAATTTGAGGTGGTCGATGGGGTACCTTTTTTGTCATGGGAGCTTGGTCTACAAGGTGTATCACAATATTTAAAGTAATTTACCTAAAAGTAGGATTCCATAATCTCATTTAAAAAGGATTATGAAAATTTACCTACCACATAAACATAAACGATTAATAGGAATTTGTGAATAAGAGGATTATGAACATTGAAATACATCAAACATTTCAATAGATTCTAGTAAATTTTATTTAAAATGTTTCTCTTTTATATGCAATATATTTAGAGTGGCACGTTAAGTTCCGAAACTGCAGTAACGTTTTTTACGGTAAATTCAGTGATGAAAAACAAAGTAAAAATTGTTTTAACAGATCATATGGAAAATTATAATAAAAGAAACTCATTACATAAGTTTTCGTGGAAATGTCTCGTTCTCCGAGGAAATTGTGGATTTACCCTTTTTATCCCCTAAAGCAACCGTATAGTAGTATAATGCGTCAACTGTTCCCATGAGAAATTTTAGAAAACTAATAATTTATAATATAGACCGCTATAAATAAAATACCTACTAAAAGTGAATTTTCTAGGTCACCTCTGAAATCTTATGCAAATTCCTGCAATGAATTAATAGATGTTAATTAAGTTTTTTGCATGTTTCCTTACGTGGAATTCTTGGACCAGTTCTTCTTGTGCGAGTGAAGTGTGAAGTATTCGGATTACTTCTGAACTTATTTCTTATTTGGTATGTTCTAATTGACACCTACCTACATATAAATGTATAAATAGACATAATAAAAATATGAAATAGAACAGACAAATACACAGTACAATCACAGGTTCCCCAAGTGAGTCCCCAATGGACGATTAGTACCACAACATTGAACTCTACGCAATGTGTGTGAAATCTGTACGTAAATACGATTTTGTACACAAAATGTAACAAAGATTGCATAATTTTAAAAGTGAATTATTTATTATTTATTTGCTTATAGTAATGAAACATATTCTTTATAGCATTTTGCAAACAGCGGAAAGAAAAACTATCTATGAGAACTAAAAGAAAAACCATATGTAAAAATATTAAGAAATCTGTGCATTCTTTCGATAACCTGACTTCTGGTTATGCTAACAAGTAAAAATTCTTATTTGCCATTCTCATTATAACACTAGCATCCGACATAGTCCCCTATGGCTAGGCAGGTTAAACTAGTATCTACATGATCCCCTACGATATGTAAATTCAGTTAAAAATGAGAACAAAGGCCTGAAATTAATTTATTTACCTACCTTGTCTTTAAACATTTTTTCATTCTAATGAATTACATTTTCATAAAATCTCATTCAATGAAAAAATGTTTACTTGTTAGCATAACCAGAAGTCAGGTTATCGAAAAAATGCAAAATTTCATTAATATTTTTACATATAGTTTTTCTTTTAGTTCTCATAGAAAATGTTTCTTTCCGCTGTTTGCAAAATCCTATAAAGAATATGTTTCAAAGGTTGCATAAGTAGGGTAGCCGTTTCATGGGGTAAAATTAGGGTAACGATAAAAAAGATTCTCCCTTCTTGTTCTTCACAACGTCTTCACACTCTTTCTGATTCAAGCTATTCAAACTTATTCGCGTCTAATGATTTTAACGTAGAAGTATTTCAACGTTACATTATTTGCTTTGAGCAATATTTGAGATTATCTACATTCAATTTACGATATCTACGACGTTTTCCACTAAGCAAGCAATATTCATATGAAGTCAACCTTTCTATACTACATTTTGGATTGAGCTATACGAAAACATTCTGAGCGATGAGATATTCTTCATTTTGTCTTGGCGATAAATCCTGTACGAACGTTTCTACGATTTCATAACCTCAAAATGGGATTAAGGCCGCAACATGTGAAACATAACTTTTAAATCCATAATCATCGGAGAACAGGATCATATTTAGGAATTTCCTTAATCAGGATAACAAAATAAAAGATAAGTACTTTTGATTGCTACATGTAAAAGGGATTATTTTCACATGATTGTAGCTTTGGGTCATAAAAGCCAAGTGTCTAAATTTAAAATATGACATTCAAGCTAAATTTATTATAATTTTTTGTTAGATTATATTTTAAATACGGTGTTATAATTAATTTGTCGTACATTAATTCATAGTTACTTATATCTTAAATTCATTGTCGCACATATTTCATCATAGTATTAATTTCGTGGTTAATTTTATCGTGATTCCTTGCTGTAAATATTTTATCGTAGTATTGTAATGCATTTCTGTTGGTAACATAGTAAGTCGTGGTTCATTTTTATGGTAACGAGAGTGTTTAAAGTTTATGAACTTTGAGATAATGTTACGAGACATATTTGTTGTAATATAGTATTTTGTCTCTCGTAAAGGATCTCAAGTTCCTAATTTTGTTGTAATATATGATTTTTAACATTGAGGTAAATTTACGAGACATCTTTTGTAATAGTTATTCTGTCTCTCGTAAAGAATCTCAAGTCTACCTAATTTTGTTGTAATATATGAATTTTAGTATTGAGGTAAAAGTTACGAGACGTATCTTTTGTAATATATTTTTAGTTCTCGTACACGCCTCAAATTTGCATTGCCCTTGAGCAAATTGTAATGTAGTGTATCTTGTAATATAGTTTCTTTTGTTCATATTTCTGTCTGGTAATTTGCTATACAGTATCGTTGATGCTGTGATAGTTTCACTTTTTGTAATATAATATTTTTGTAATATAGTGCTATTGTATATATGTAACATTTGTCTTTTGTTTATCTTTATCTTTAATTTTCCTTGATTATGCTAAGTAATCAATGGCGCCCAAGCCTTGAACTTAACGCCCTTTTGCTGTCCATATCTTTACTGTGCTAGCCAGGTTAAACCAGTGACGCTAACCACGTCGCTCGTAGGGTGGCGCACATAAGAACCATTTGGGCAAACGTAAGACCTTTTCTTAGCCACAAGTGATTAAATCACAAAATGATGAAAACCATTGGGCGCTCATAACGTTTATTATCACAATGCTGTTTGTTGATAATAGTAATGTAATATATTTTATGAGCGTCCAATGGTTTTCTTTGCCATCATTATTTTGTAATTTAATCACTGAATAAAAATTATTTTCTACTTTTTTGTGCAATTTAGTTTTAAAAGAAAACCATTGTTTAAAAAAAATGTTATTATTTATTTATTTTTCACTTATTAGTGTACCGTCTCCCTCATTTTTTATTCAAATGCCATCATTTAGTGTCACTCTTGTCAAACTCTTTCATTTGATACCGATATCAAGGGAGTTGTAAAGCAATAGGTAATCCGCCATTTCGTGTCAGCCGCCATATTGGATCGGTATCTTCCTGAATCGGCCTATAAGAATTATCAGTTTACATGTAGGAAACTTTTGAGTGTCACTGGCTATTGGAAAAGTAAAGAAAGGTGGAGAGAACTAGAGTGTTAGCAAGTCTGATCTTTATGCGATTCGTAATGTTCCTGTCATGCCAAGGCTTAACTGGCAAGTTGCCAATGTTACTATAACGTTTAGAAGATATTTTTCATCATTTTTAGGTGACTGCATTACATTCCTGCGCCTCTTTCTGTTTTGGAATTAAGTTCAGGAGGTGAGATAATTAAGCAACTTATTACAATAATATAACTGACCAGTCAGTCATAAGAGACCTTGGAACTATAATTATTAAAATTTGAAAAACATTATCCATGGTCAGTAACTGCACAGACACAGTTAATTGAATCATTAATGTTAATTGTAAAATTTAAATGTATAAGCTCTATATGCATAAAACATAAGAAAGTTAATTAATATTTAAATTTTGCGAAATATGATACTACTAATGAACCAATAATTATAACCACTTCTTGTACTTAAACGTGTGTAGATGTAGACGTTCCATAAATATCCGAGTTGCAAAATATTCTTTGAGGGGCCTTATTTTGGAAAATGTTAAGTTTAAAGAATACTTTTTTCCATAAATTGTGCAGGTGTCATTCAAATAATTACTATTTCTCTTAAAATTGCTTTTATATTAAACTTGGTTATTTAATTAGTATATACATAACTCGCCTCGTAACTCGCAGTGAGAAGACGCTGAATACATTCGCAAACCCAATCTCACTACGATGATACCTGCAGACCTTAGCACTATTAAAACAGGTATTACTTAAGATATTACTAAAATCTGTAACGCCAATAATGGTAGGATCAGTAGCTTGCGAAAGAGTTCGAAGCATGAACGGCAATTTATGTACTGTTTCTGCTGATTTAAAGATGAAACTTTATTTATTTGCATTACGTTTGTTCATTTTGTACATATCGCTACTTCTTAAATACAGGGAGATCAATATCCCACAACACAACTCGTACTCTATATAAAGCGAAAATTCTAAAGGTTAGAAAGAAATAGTTTGCCTTCACGAATGGATACTCTAGGAGTAAATTTTATATATGTATGTAGAATTGAAAAATAAACAACTTTGCTCTTACACATTTTTCAAAATTTTGAGAAATACTGCCAATTTAAGTTATTTAAAAATGTAAAATATGACAGAGAGAAAATCACGTTATTGCTTCTGTGTATACGTAATTTAACATTGCTTTTTAAACATTTTTTTCATGTTGGAATCACCATTTTTACGATCTTGAGGCTCTGCAGTCAAAAGTAAAGCATTTAGAGCATCGTACCCATGGAGACTTTTGATATGGACAGTTAGATGTACCACACACTAAAGTTTTAGCCAATTCGACTAAAAGCCATTTTCTGTATGTTCTGAGCAGGATCCTTTATGTCTATCTTAATATATCAATTTATGGAACCTATCGACGTAATAATAAACCAATAAAAACACTTCTGATGATAAACAGTTTTCATTTACATTTTAAATAGTAGTAATAACAGTTATAAATGACAATATTTTATTTGTAAATTATACACGAAAAAATGTTAATATTGCGTAATCCCACATTATGCTCTATAACTTTTCGTAATCTACTAGACAACGAAGTATGTAATTGAAAACAACATTCTTCGTTCACCATTTCCCTAGCATTATTTATAAGTTCTAACAAACTCTCAATATTTCGTAATGTTACATTTTCATTGATCAACGACCCCCATAGGTTTTCTACGGGGCTTAAATTTGGGTTTTGACCAGGCCAGTCAAGGACATCAACATTATGGACTCGGAACCAGTCCATTACGACACGATACTTATGCACTGAGCAGTTATCTTGTTGAAAAGTATCATAATTATTTGGGGAAAAACGTGAGAGACGAGATCATAACATTTTCTAAGTTTCTAATATTAAATGTTTCAATGTTTTCTTAGATGTTTTCTTAACCGCTTCTCTAGTCACCAAGGTAACTCCTTGAAAATCTAGGATGATTTTGTAAAGAAAAACGAGGCCCTACAATTTATAGTGGAGTCCGAACCACATATTGAGGATAATTTTATAATTAAAATTATTTCGCGGTGAGCAAGGATTGAACCTGCTTATAGGTACTAGTATTTTTAGTTTTTTTTTCAAAAAAACGGAATTTCATTTTCGTTTTCATTTCCGTAGGGGTTTTATGGATTTTTTTATAATGGAACTGTGCCATTTCTTTTATTAATCAGAAATAATTATTCATAAACTATAATTTTTCGTCGTTAATCATTTCTTAACGATATCCTTCGTAATAATAGAAGTATTTTTAAAAAGTAAGCGCCAACAAATCATTTTAATAAGGTACCTATCTACATTTAAATCCAAAATTGCAGATAGCCATGAAAATGACAGACATTCGCAACAATTGAATTAGTCTTGACTTACTCACTAATTTTCTGAAGCAAGTGTATTAAAGTTGTTATAAACAAGAAAATTAATATAAAATGGCTGAAAATTATTCAAGAGATGAAAAAGTTGACATGATCATTATTTATGGAGAGACTCGACGTAATGCAACTAGAGCATAGTCTGTATGGACGGAAATGTCCAGAAAGAAGACAACCTCCGAGAAACTATTTCGCCCGGTTGGAGCAACAATTTAGAACTGAACCTAATGTAGAAATTGAAGAAAGACTTTTTGTGGATGAAGAAACGGAAATTAATGTATTAGCTTTAGTACATGTTGACCCAACCATTTCATAAGACAAATTGAACATGAATTACCAGTTTCCAAAGAATCAGCCAGAAAAATTTTAAAGAAACACGGCTATCGTTCTTATAAATATCAATTGCATCAATTTTTGTATGAGAATAATTATCAACGAAGAATAACCTTCTGTAATTGATTACAGTTACGCCAATTAAGAAATGAGAATTTTATCAAAAACATTTTGTTCACTGATGAATCGAGATTTACAAACCTTGGGTTATTTAATTGAAAAAACACTCGATATTGGGCAATTGACAATCCTCACATTATGAGACAGGTGCGGTTTCAGGAGCGGTTTGGCTTCAATGTTTGGTTAGGCGTACTGGGCGACCATATCATAGGTCCAATAATTTTTAACGAAACTCTTACTGGACCAAGATATCTAGAATTTCTCCAAAATATAATAGTTCCACAAAATAATCAAATTCCTAATACCAATAATGACGAGGTTAACTTCCAACAAGACGGGGCTGGACCACACAATGCTATTATCGTTAGGGATTACTTAAATCAATTATTTCCAGATCGTTGGATTGGGACCCATGGTCCAGTCAGATGGCCTGCAAGGTCGCCTGACTTAACCCCACTTGATTTTTTTATTTGGGCGCATTTGAAAAATAGAGTCTACATGACTGCTCCAACCACAAAGCAACATCTTGAAGAAAGAGTTCGGCACGAAATTGCACAAATAACACCTCAATAATTACAGAATGTTAGACGTGCAACGATAAGTCGCGCTACTCTGTGTATTAACCATAACGGTGAACAGTTTGAACAATTTTTATAATGGTTTATTATAACTTAGGTTTTAAATAGTTTTGTTATTCTTGGTAATTTATTCGTGGTTGTAACGTTATACCTATTAAAATTATTTCTTGTTTAATTTGTGTTTACTTTTTAAAAATACTTCTATTATTACGAAGGATATCGTTAAGAAATGATTAATCGTGAAAAAATTATAGTCTATGAATCATTATTTCTGATTAATAAAAGAAATAGCACAGCACAGTTCGATTTTTAAAAAATCCATAGGACCCCTACGGAAATCAAAATGAAAATAAAATTCCGTTTTTTTGAAAAAAAAACTAAAAATACTGGTACCTATCTGTAATTCAAACAACAATTTTCTGTTACAGACAAGTCTACAACCTTACTAATAATTTCCATAGCCTATTTAGTAATTTTCTTTCATCGCATTCATCTGACGCGGCCATTTTGAAGAAATTAAATAATTGTTCGTATCTCACTTATTTTTTTGGAATTTTTTACATCTGAAAAAACTGTTGGACTTAGAAATATATGCTTAATGAGAAACCATTAAAAAAATATAGTCATTCCACTTAAGAAAAAAAAGTTGACGTCACTTCCGGTTCAACCGGAAGTGATATTTTCATTCCTGTTAGTCTAAAAGTAGTCTATTATTGTCTAATTTAGTACCAAAAACCAAATTTTTAAATACAAAAACAACCAAATTATTGGGGGCGTACATTGACTCGTGGCCACCCGCTATATCTCACTATTAAATTTTTCTTCAATACCTGTCTTAGTCAAGTTTATTAAAGTAGTATGTTCTGGTTATGTCCTGTCGTAAAAGGCCATTAGGGGAAACACCGACGTCCGAAATAGAAAATAGAATTAATGAAAAGGAAACGAGGGGCATGACGGGGTATCCCAATCATTAATACAAACTATAAGAGAGGGAATACTCCAACCTACGATAGAGGTACCACCCATAATAAACAGATTACCATCGATTAGTATAGAGAATTAATATGATGTTACTACTATGCAAACATCGCTAAATGAGAAGACGGAAATGCTGCTTAGAGATAAGAAACCCGTGATATGAATCATATGTAAAATAAATAGCTATACTCAGCTATTGTCTAATAAAGTGAACTTCGCGGAACAGAATCTCAAGATAAAATTGCAAGCTAAAGTGTAGAAATTGAGGAGATAGATCAAAAGAAGCAACCACTACCAATACACAAAGCTCTTTAAAGAGAACGCCAAAAAATTCTATCGCCAAATAAACAATCAGCAGATTGAAGTAAAGACACCTCCCTCACAGCAACAAGTCGAGGAGTTTTGGCGAGGAATCTTAAAAGAAGAAGTGATTCATAATGAGGTTATTCTCTCAGTGAATCGAAGAGCCTAGATACTACCAAGGCATGGTCACAACTTAAGAGTGGATGAATTTGTAGCAATAATTCAGCAGACATGAAATTGGAAAGCCCTTGGACTAGGCAGAGTGCAACATTTTTTATTAGAACAGCTTAGTGTTCTTCATGAAAGCTCAACCACGGCTATCAATAAAACTATACGACACCTCGATGAAGCCTCCTAATTAACCGAAGCAAACACTTTCCTCCTATCTATTAGTAATGTATGAGGTCATCACTACCTCACTAGCAAATAAAATCTATGACCACCTGTTAAGATATCAGATACTGCCAGAGGAACAGAAAGGTTGCGGAAACCCTTTCAGCTGCTAGTGAGTACTATCAGAGTGATTGGAAAAAAGCGGTACGGAAATTAGAGCATGAAAATGCGTTTGACAGCGTTCCTTCCAACAGATTAATGTCACCAACGTCGCTCAAGTGACCCAAAAACCTGGAAAGGGCTCCAACAGAGCTCCGTCTGTTGCTGTAGTGGTGCCAAGGAAACAGCAAAAATTCTTCTTTAAAAAGTGCACTCAACTCATGATAATGATAATGAAAATGATGGTGTTATTTTAAAAAATGTTAATGAATACTTAATAAATTTCATTTTCAATCTCAAGTTAATTCATTCGTTGGACGAGAACTTTGAGGCGTTGGTGCTTTCACGGCTTCATTGACTATACTAACAGGAAGAACGGTTTTAATGCCATTATTTTATTATAGGTTGTATTTCGACATATTTACGAGTTGTTTATGTAAACCATATTTTATTGTGCAAATTTTATTTGTTTTTATTCAGTACCTGTTTGTTACATAAAAATAAATAACCATCTACACGTGATCTTTAACGTCTTATTAAATAATGATTCATATCTAGGTGTCTAAATTAAAATGTTCTAAAACACTTGCATGGACTACATTAGGCAAGAGTGAAATTATTTTAATGTCGCTTTTTAATTTCTTAAGAATGTTGGAACCGTATAACATATATAACCATTAGTCTATAACATAAAGTGTGCAAATAGTTCTTCTCTGTAGTGTGACAGAACAAATTAATATAATTAAAGCTAGTTAATAGGTATTTATCTCTGATTTAATGGTAAACAACTATTTATCTATTTTATTTTTGAATGAGTAGGTATCACAAAAGTAGTACATTCTATATCGTTCAGAAACGTGGATTTATAAGCTATGTCAGTGACTGGTGTAGCTTTCATTATTATGGTAGAAAAAAAGAAAATACTAACAACACTTTTGATAAATTGTACGAGAACAGTATTTTGGTAATCCAGAAATAGAGAGTTCATGGTTCAGTATGTCGACAAATGTTCGTTTATCAAGCATCATCAATATTTACATTTACACACAGCATTAAGCAACGTATAAAGAAAAAATGATCGGCTATTTACCTATTAACCAACATTGTATATTAACATAAAATTTAAATACAATCAACATAGTGTACTTCTCAATTTATAGTAAATGTGACAAGCTATTTTATTAAGAAACTACTTATATAGACGTCCGAATCGACTGTCTACTTTCAACAATAATTTATGTGATATATTTTTATTATACCCTGCAAAGTTAATTTACGATATTTCTAAATATTTTTAGGAGGTTTAAAATCTGTTTTGGCACCGATGAAATATCATTCAAAAAATAAACATAATATACGAGAATGGTAATTCATGTCTTTGTATAAATATGAGAATAAGAAAGTGGCACATTTATATTTGGGTATGTCAGACAGATGCACAATACATATGCATAGAAAGATAGAGGAAGATGTCTTCTTTTTAAATACTGTTTTTGATAGATAGGCCAACCAAATGAAGAAACCTCCAGTTCCGTTAACACAAATAGTGAGCATAGATGAATCTGGTTATATATATACTCGAATTTCAACACGAAAAGGCAGCAACTCGAAGCACTTGGATGGGAATCCAGGAAATACAGCGTTCTCGCTTCCCCTTCTAACGGCTTGTACATCGGCGCGAAATATGCAAGTTGGGGATAGTTCGCCTTCGTAGTGCAAATACCCCGACGTAAATAAGTGAATAATAAAAAAATAGTTAATACAAATTAAGTATTAAATTAATTAAATCAATTATTTCCAGTTCTTAGTTTCTTACTCATTTTTATGCAAGAGCCACAGATAGTTAAAATATTCAGACAGAGAGAGAATTTTAATATATTATTTTACGTACTTATATAATAATACTTTGTATTTTATATAATTTTATTATTATACACACCGTACTCTATTCTTCAATTCACTCTTTAAATTATTCACTAATTTAAAATGTGATTTGTCAATTTATGTGCCAACATTAAAGTTAATGTACAAATATAAGGTTAAACATACATTGTTGGCCTTTTATTAACCTGAAATAAAATATTATCGTCATAAGTTAATACTCGATAATGCTGTCAAACGTAGCTCAAAATCGCCAAATAAAACATATTTGCATAAATGAGATAGTCCTTATTTAAGAAAAACATTCATTTTCTTGATACCAATTTTGTGTACTAATAACTTTTAAAATAAAGGAGGATGTTAAAAAGTGGCTAATTTTGGCTTAAGCTGGACAGCGGAAAATGAACACAGTTTTTGATAGCATTTTTCCCGTAGAATGCGATGATGTTTTCAGTTTTACGGAAAAATATCGAGAAAATGTGGAAAAGTTAAAAAAATACTTGAAAATTTACAAAGTCTTGTCTGAGCTATTCACAAGTTAAACTTTTAGGATCTATTTTATTCTAGTCTATGGTTGTTTCTTTTAGTATTTTTCTCATAGAATGTGATGTTCTACTTCGCTTTGCCGAAAAATGTCGGGAAAATGCGGAAGAATTAAGAAAATTCTTAAAAATTCACAAATTCGAGCCTGTAATATTCAAAATTTAAACTTGTTCAGGTTCAGAGCTTATTACGCGAAATGCAGGTGGATTCTTGTAGTATCTATGAGGGACTACTCCCTTTTGCAAAAAATGTTAGGAAAATGCGAAAAAATAAAGTGAATATTTGAAAAATCACAAAATCTAGTCTGCGTCATTTCCATGTGAAACATATTAAGAACCAACATTATTAACTTGAAATTATAATGGTTTTATCTCGTAGTCTTTATTCAGTAAAATGAGGAGGATCACTCAGCGTTACGGAGAAATTCCAGGAAAATCTGGTTAAATCGAGAAAATGAATAAAAATTCACAATAACTAGCAATATACAAAGTCAAATAAGATGGATCTTAAAGGTTTAACTTGTTAATACCTCAGGCCGGATTTAATATCTTTTTCTTCACAGCCCCCTTGATATGGGTGTCAAATAAAAGGGTTTGAGGAGTCAAATACGATAAACTATGTGACGGTCATTCAAAGTTCAATATGGCGGACGCCCCAAGATGGCAGAGTATCTTTTACTTCACGACCTCCTTGAAATGGGTATCAAATGAAAGGACTTGACGAGTCAAATACGATAAACTATGTGACTTAATTCTAAATTCAATATGGCGGACGCCCTAAGATGGCAGATTATCTCTTTTTTCACAACCCCCTTTATATGGATATCAAATGAAAGAATTTGATAAGTAAAATACGATAAACTATGCAACGTCATTCTAAATCCAATATGGCAGATTATCTTTTTCTTCACAGCCTCCTTGATATGGGTATCAAATGAAAAGGGAAACTAGTAAAATATGATAGACTATGTAACGTCCTTCTAAATCCAATATTGCGGATGCCCTAGGATGGCGGAATACCTTTTCTTTCACAACTCCCTTGACATGGTCTGTCTGTTTGTCTGTAAAATAAGTAAAGGTTAAAAAGTGAAAAATAAAATTATATAAAAAACATTTTTAAGAAAAAGCTTATATTTAAAAAAATGTACTAAAAAGTAAAAAATAATTTCTTAAAATTCATGCATCTGGCAACCAAAAGCTTTGGGGACGGTGAACAGTTGATCAAACCGTTCCCAAAGCTTTTGGTTGCCAGATGCATGAATTTTAAAAAATTATTTTTTACTTTTTAGTACATTTTTTTAAAGCATTTTCTTAAAAATATTTTTTTCATGTAATTTTATTGTTGCCCAGCTTAGGCCAAAATCGGCCACTTTTTAACATCCTCCTTTATTTCTATATGAAATATGTTTAATGTCTGCAAATATTTTCATAATAATAATAATAATTAACATTTTTATTAAAATACGAAAAAAAACCGTAAACCAGGCTATGTATGAATTTGATGGATGGTAACTGGGTACAGATCGATCGACACATCGCAACGGCAAAGACAAGGGACAGATCGCGAGAGAGTAACTCGAAGCATGTAGAAATGTAGTAGTACTGGTACTTCGAACAAACTTCTAAAAGTACAGCTCACCGATATAATATAATATACAGGAAGCTTGATTCATCGATAGAAAGTTTTCACTGGGTGATAGTTGGCGTCGTTTGGAACTTATATGTCTATATTTACTCTTACTCAAAGTCTCACCATTTCTGAGATATAGGCATTATTAGATATTATTGCGAAATAATTGAGTTATTACTAATACATGTTATTTTTTATGGTACTAAATACTTTCACCTTTCTTAAATACTTTTTTAGACATTCTTAATATATACATTGTCGAAACAGTACAAAAAGAAATGCTGAAGTATCAGTATAAAAAATATGTAGAAAAATGTATGTGTTAAGATACGTCAGTTCGAATTTTTTCTCTATTTTAAGCAACATTTTCTTAAAAACAGTATTACTTCAAGAAGTTCTAATAGTTTCCAAAACTTCTCTATTGCATACTTTTTCCAATGGTATATTACGTTATGATAGAATTATAGTTCATTAAAGTAAAAAGAAAACATATTTGTAGACATTACATTTTTGATAAGGGAAGAAAATTAAGCAAAATCATAATACATTCTTTCAGCAGCAAATCGATGATTGTATTTACTAATATTCATATACAACTTTCTGTTTGTGGAAAAATTCGAACCAATATATTTTAACAGATAAATTGTCCTACATACGTTCTATACCAATATTTCGGTATTTCTTTTTATGCTCTTTCGACAGAGTGCATGTTAAGAATAGGTATCTAAAAGAAGATAATTAAAAAAACTGAAAGTATTTAGTATCATGAAAAATAACATGTACTCTTTCAGAAAACTATCTAAAACTGCCGATATCTCAAAACGGTGAGACTTTGCATGAGTATAAATATGGTCATATAAGTTCCAAATGACCACAAGTATCACCCAGTGAAAACTCTCTATCGATATGCCAAACACCCTGTATAATAGAAAATTACTAATAAGCACCCTATGTTTTTATAGGATTTGCATTTATAATAAGATATTTCCAAATAGAGACTGGTGAAAAATATAAAGAGTGGATAACCTAAAAAAATAGTTAATGAAAGAAATGTGAAACAGAACAATGATATTGTTGCATGTTGTTTTTTTATTTAGACTAACGTCCTGGCGCAGTTTAACCACAGCCATTCCACCACTCAATCAAGACAGGCAGACTCAGACAACAACAGAACAACCACTTCAAACGACATTGTCATCTGCCGCAACTGTGCAACTAAAAACGAATTTCCCATTTGTTGCACACTTAATCGACCACACTGTATATCCTAGTATAGAATCAGGTCATGCCTATCATAAAAATGCATTGGCATCGAAATGAGCAACATGCATGAATTTTAGAAATGCAATAATTTATTATTTTTTCGTTATATATGTTATATAAGTTGAGAAAGTAATGAAGAAAAGGTTTTTAAAAAATGTGTAGCCTAAATAAACGACTTTGAAATTCAAAATTTTATGGGAACATATCCACGTGACTGAAAACACTACGCTATTGGTCTGACGTCATTCGGCATAATGTCTAATGGTCGTCTATCTGCCAAGGGGTTAAATCGTAAATTGTTTTGTGTTTTGTAAATGTGTATTGATATGTTCATAAGAGAAATCATTCATTTATTTATTTATTTTAATTATTAAGTGGTAAAAATGACGGACAGTGGGTTTTTACGGGGCCAGAGTGACAATTTGCCTGTTGTTGATGTGTTTATGATGACAAACTTTTTTGCTACTAATACTGATTTTATTAGTGCAGAAATTGGAGGTACTAAAGCAACAAGGTATGTGTCATTCATTATTCTAAACATTAATTCAATTGTGCCCATTTTTATCCTTTTACTGTAGTTAAATATAACAAATTATTTATGTACTTAACCTCAAAATAAGTAAACAAGGCAATGTTTTAATGTTATATTAATTAATATTTTTCATCTTAGAATGCTTTACTTTTTTATATAATAAATACCTCCCGTCACTTACTAAGTACGTACTTTTAGGTAGGTAGGTACATTAATAGTAAAAATAACTGTTGACATACATAGGTATATATAAATATATAACCGGATAATATGTAGAATGTCGAGAAGTTACAATCAGTTTGTTCATTTGTGTTGATTTATAGCAACTTTGAAGCACGTTATCTCTCTCACACTCACGTTACTAGTGATAGCACTATCTTTATTTAACTGCTTGAAGCTGCTTTAAATCAACACAAATGAACAAACCTATTATTCCCACCGTTCTTATACATTTGTACATTTTAATTCAAGGTTCCTATTAACAGAAGTTAGTAAACTTTTGTATTCCTATAAATAGGAAAGTGACCAAATTCACCATGATATGTAAACAAACTATCACAATAATATTAGGGTTAGGTACATATTTTCATAATATTATTATAAAATAATTAGTTTTAATAAGTAAATTTACATCAAAATGATCCTGGCAGCAATATAATCTTGAGGATGACGATAATTCTGCATTTCGGTCGTCTCGTCTCATAGCTCTGCACCATTTCTTCCTAACTTTATCTCGTCTAGGCACATTAAAAAATAACTTTTCTGGAGTTTTTATTGTAGTATTTGTACATTTGGGCATAATACAATATTTATAGCTACTTTTCTTTGTATTTTCCATAATACAACATAAATAATGTGTACACATTCGCAATCACAATACGTTTTCCGTCGGTGCGATGTGCCCTATGACGTCACACACAAGTAGCGCGGAAACTTCTCCATTTAAACGCAGTTAAATTGACAGCTGCAGTAAATAATGTTTTTAACATTTAATTAGAACATAAAACAAAAATAAAATACTGGAAAAATAATGTTTTTTAGTGGTCTATTCATCTGTGATGTTTAAAAAAATTATGCATTTTGCTCATTGAATCAATGTATAAAATTTGAACTCTGTAGGATAAGAGGAAGTGGTTCTAATTCAGCTCGCAATACCAAGGGCGTTGTGAAGAAAAAGGTGATCCTCCATCCTAGCACGTCCACCATATTGGATTTTGAACGATTATAGATGTACTATATTGCATTCTCATAGGATGTTTCAAAGCTCTAACTTAATTAGAACTAGTCGAAATTCAGCTTGCAAGATTTGACCAAAACAAACTAACTTAGCAAGCAAACAATAGATTTTAAAAAAGCTTTTAAAAATCAACAGAGAGTTTAATTTGATCATGGTATCGATGTAATCGGTAAAAAGATTCAAATTACGATTCATTATTTACGCGTGATAATTCTTTAAAATGATATGATTGCTTCCAATTCTTTTGTCTGAGATTAACAAATTTTCAAAAAAGAAAAGTGAAACGGATTTTAATTCCCAATTATAGCCCAGATATGGCCTAACGATGCAATGAACAGCAATTTATAGTCATAAAACAGTCAGGAACTGAAACGAGCATGTAAACAAATTTGTAGCGGAACTCGTGGGAAGTATTGCCTAAGCGATCTTACACTTCTGACACCATTACGAACTCGTAACATTGATAAAGCATCTACAACAATGTTGCAAATACCTTAGTACAAAATAATGCAATAACTGGTACATATTTGAGATGAGAAACATTCGAGGAAAATCGTCGAAAGCAAACAACTCGAGATTTGTCAATGATTTAACATTCACATATAAATTTCAACACTCGACTTACCAACACTTACGGTATTTCCAATGTTTGCTTTAATCTGTAAATAGTAAATTCTTAGCTTGATGTTCAATAATAATTCATTTACTTTGTTGATTTCTTTTAATGAAGTTATTATACAGAGTGTCCCAAAATTATACCGATTAATTTTGAGGGGTTATAGACTTATAGAGGACACCAAAACAAGCAACTTTTAGTAACATACCGATAGCCTAAACTGAGCCCATTTTGTCAGTAGAGTAAATTTAGTATTCACAGCAATTAGGTGTTTTCACAAATTCAGTTTCAGGAAGGATCAGGGAAGGGGCAGGGAAGGGACAGGGAAGTGGCAGATAATGGGCAGGGAAGGGGCATCGAAATGGCCAGGGAAGGGCAGGAAAGGGCAGGGAAGGGCAGTGAATGGCAGGCAGGGCGTGGACTGGGCAGGGGAGGGAAAGGGAAGTGGCAGGGAAATGGCAGGAAAGGGGCAGGAAAGGGTCAGAGAAGTGGCAGGGCAGTGTTGTGTAGCGCAGGGCAGGGCAGGACAGGGCGGAGCCGGGAAGGAGCAGGAAAGGGAAAGGCAGGGAAGGGACCGAGAAGTGGCAGGGAAGGAGCGGGGAAGGGGCCGAGAAGTGGCAGGGAAAGAGCAGGGAAGGGGCAGGGAAGGCGCAGGGAAGCGCAGGAATGGCAGTCTGTGCAGGGAAGGGGCAGGGACGTGGCAGAGAATGGCCAGGGAAGGGAGAGAAAAGGACAGGGAAGGGCAGGTAATGGCAGGCAGGGCAGGGACTGGGCGGGGAGGGGCAGGGAATGGGCAGGGAAGGAGCAGCGAAGGGCAGGAAAGTGCAGGGAAGGAGCAGCGAAGGTCAGGGAAGTGCAGGGAAGGGGCATGGCAGAGGCAGGGCAGGGAAGGGCAGAGGCAGGGCAGGGAAGGGCAAAGCAGTGCAGGGCAGTGCTGGGCAGGGAGGGCTGGGTAGCACAGTGCAGGACAGGGCGAAGCAGGGAAGGAGGGGCAGAGAAGGGGCTGCGAAGGGGCAGCTTGCAGAACTTTGAAAATGTCCAATGTACATTATTCTAATTTTGGTGATTGATTTAGAATATATTCATAATGAACTACGTGTTCATTATGAATCTATTTTTTCTTCTTGAGTCTTGAATTTCGGAAGTTTTAAGTACTTAACTTGATAGTTAATATCAAAGTAGATGCAGAATTGACATTGAGTTTTAAGATTTTTTTTTTAAATGACCAGCGAGGATTTTTTAAATGTAAAACAATTATCGTGAATGCACCCACAGCGAGACAACACTGTTGCTTGAAATGAGAACAAAACACTTTTTGTGCTAATGTATTTGGCTTGCGACCACGGAGTCCCGGATTCGAATCATGACCAGGGTATGATGTTTAGTGGTGTTTCTCATTTCCATTTCCTACCGAGACGGTGAGACCGCTGTTAAGGGGCACAACATGTCTGGTCGCTGTTATCTCTCCTGAGTTCGAACCTCAGCTGCGGTAGATGGTAATAGCGCAGGAAATGGTTGTTGTTGTGATGTCCATGTGTACGTGTCCCAGTTGAGTGGTAGAACAGCAATAGGTGGACTCCACCAGGACGTTAATATGAATAAGGCCGTTAAATAATATAATAAATAAATATACAGAGAGGTCTAGAAAGACTGAATGTGCCGCCTCCTAAAGATTTTTTGTATGCTACTCTCACTATTTTGTGATACTTTCAATATTTGTACGTTGGGGACAGTGACTTAGTGATTTATATAGGCCGTGTGAACATAACGTAACAAATTTAGACATTTGTTAGAGTTTAGGGACAACAGACCCAAATTTCCAAGAAGTTAAATGGAAACTGATCGAACTTTGTATTATATTAGTACTTTTGTGGATATTGTATTATACAGAATGCCAAGTTTTGGCTGTGTTATTAATTGTGGCAGTGTGGCAATACTAAATGAGGCCAGTTTTTATGACACTACCTGAATTTTTCAACTGGGAACGTTGAGGTTGGAACACGCCAAATTCGTAAGCTTAGACTCTTGAATACCATTTAATTTTTCTTTTAATTATGCAAAAATCATATGTGTGTGTGTAATATTCGGAAATACATCGGCATCTGTACCAAAGTCTTCTTTATTATACTCTTCGCAAATACAAAACGAAGAGTATATTTTACAAAATAAAACCTCAATTCTAACAGTTAGATCATAAATAACTATTTTGGGCAAGAAAAATGCTTTTTTCACTAGTGAAAATGTGATTCTGACATTATTAATGACAACGAAAAAGTTGGCATTTCAGTACGAAATTGCAAAGATTTTTTCAACTCTTTCGTTGACGTTTGTATACAAACTGCCGTCTATGATATTTAAATTAGGAAAACGAAAGTGTTTCACCTGCAGCTGTCTTGGGGCTAACGGTTTTTAAATAAAACCAAATCGAAAATGCTCCAGCCATGAGACACTTGAGATATTAGAAATTGGCATAACGAATGATTTATTACCGTTTTTTAAATGTATATTTAATGCAAGGAAATATCTCCGAAGGCAGCGTGGGCTCTTGAAAACGCCGCAGTTTTTAATTACAAAATGATGAATTTATCAAAAGATCAAACAAGCATCGCCGAGTAAAAGATATAAACTGGCAAATAAAATGAAAAGTAATATTAATCTCAAGCAGGATACTAATCGACTTCAACACCATTTGGATCGAGTTGATTGGTGGTACATGTCGATCATTAAAAATGTAAGCGACTGGGAACTTTTTTTTGATATATCTGTATTTATAAAGAAATAAATAAATTTTATAATATTTATCCAGCGTAATAAACATTATTAAATTCAGATAGTTTAATAAGATATTACTATTTAGATGGACTAAAGTAATTCTATAAAATTTATAGTCAATAGAAAGAGGCTTAAAGGAACTTAGATACTGCGATGTGCTTATGCTAGTGAAGTATTTCAGAAACACTGAAACGAATACTATACTCGCCATATGCATACATATGCAGACGAACATTCTACAATGATAAGATATCAATTTGAAATCACTCTTGCAGAACTCATGTAAGATTTCAGTATAATTCAGGTATGGTGTTACAGACCTTAGTAAAATCAATACAATCAGACTTTTTTTTTCCAAACTGCAATGAACAATTTTTCGAAACATTTAATACTCCAGGACGTTTTGTTCCGTAGGAGACACGGAAAATTTTCGAAACTACAATGAATGATGACTAAATAAATATTTTTTTTCTTCTAAAATGTTGACTGTTTTGATAAAATGTAGCAAATACATTTACTGATTTTATTATTGTTTTTCCTGTTGTTGCTTAATTTTACTCAAACTCGTACGGATTTTTTAAATTCTATGTAATCGGTATGTGTTAATGAAATAAAAATTATCCACTTTATTATTATATAAAAACTGAACAGTAATATAATAATACTCAATGTATCATAAATAAATTTAAATAAAAATTCCGCAATAAATTTGAAAGTACACCGTAACAGTAATTCGCAATTCATATAAAATTTATATTATGCAAAATGTTACGCTCAATTAAACTCGATTTACATGAATGTAGATTTTAATAAAACGTCTATTTAAATATTGTTGTTTAATAACTGTCTATCAGCTGTATCTGCTCCGGGGCAGGTTGTACACAATATGTTAAAGTTTTTTCAGATAATATGGTCTATAACGCTATCTAACCTTTGTGGGGTCCAGGTTCATATAACACAGGAGTGACGATATACAGTGTGAACCTAACGAAACGCACAAAATTCATATCTTTGGTATGCGTCATTTGTCAAAACAATCCTCGAACAGGTCGATTTTAGTTTTGTAAATGCTACATTTTGTCACTATACCAAAATTTATGACGGCATTGGTTTTTGAGTTTTGAGTGAGATTTTTTTTTTAACGGAAACAGACATTTTTGTTTACTGTTTTTGGTGGTATATTCCTTTAGCTTTCTGGTGATATGAAAAAAATTGATATTACCTAAGCCATTCTTTTGGAAAAAAATATTTTTATTGATTGATACCTTACATAAGTAATTGTGAGAAAAAAATCATCTCCATTGCTCAAATTCCGACGCTCCAACCATTTGGCATCGACCAAGACGGGTGTAGACACTTTGCACGCTGTTCTGAATCAACTCATGGGCAATTCGTCGCATCTCCAAGCCAATTCTGTCTTTCAATTCTTCTATGGTATCCGGTCTGTTAAAACACCCTTGACTTTAAGTAACCCCAAAGAAAAGAGTCTAAGGGGGTTAAATTCGTTGAACGCGGGGGCCACTCAATCGGACCTCGACGACCTATGTACCTTCCAGTAAAAGTGTCATCTAAAAACTGACCCACTGCTATCCCAAAATGAGGTGGAGCCCCGTCTTGTTGAAACCAGACATTTTCAGCAGGAATATCTTCATCTTCATTGTTCGGAAACATAACTGCTAAGGCTGGCACTAACTCAACTCGCAAAAACTGTAAATAAATTACATCTAAATCCGGTCAAATGTAAAATCGTAAGTTACACAAGGAAACAGCTGGTACACGAGTATGCTTATCACATCGATACGACTGAACTAACCCGCTGCACTTCTTTCAGGGATCTGGGTATAACTTTTGACTCTCAATTTACTTTCAATGATCACGTGATGCAGAAAATATCTGATGCCAAGAAGTTCTTTGGTTTCATTGTAAGAAATTGTCGGAGTTTCACGGATGTCAATGCTTTAAAAATCTTGTATTGTTCATATATCCGTTCAAAACTAGAGTATGGATCTCTAATCTGGTATCCTTTCTATAACTATCATGTAGAGGCAGTAGAACGTGTTCAAAGGAGATTCTTAAAGTATTTGACGTACAAGGTTGATAGTGAATATCCTGCAAGAGGCATAAATTACAACGACTTAACAGAAAGATTCAGTATCAGCAGTCTAGAAATCAGAAGGAAATGTGCCTCATTGAGTTTTTTGTATAAGCTGTTACACCAACAAATAGACTGTTCTGATTTGCTGGCTCAAATTAACTTTTATACACCTAGACTTCAATCTAGGCAAACTACTCTTTTTCGTAACAATAGAGCTCGAACAAATATATTACTAAGATCTCCAGTCAATGTAATGTGTGACAATTTTAATCAAATTTGTAATGTATGTGATATTAACACCTGTACCTTAAAGGAGTTGACACAAGAAGCTGTCAATTTTTTTTCTGGTCTAAATAATTAAAATAGTTTTAATAAGTAATGGTGCAATAACTAATAATTATAATAAGTTGAGGTCCGTCACTTCTGTCAATAACATATTAAACCATCCAATCTCTATCTATCTAATGTTATCTGCCATCTTGTTTTATACATTTACAAAATAGTATATCTATGCTCTAGGTTCTAAGTTAAGCTCCAATCTTTATCTATATAATGTTTATCTACGATCTTATTTTATACATATACAAAATAGTGTATCTGCTCTAAATTCTAAGTTAAGTTAATTTATAAGTTACCTTATGTGAACTTGATTGTATTGCTCTGTAAATGGTTGTACTGTTGGGCAATAAAGCTATTATTATTATTATTATTATTACATATCTTGCGGCCGTAAGATTTTCTTAAAAAAAAAAGGTCCCAATAAACGATCACCAATTATACCTGCCCACACGTTTACTTTGCCTCGTCGCTGTGTATGGGTTTCTTGAGTCCAATGAGGATTTTCGCGGGACCAATACCTACAGTTATGCCGATGTACAGTCCCCTTTAAAGAAAATGTAACTTCATCAGGAAAAACAACGTTCTTTAAACAAATTTGGTTTTCATCGCACAAGGTCATCAACTGTTCACAAAACTGTAAACGCCGATCTGGATCGTCCTCATTCAATTCGTGGATTAATTGCACTTTGTATGGATGGTATTTTTCTTTTTTCAATAGACGTACAACAGAAGTTTGACTCACGTTATGATTTAAAGCCAGCTGCATTGTCGAAAGATTGTGGTTTTCCTCACTTTCTAGAAGAATATTTAATTTGGTTTCGTTGCTTGTGCTAGGGCGACCAGATCGAGGGAGGTCAGCTACACTGTCAGATTCATCACATCTAGCCACCAACCTACTTACAGTGGATCTAGAATTTGCTTTTCGGGACACTTGGCATTGAAAACATCACATGCTTCCTGATGAGTTCCCAGCCTAACACCATATCCAACCATCATCAAAAGTTCTACGCGTTCTCTTTCACTTAAACATGGCATTGCATTCACTAGTTTTACACTGTCTCAGAAGTGTCACACAACTGAGGTTCCACACGTGCCAGGAATAAAAAAGTTATCGATACTTTACACAAAAAGGCCTGTATCTCTCTGTTGTTAAAGTGATTGTTTTTTTATTATTTTCTTTGTTTTGTTTTTATGTCAAATGCTTTCATGCTAGTTAAAACACAAATGTAGGCAACAAGATTTATCAGTCCATAAGAAAGTGGAACATTACTCGTGAATTTGCGAAAGGTAAGCTATTTTTACATAAAATGTCATTTTACCAAAAGAATGGCTCAGGTAACATCATTTTTTTTATATCACCAGAAAGCTAAAGGAATATACCAGCTAAAACAGTAAACAAAAATGTCTGTTTCCATTAAAAAAAAAATTATGATGGCGTCATCACTCAAAAACCAATGACGCCATAAATTTTGGTAGTGACAAAATGTAGCATTTACAAAACTAAAATCGACATGTTCGAGGATTTTTTTACAAATGACACATGCCAAAGATATGAATTTTGTGCGTTTCTTTAGGTTCACACTGTATTAGCCGAGTGGGTCATATGACACTGTCATAGAACTCAGCAAAGGTTTTCTGAGGGTGAATTATGAAAATACAGCGCACTCAGAAAGGATAATATTTATGTAAAATAACATAAGAACGTCTTTACCTAAGTTTTGTGTAATGAAAATAGTGTTTTGGAGACTACAATGAAATTTGACAAAAATCCCCAATCCAAAATTTACAGACATAGCCTTCAGGGAATTCGATTCTTTTTGTGCCAGTTGACTGTTACAATCACTTCGTCGTTGAGTCAAGTTTAAGTTGCACATTCTCGAAATGTGGACCACTTATCATGGGTGGTATGTGGATGTTTAACTACAAGAAATCAAACTTTATTAGTAGCTATTCTTTTTTGAACTTGACCGTCGTGCAACTGATCTTGAAAAATTGCACATAATTCTTCGTATCTGTTCAGGACATCGATGCTACACAGGAACTAGCGAAGTAATTATTTTTAAGAGCATTTAATTTAATATTAAGACAAAAATCAGAGAAGTACATTGACAGTAATCAAGCTACAATGAGAAACAGGAAAAAAAAGTACTCTTTGAAGGTAAGTAGACATTTAGTTTCTCGTGTTTATTGTCTTACGAGAATTACAGCGAATCACCATGAGAGTGGGAAGTAAGCCAAACGTTGCAGAAGGCACTACTAGCACCCTTGTCGTATAAATGTCGTCATGTCCTTCAGGTGGTAAGTTCACCCACAGGGTCAGCTTGTCCTTTCGTGGCGAATGCTATATCCATTAACACCAAAGAAACTCTGTAAAAATTGCTGATAATTTGGGTGCGTTTTCCTGGAGACAGAACCTTCGATGCGACTCTGTCTATGAAGTAGTTTTTATAAACATCAAAACAGTTGAACACTACACTTAAGTACTCGATGTGCATTTCGCCAACCAAGGTGGCATCATCTGGATAACGATTAAAGCCAAAGTACAACTAGCAATGTTCCTATATTTTATCCTCCCCAGTTGCAAAGAATGTTGGTCCAATGTTTATTTGTTGAAACCATATAGGCCGAATATTGGTTCAATATCTTGGGTTAGGGCTGTCGTTATAAGGTCTAAAAAATCGTTTTTATAGCACGGATAAACTGAAGTTTATTTTGAAGTTTATTCTGGAGGATTTCCTTAAATCTGTGCTTCCATTCCAACATCTTATTGTTCTAAATGCTAACATTTTCTGGACACACCCATATTTACCTTGTATATGCGAACGATACTAGTACTCTTGCGTATTATATGCTCTAATGCCGCGCATGACATTGTACCAAGCACAAAAACATATTTCTGAATTGCTTGATCTATCGTCTATTAAATTTCTCTCCTAATGAAGGCATTTGCAAACAGAAAACTGGAATTAAGGTTAAAGCATATTCATGGAGACTTTTCGGAATTCTTGAACTTCACAAACTAAACGGAAAAATTTGAAATTTGTAAAAATTTTTATGTGAACCCCGATACACGTGGCTTTAAAATGAATGTATAAGACGTTGGCATGACAGTTGCCCATAGATTGGGAAATGAGTTACAATTTTTAAGCAACCAAAGTATAAAGTTGAAATAATCGGGAACTCCGAGATTTACAAAATCAGTTGTAAGGATTGTGATTTAAGTATATTGGACAAACAAAACATCTAATTGTAACTAGACTTAAGGAGCACAAAGGGTCATTGACAGGAAAAAAGTTATTCGGAATAATTTAAGTTAATGAAGATAGAAAAACTGTAGTGTAAGGAGGACCTGTTTCAAGGGAAGCGGCGCCGGCGTTAAAAATAGTACATTTTTTCGAACGTATTTACTAAATGTCCCCATATGACTCATTTCATATGGAAGAATTCAAACGTTTGGTATTACCCAGTATACCTTTAATAAACATAAACAAAGAGTTCATTCCAAATTGTTCGATTTATTGGTTACCTTTCATGGAATTTTGACAAAGTTTAATTAGAAATAACTTGACTCATTACATTAATTCAGTGTAATAATGTAGCATATATTTTCATATTTAGTTTAGTTTAAGTATTTCTCTCGATGATGCCAACTTGACTGACGAAATACACGATAGTGCAACATTTATAGACACTACTCCAGTGTTTGCTTTCTAAAAATATTTATGATAGATTAATACCCGCCAGTGCTAAATTTGTGCATTTTTGAATTTTTTCGTACACGATTTCCTTATATTTTATTAATCTATGGTGTTTCATTGCATAAAGAACAAACACTCTATCAAAACATAAAAACATATGGTCCATTCAAACAATCGATGGTGTTTCACGAAGTCTGTTAAGATTTTAAAATTCTCAATACCAAAAGATGCCCAATTAATATTAACTTTCGTCTTATTATTGACATTTGTAAAAATCTGATCTTTATCTATTTAAGTTTTAACTTTTGTTCGCCAGGAATTTGTTCTTTTATACTTAAAGGAATATTTTTTTCTGTTGATTCGCAGACGTTTAAAAGTGTATAAGAGAAACTACGATTTATTAATTTCTCGGCTATTAGTGCCTTACTTTCAAGAGAAACCTTTAGCAACATATGTTCCTAATTGAGAGAATAAGTTATTAATTTCAGTTTTATACTTATACGTAAAGTTACAGATGTGCGTCTATCTTTCTTTGTAAATCGGAAGAGTTTGTGGCTCTGGAATTTTTAACTATATGCTCAATACAATTAAATTTAGATCGATCAAGTTCGATGTGAATATAACACAGCCGCGACTTTGAACAAGGCCAGAATAAAGGACGTCTTTCTCGGCACCTTTCCCGTAATTGAAGTCGGTCGGTTTATATCCTTGCGTAAGTCTCATTAAGGAACCGAATTTCAGTAATTTGTTCAAACAACTAATTAACACGAAGTAACTCAACGAATCCGTCTCCTGTATTTTCTAAACGTTCACTATATCCAAGGTAAAAAATACATTCACATTTGACATATACTCTTTTATACAACGTTAATAAAAACATTTCAGTTGATCACTTGACCTTATAAAAAAATATAATTTTCGTGTTCAATTTACTAATACATGTACTAGAAACAGAAACATTATTAACACCAAATCGTTATTATCGTTAATAGATGTTGGTTTAACGTGCTATTAGTAGCACTGTACAGGGTGTCCAATAAAAAATTGGGACATACTTAATTTTAAACAAAATTAACGAACTAATCTAAAAGTACCACTAACAACCATTTATATCTTTATGCAGATTATGTTAATTATATTCATATTATGATGCTTGGATTAAAATATCAATGAAGCTGTCTATTATGGGGGTATTACCAAATTCAATTTATTTATTTACTTATTTACGGAAAAGCCCAATGAGTACATGTATATATAACAGTGAATATTACAGACTTATTTGATAATAGTTTGTTTCTTAACTTATAGAGGGTGTAATCAGTTTCATGTCATTAACAAAAACTGGTAATGGGGACCGACTAGACAAACAAAAAACCTTTATGACTTTTCCCTTTAGGGGCAATTAGAAAAACACTTATCTAGGTTAACATATTTAATATTATGGTAGACAACTATTGAGAACCACTGCTTTTCTTAGTCGATGGACTTGTACTTCCCAATTATAAGACTTTTAAATTGTCCTAAAAAAGTGCTGGCCGGCACACGCGGTGTCAAAGGATCATCGACCGCCTTTGATGTGCCGCCTCAACTGAACTGAGGCAAGTATAAAGAGGTAAATAATTCGTTCTCTCTTCGTGCACAATTGCAAGCAAATAATGGCCATAGAGGTTTAAACAGAGCATTTCTTTACATGCGTGTTTTTAATTTGGAACAAAATATTGGATTGTTTATAATTTAGAAAATTTAAATGTGGTTTATTAACATTTGTAACATAAATTAGTGTCCTGGGTTAAAAGCTTACTACCTACCCAAATGATTCAAAATCTCTGCATCTGTATCAATACACAGTTCGGTACGTTGAATTAAGTACATACGCACTTCGTTCAACACTAAACACTAAACTATCAACTAACGTTGTCAATAAAGAGAAATAAAATAAAAACTTGGTACAAAAGCCAAAAAGGAATATAAAAAGAACGAACAAGTAAGTTCTGTCTGTACGTAATCTAGAATTTGACAACTTGAACGGTAAGTCAATAAAATAAATCTTAACTATAAATACACAATATTGCGAAATTCAAAAATAACAAAAACAACGAACGTTGGACGTGTGTACATAACGAAACACCGACAGTAACTAAAATATTGCACAAGGGAGAGTTAAAGTATAGTTTTCTTCAGATCAGATTTAGATCTAAACCTACCTCAATATTCCAGCAGTTCTCAAAAAATTTTATTGAAAATTTGCGAAATTTTTGTTTATTTTTTTTTCTCCAAAACTATGAACTTTAGACCCCATGTTATATAAGGTATTTTTTGTTTGTCTTGTCGTTCCCTACCACCAGTTTTTTTAATGACATGAAACTAATTACATCCTGTATAATGATCTAGCTGTGTAGTGTTGGCATTTTTCATAATCCTGGTAATACCCAAAATTTGCACCGTATAAGGAACGGTGATTTGAAATATAAAATGTATATGAATACCTTAGCTGTCTTAGGGGTACATGAAAGTCTAACATAGATAGGCAGTTCTCGGCTGTCTATAATTCCATTACAGAGTTTAAATGCCAAGACAATGTCTAAGTTAATTCTCCGTAGCTGTAAAATCTGAATGTTGAGAAGAGTTAGTATTTCATTATAGCAGATTTGCTCACTGGTAATGTGCTATATAGTGCAGAAATTTTTTGTGCACTCGTTCAATTTTGTCTATATGTATCTGATAATATGGAAAATAAATAATTGACAATTTTCGAGCTGGGATCTAACTATTGAGTTATATAAAGATTTTATGGCATAAAAGTTGCTAAATTCTGTAGACTGTCTTTTAATATATCCAAGGGATTTTAAAGCTTTATTACAGATTGATTCAATGTGATATTATACAAAGGTTAATTTAGAGTTAAAGTAAATTCCTAGTTCACGTATTATATCAACATTATCAATAGGTGTATCATTTATGAAGTACGTGTTTAGTGATTGGAAAATCCCTTTATATTTTGTGTCGTTAAGAGTCATTTTTTGCTACTACACCATTTCTGAAAAATTTCAATGTCTTCTTGTAGTTCTACAACGGAGGTGGAATCAGTAATTTCTTTAAAAATTAAACTAGCAGCTGGCTGCAGTCGTATCTTTCGGGCAGAAATCAAATTGTTGTGCTAAATAACATAAAATCAGACATACCTACTAAATGTATCCTGTAGCGTGCCACAGGGTTCCGTTCTTAAACCGCTGCTCTTTCTATTATTTATTAACGATTTACCAGGAACTGTTGATAACGGTAATTTGATCATGTTTGCAGATGACAGTTCATATTTGAGAATTAGTCCGAACATGACTAATCTAATTGATGTTTCGCAAAACAAAATTAATACCTTTACATCCTGGTTTCTTTTTTAAACAAGTTACTTTTAAATGCATCAAAGACTGTATTCATCCATTCTACACCTAGATTATCAAACTATAACATTAGCAGTTTAATAAAAGTTAATGGTAAATCGCTTGAACAAGTTCAGCATACACGATTTTTAGGTATTTATATTGACTATGCCCTAAACTGGGAAATGCATATTGACATTTTGAGCAAAAAGCTCTCTTCCATATGTTTTGCCTTACTTAGATTAAGAAAACTTACTAGCACACCTGTTGTCCGTTCCTAGTATTATGCTCAATTTTACTCACGGGTGAAATACAGCATCGTATTCTGAGGCTCATCTCATTTCTTAGAAAGAATATTTAAAATCCAAAACATGGCAGTAAGAAATATAAAAGGGATAAATAAGACTATCTTGCAGAAATGTTTTCAAGGAACTGAATATTCTAACAATACCTAGCATATTTATTTATGGAATTGTCATATTTGTTAAACAGAATTTACAAGAGTTTTTATGCAATGATTATAACCATGCCTATGAAACTAGAAGGAAAATGACTTATCAATACCAGTACATACACTATCTGTTTTCAAAAAAAATCCACGATATATGGGTATCAAACTGTGCAACAAACTGCCGCAAACAATAAAAGAATTAAATAGTATAGTATCATTTTAAAAGGAAGCTAGAAATTTGCCTTTAAATAATGAATATTACAACATAAGAGAATATTTTGACACGCAGTTTTAAGATATGATTATTATATATGTTTAGCAATGTAATCGCAGAAACTGGCCTGACTGCCTGTAATTGTTTTCGTTTATAATTCTGTACCTTTATTCTTGTGTACTTTCGTCATTATTTATTTTATGTATTTATTCTCTGTAGTAATCGTTTGACGAGTCCGATACCATATTCTGTAGTCTGGTCTATGGGTAATAAAGTTTTTTATCATTATTATTATTATTATTATTATTATTATCGTCATCGGATGGGAAGTGTAGGTTATTGTGAGATTTCGTCCTTATATTCCTTTTTATACATAACGTATCCGCAGATTTAACAAACATTCGAATTTAGCCGCAAAATATGCTAAATTGAACAGGTTCTACAATAGTTCGCAAGGACCTCTCTAAACCATAATTTTTGTGATGTTTTATGTGTAGTTTTGTTTCATAATCAGTATTACTTTCCGGTAGTGTTTACGGTCCTGAAGCAAACGATTTAAAAGGTAGCCTTTATTGGTTCGTCCTCGAGTATTATACTTAAATAAATTATAGTTAGGAAATTTATATTGTCATCTCATAACAATAAACATTTTAATATCGTAACCGAACATCCGGTAAACGTAAATTATATGAAAGATGTAATAGGACACTTATTTGGTGATACGATCTTATGTCGTCTTGAAAAGAGAAATAAATATAAACATTAAGATAAAATCTCAAATCATATGTAGATTGATGGGACAACAACTCCTTTTTACAATCTTATTGTACCTATTTGATTTAATCAAATAGGTAGGTATAGTTGTCGCCATTTATTTAGTCCACATAAAAAAGCCACAAAACCGGCCATCAAAATATCAAAGCTTATTGCTGACAAGAGTACTACAGAACCGTACTTCACATTTGTGCGTATTAGGATAAACAAAATAATACTAGAGATTTAAAGATCGTGTTTTCGGTAGAAACTTAATGATGCTTCTGGTAAATTAAATAAATCTTACTCTGTTTTGTGTCAAGATATGAATATCTTATGCATTGGTGGGCGCATTGCCCGCCACTCGCGACATTGACAAATAAATTCAAAATAAGGGCAATGATGTATGTATTAAGTGATACATTGTATTTATTATTTAACATAGTGTAATAAAATAAAACATGTCCCGGTCTTCCTTTATATTAGCTCCATCGGCAGCTTTGAGTTTTTTGTGCCGTATAAATGTGAACTTATATTATAATCGGAAAAATTTTTAAATAATTATTGCAGAAAAAAGATATTTTTGCGGTGAAATTTATTTTATAACACACTGAATTCAAATACAACATTACTATGTGAATGTATGTACGTGTTTATATATATATACCGTACATCCACAAGTGTAACAAAAGCTATCGTCTTTTGTTAGACTTAAAATTTTACTTCAAATAAAAAAAAGTAAGTAAACAAAATAAAATTTTTTAAAAATTCGTCATACTAGGTGATCGCCAAAACTAAAACTGTCATGTTAAGGCAGAGCAATATTCTTGACAGGCTGATCGCCGGAGACATGTAAACTACAATTATAGAGCAACGTGTTACTATGTTGATGTATCAATTTAAAACAGTATTTTTTATAAAGTTACTAAGAAGCAATTAAAAGACACAGTCGCACGTTGTCACCGGCTATTTGAAAAATGAACATAAAAAAGATATTGGCTGTGCACTTAATTTAGGTGACAAACGTGTCCGACTCATTAAATTTGATCACATCCTTTATTACAAATCATTTTTTAAAAACATGGATGGTTTTTCAGTTTAATTCCTAGCCTCGTTCGACAGAAGTTATGTGATTCATGTAAATATTCCAGTTGGCCTCCCATTGTTGTATAACATGTCCGACAGACTCACGCCAAATATCTCGGCGGTGGATAATAACTAGTAATATATCCCTTTCTCATATGGATTTCCAAAAAAAAATTCAATTTAATTTCTTTTAAGATTATAAAGTAAAATACAGCAAATACAAAACAGGCAAAATAGTAGGGGAATTATTTTAGATATTGCAATACTGTGTGACTAGTGATCACTAATCAGTTAACATAAAAATAATATTCGGTAGAATTGTGAAACGCAGGTATAATTTGTGACCTTTTTTGTCTTAGTTACGGCAACTGATTTCGAACTGTGAAATTAATATTTCAAATTATTATTTCATAAAAATATATTTGAGTGTGCCAATCGACTTGCTACCTGCTAGTGCACATTAATTAAATTTATTTTTTTATTGAATATCAATTTTATTGCTTTAGATTTAGGAGTAACAAAAATGGTCGAGTACATTGTCGAATAATTTCAATAGCATAAAGATAATTCATGTATTTACTTTGCATTTTTTACTGGTAATTTTGTTACTGTTCACCAGAAAATATTTTAAAATGTTAAGGAACGACTATTCTTGCGCCTAAATGAGGAGGTTGGTCCTTGATATTATCTACAACTGAGTATGTGTCACATCTAATAAATAAATAATTTAAAAAAAGCAGGCTTCATAATCCTTCGCCCTTTATCATGTCCCGGTCAGATCTGCAGAAATTTGCATTAAGACCCTTGCTGTCGCGCGTCCGTGCACGAAAACCGCACCCTGCGGAAATAAGAAGAGGCTTTTGAAGCCTTCTCTACCTCAGCTAAGAGTATGGGACTCGAAATTAATGTGGACAGGACTAAACTCATGGTCTCCACACACACACACCAGGGAATAGACCAGAACGTGAACAAGGGAAAAGTCAACGTTGAAGCTGTACAACACCTCACTTACCTAGGTTCCTTGGTAAACGCTAAAATACAGTATCGGAAGAAATAAAAGGAAGGACCATGATAGCTAATAAATACTGCTTTGGTCTCGGTAAACACCTTAGAAGCAGCAATCTGTCTTGGAAAACGAAAACCCCAATATATAAAACTTTAATCATCCCAGTTCTTACATATGGGCCCAAGACGTGGACAATAAGCAAATTGGACGAAAACCTTCTGTTGATTTTTGAACAAAAAATCCTCCGAAAAATATTCGGTGCAGTTTGCGAGCGAAAATGTCAAATGGTGCAGAAGGTATAATTTTGAACTATACGCAAAATATACTAAACAGCAATGGTAGAGATATAGTTACCCACATTAAAATTGGACGCCTGAGATGGGTCGCACACATTGCAAGAGCCAATGAAAACTACCCACCAAAAGGGATTTCTAATCAGGACCCGCGGGAACACGTCGAAGAGGTAGAACAAGGTGGAGATGGAAAGGTGAAGTTGATGAAGACGCTGCGAAGATTGGTGCAACAAACTGGCAACGGTCTGCGATGAATAGGTACGAATGGCGGACGAGGCTGAAATCGGGGCCCTCCTAGGGCTACAGTACTTTTAATGATGATGATGGTTCTAATTAGGTAGTCTTGTATTTTCTTTTAATATACGTACTAAGAAAAAAAGTTATGGCCAAAAATAATAAATATTTCCCTATCGGATGTCTCTTTCTAAGAATTGGACCCCTTAATAACGTAAGAGTCACAGGTAAAAAGGTAAAGGAACAACAAGTAAAGGACAGTTAAAATCTCCACAGTTAAAATGTAAGGATCTTCAACAGGCCAAGTCCCACTTTAATTTGTTTTTGATCATTAATTTATAGCAGTATTTAAACCTTCTTTTATAATGTAATCAATAAACAATTAGTCCCATTTTCTACGAATGGTATTGACTTAGGTTAACAGTAATTCATCGATAAAGTTTTTGCTAATGACAAGATTTAAAGACTATAATAAAGCGCGAACTGGCCATTAAATCATAAGTTTGTATATTTCTATTAGAGTACAGGAGCCAGCGTGCAATTGCCTGACACCTTTGTAGCCGCTATAGGTATGAGAAATTTTATTAGTGGTGGAAACGTGACTAAATAACTCAAAATGCCTTTTACCATTGTCACAAGTATTTATATCACTAATATTTTTTTATCGATTACTTGCCACTTTGTAAATACAAAAATACACCTGGCGTGCAACCTAGTTAGTTAAGGTCCAGCGACAGACGTTCTAAACCTGCAAGCCATTTCACTAGGTATAACAAAGAAATCAGCTTGATACTGATTTCTTTGTGATCAAATAATTGCCTCATACTTATTACAAAAATACGACACCCCAGTTAGTGGAGGTCCAGAGGAAGACATGCATCCTGGTTATTGTAGGTATAGCGGCAGACATTTTAAACCTGCAATGTGTCTACTAATTGTTTGTCCCTTTTTATAAAAGCATGCGCGACTATTTCACGCAGTATTTAAATTTAAATTGTAGTGTTTAGCATGACAACTGTTGTAATCAATAGCGGGCGAGCCTAGACTAGAGGAGAGACGCCGTCGTTTACGCGGGTTAGTTTACCTTAGGCTAGCTCACAAGGCGGTTTATTGAAAATTACTTCGACAAATTTAGATGAGATTGTTGAATCTGACTTCGCTTAGTGTGCAGAAGCATTTAGTGCCCTAAATGTACAAGTTACTTTAAGTTCAATCCAGTTTAAATGTGAGTGTTATAATTTCGTATTAATTACGTCGTCAGTAAAACCCGAGTATTTCCTATTTTTGGTTATGACTGAGTATGCAACTTGATGTCCAGTAAAATCCTGCGTATCGTTGAATAATACTCGAGGATATTTGTTAGAACTGAAGTATGTGTTACAAACGTTGTATTTCAGACAAACCTGTTGAATGTCAATGTAAAATTGGTTGAAGCAATAATTGTATTAGAAATAATATAATTAACAGTATGTATAATAACTTAAATATAGTCGACGCATTGTGGTGAGCTTATAGGCTCCGTAAATTTGTGAGTGGTTTAGCATCCTCTCCGAGACGATAGGAGCATCCCGCCATTTTGGTTCTACGTCATCTGCAATCATTTGATGAGATAGAAAATTCGTATTTAGTAATAACTGTTTCGAGTGTTCGTTCACGACCCTACTGCCGTCGCACGATCGGGGCACGGGTTATTGAAATTTGAATGGCTTTTAATACGGCCTTTTACATAAGGTATGTGTTTAATATAATTTGTTTTGATTAGTATAAACACTTATGTTTAAAAGTGTTTAGCCTAGTAACATTATAGTTAAGATTTGTTTAAATTTTCATTTCTTGTTTACCCACAGGAGTTACTGTGAATTTTAGATTTGTTTAAATTAAACAAATTGCCTGCGCTATTTTATGTTAAGGGCCATTCGTAAGTTGTTGTCTTGTTTAGATTTATTCATTATAAGCATTGTTAGGATTTAAGTTTCATGAGCTACGAGTATGTAATGGAAATAATATCGTTACGTTATACTGTTTAGTATATTTGTTGAGAATCAACTAAACTTGATCTTGTCGTGTTCTTTAGTTGGTTACCATATGTTTATTATAGTAGGTACATGTATTTTGTAAAGGATTATCAGATATATATTGTTACATTTCCGTTTTTGAAAATCTTGACAAGCTCCGTTTCATTAAATTAAATTGTCCTTTCCCTGGTCCTTGCGATGAACTTTATAAAGACCAGCGGTGGCGCCCTTATATCTTTTGTGCTTATTTAAATATTCATGGGGGGCAGGCAACTGAAATTTCACGTGTTTTTATTCTACAAAAAAAGGATAATTCGACTCCTGTTCAATCTGCCATACATACAATCTTGTAGATTCACTTTCATATCGAGAAATACACAAGTGTCTAGGTACACCGAAAGTCGAAAGCTTGGAGCATGCGCATTACCTTGTACATGTGTAATAAATTTCGCAAGTCGAGAAATTGAAATATCAAATCGAGTTATTTTGTGAAAAAAAAGGGAGGACACCCCCGCACCCCCTTTTCTTTGTTTCCGCCGCTAATGCTGCCTGCGGCGCTAATAATTTATTAACAATTAGATATAAGAGTAAAAACCACTTACCCTAACCTAAAGAAATCACAGGAAAGAATGAAATTATTTTAAGCAGAATAAAAACCTACTAACCTAACCTAAAGAAATCAGAAAAGCATTTGTGAAAAAATATATTAATCGTTACAAAATTAAAGAAACAAAATTCTGCGGGAGTAAGAGTTTGAACCCGGGACCCTTCGCATCGTAAACGAGATAGATACCAAGATAACAAAATTTATTTTTAGTTTAAACTTATAAAACATTGCCTCCCCGGATCAAGATCCGGAGCCAACCGCACAACCACGTTCATTACCTATGCGCCAACCATCGGGCTGGCGATAAATACTAGAGCAAGGAATAAATGGTCAGACAAATGGTATCACGTTTTGCGCATGGTCAAAGTTTTCGACTGTGGGTGTACCTAGACGCTTATGAAATATACTTACACCTTAACGATGTTCTATCCACGACAAACGGGCTGATTTCACAAAGTTTAGCGACATTCGCCCATACTCAACGCGAAATAAAAATAATATTTATATAGATAAATTTTTCCACACCTACCAAGAAGTCACCTGATCATGCCAGAATTTCTTATTACAACATACTTTCCACAGAGCTAAGGAATACACGATCCACCATCCGCTTTAAAAACAAATTGAAGAACATCTTGCATCTTGCACTGCTTTTATGCCCTGAATGACAGTATCTTTTCTAAACGGAGCCAACTAAATATTCTTTTGTTTAAAAGTAGTCGTAGAATATTTTTATTTCAAGTTTTAAAATTCGCGTTTTTTGTCTTTTCATACTGTTTACGCTGTATCTAGTCAATACAACAGTTAAAGTTCGCTTGAATTTTCTATATATATATTGCACATGTTAGATGAACTGATCAAGTATGTGCTAGGTAATTAAGTACTCTTGGTGGTTTTCCACTCTTATTGGACGAATCTCATCCGTACCTTATGTACTAAGAAACAATCTTACATCACATTTTTGTTGTATGCCATACTCTAAGGCAACAAAATTATCATATTTCTAGCGTTTACAAATGTGTTGGGTAATTACACGCTGCTCCTGTACCATTATATCCAATAAATTTTATTTAAAACTTTTTTCCCATCTTGTAAGGCAAATGTTCTTTATTTAGTTTCGAATACAATACAAGTTTCTCCTACATAATTAGTTACTTAATGGTCAGTTGGAGCATTATTATAGCTCTGTTTCTATAGTCTTTAAATCATAATCTCATTAGTAAAACCTAACCTCATTGATAAATTACTATCATTATATTAATTTGATTTAATCAAATCGGTAAATTATAACCGGACAAAAATGCATAATAAACATCGTAGAAAAAAATGTTTGTATAGATATCCATTTCGTAATGAGCTGAAATCAAATATCCAGAAAAGATCTGTGTGTTTGTTATTTAACCCTGTAAAATAATCCATTTTTAATAATATAAAATTATTAAGAAAATTAAATTTAGCCCAAAATTCCCATGAAAAGAAAATCGACTATGAAATATTATCACTTCACAAAAGACCGATAACCGCCTTTGGCGTCGTCTTTAATTGAAATCTGCAAAAAAAATTATTTAATTCAAAATGTCCTAAAAAATTCAAGATGCGACAGGCGGAAAACCGCTCCGCTCGGCCCGACAATTTTTTCCAAAGTACCACGTGATATTTTTCGAAAGTACCACGAAATTATTTTTTCGAAAGTACCATGAAGAGATTTTCACAGGGCGGAATTCTCAGTCATGATGTAGCGAGTAGCTGTTTGGTCAAAATTTAAGAAAAAATCAATAAGACGGTTTTTCCAATAAAAACCAAAATCCACATTTAATTTAAAAGCGAATTATTTATTATTTGTTTCCTTATAGTGATGAATATCTATAGATATTGAATATAACAAACATTCTTAGAGCTGTGTATTTATCATACACAGCAAAAAACATTTTTCAAAAAAGCCTTGAAAAAGGAAACAAATTAGATTTCCGAAACGTCGGCGAAATATTTAATTTCAACTTTTTATACCTATTTGTGTTTTTTGTTTAATAAAAGCAACCTCTAACTGATCCTTTGACGTAAAAGATACAGTAACATACTGGTTAATTCCACAGATCAAGAAATAAACATAGATATTGAAAACAACAAGGAATGTTTGAAGCCAAAGTCTTATTTGTTGTGTTTATTATTTTGTTTGCATTTTTCCGGCTTATGATTGGGCAACTTGACCACCCGGTCAACGTACTTGACGACAGTTGACATATCAACAAAAGCAATCCGTTCTGTGGTTTGTTTTAAGTTTGTGTTTTGTCTGATGTGCCTTATAAAGTGTTTAACCAGTGTCTATTGATATACATACTATTTTAACAATGCCTAAAAAGTGCTTTGTGTGAAATGCGTATCAAATGAAAGAAAATGTGCCATCTTTTCATAAGAAAGTCAACAGACGCATAGGCGTAGAGGGCGGGTCAGGTAGCCATGTTTATTTTAAGTTCATTAAATTATTATTTAAATCAAAACATGTATATTCATCTTTCTCATTTTTATATTTCAACATCTTAGATGACTCAGAAACATTTATGTAATATACCTGTTTCATAAGTACTAAAGCATAAAAAATTAATAAGAATTCTTAGCTCATAATTAACCCTCTTCAAACGATACGCCTCTGCAGGCGGACGAATGTAAACATAACCCCTCCTTGTTCCTTCTATCACTTTATTGTTTACTTTGGCTTCAAACACAGTATATACCATTTTTACAGTGTTTATCTACGTCTTTTATTAATCAGTGGTTAATTCGCCATTCTAGGGACGTGTTCAGAATCATAAAACCTAACAATTGAAGAAAGAACCACAATTTGATGCATTTTTTTTCATCTGTTACTCTTGGCGTATAATACAAGTTCGCATGTATTTTCCCCGCAGACATACGTTCGTCTAAGATTTTATTGCGTCAATAAAACAAGGCCACCAGATCGTTGTATCTGCACAGGCGGAGAGAGGCACATTTTCCGTATTCACCGACAATTAATAGTTACGTAATTGCAGCGTTATTGATATTTTACGGTCGACCTGGCTATAACTGTTCATTATCTGGCTTGTTGAACTAATTGGAAGTTTCGTACGGCGACTATTTTCACTTTCAGTTGTGAGATTATTACATGCCGTACGTTCTTTTTTGTCAACATTATGTACTAATCTAGCCATTAACGCCGTATTACTAACATTAACAAAAGTAATCTGCATAATCAGATTATCCGCTCATTTATATGTATGTGGTCCAACATATTTAATTAATTCATTCCAAACTACGGTGATCATTTCTTAAGAGTACCTGTTTCTCTTGCCTAGTAAGTATATAATATAATCTACAAACATTTTTAAATAGACGATTACTATACAAGGCACGACAATTATAAAAACGAGTAAAAGTCGAGCGTGACCAATTGCGAATTCTATTTGCTTAATATTCTTCTAGAATACGGTATATTCACTTTTGCGTGTATGGTCAATATGAATTTTATTTTCATTGTTAATATAAGTATTAGTAGCGTACGCGCCTCTGGCAACCACCCTAAGAGGAACATGGTTCATTTTCTACCGGGCGTTAATATTAACGAACCCTGTAAAATGATCCATTTTAAAATATAAAATATTTAAGAAAAATCAAATTTATCCCAAAATTGTTATGAAAAAATCGACTTTGAAACACTATCGTCTCGCGAAAGACCGATAAACGCCTTTGGTATCTTCCGTTGAATAAAAATGTGAATGTGAAATTAAAAAACACATGTAAACAAATCCTATTTAAACCCCTGCAGCCATGCTTGCGTTGTGCTAAAGAGAAGAAATTATTTACATTTTCATAATAAGTGGTATAAAAAGTTCGATGCAAGTAATCCCATCAAAGTGCCGCACTTCTTCCGGTGGGAACACAAATCGGGTATTACAGTTTTTTTTATTATTTCTAATATTCGGAACTATAACATCCATTGACCTTGAAAAACAGTGGTTCTCAAATGTTTCCTGCCTTAACATTAAAATATTAAACCTAGGTCAATTTGTTTCAAAGTGCCCCTAGAGAAAAAAGTCATAGGATTTTTGTTTGTCTAGTCGGTCCCATTACCAGTTTTTTAATGACATGATACAGGGCGTCCCAATTTGATGCGCACCTACATCTAATGATAGCATGATATACAGGGTGTAATTAGTTTCATGTCATTAAAAAAACTGGTGGTAGGGAACGAAAAGACAAACGAAAAAAACTTATATAACATGGGGTCTAAAGCTCATAGTTTGGAGGAAAAAAAATAAACAAAAATTGACAAAATAATTAATAATAGTTTGAGAACTGCTGGCATACTCCTGCAAATAAGTATGGTGCGTCTAAGAGATCATCAAAAGGCATGCCGACGAAGCAGTTAAAAGCGACCAACAGAGGACACCGCCATGTTTTTTGCTTCTTCGCGGCCAAATTATATTATTGGGAGTGCTATCTCTCCCTTGTAATATTCTCAAGTAATAATTTCAGTTTGTGTCCTTACTTGGTAAATAACGCACATACGGCGCGCGACCTAGCCGTTCCTTGGCTTTGTGCCACTTATGTTAAGATTTATTTTATTGACTTATCGTTCAACTCGTTAGTACTTGGGCACATAAGACACTACTTCTCGTTCGTGCTTTTTGTGTTACTTTTTGGATTTTGGACCAAGTTCTTTATTGATAACGTTAAATCACAGTTTAGTGTGATGTTTTAAAACGCAGATTTTGGACATTATAGGAGATTACACTTATCCAGAGCTCGCGGATATGCACTTGGTGTATGGAGAAAGTGGTGGAAATGCAGCTGGTGCGGAAGAGCTTTATCGTTTAATCGACGTCATCCTTGTGCTTGTACATCTGTTGGTATTGACCAGCGTCTTCGAGAAACAGGTCGTTTCGATGAACATGGAGGAGAACGAGGTCCACAACGTGAAGAAAGGGTAATTGACGCAGAGGTTCAAATTTTGGAACTTGTAGAAGAGGATCCAATTTTAAGCACTAGCGATATCGCGAACCGTGTGGAAGTATCCCATTTTGTGGTATGGAGGACATTGAGAGATATGAACTTACATCCCTATCACTATCAACGTGTCCAAGCACTAGAACCTCAAGATTTTGCAGAGCGAATGCAATTTTGTAGGTGGATTTTAAGAAAACACGCGGCAAATGAGGATTTTTTAAACGTTCTGTGTTTCTCCGATGAGTCGTGTTTTACCAGAAATGGAGTGTTTAATTTTAAAAATATGCATTATTGGGCAGACGAAAATCCACGTGTAATAAGAAGGGCGCATTTTCAACGACGGTTCAGCGTTAATTTGTGGGCAGGAATTTGCGGTAATGAAATAATTGGACCTATAGAATTACCCGCTAGATTAAATGGTGATGTATATTTAAATTTTTTGCAACAAACATTGCCAAATTTGCTGGAAGGTGTACCCTTGGCTACACGCAGAAGAATGTGGTATTTGCACGATGGCGCGCCAGTCCATTTTAGTTTGGCTGTTCGAAATGTTTTGAGCAGAAAGTTTCCTCAACAATGGATTGGACGTGGCGGACCAGTACCATGGCCTGCTAGATCACCCGACTTAAATCCGATGGACCTTTATCTTTGGGGGCATTTTAAATCTCTGATTTACCGTGATCCAATTGACACTTTAGAACAATTGCAGCAACGTATTTTAATGTGCATAGAAACCATAAAAAATGATCCTAATTTACCAAATGTATTGAACGGAGTGCGTATGTCGTTAGTTCGACGTGCCGAAATGTGTATACGTGGAGATGGAGGTCATTTCGAACAATTTTTGTGAAAAATTCAAAAGAATTGTTCAGTTATTGGGTGTTACCTATTGGGCATTAAAGGTATGATTATTATTATTATTATTATTCGCTGTCTTATTTTGATCTGTTTATTAATGTTTACATTGATTTTCATAGAGACCAAAGACTCGATTTTTAGTTTTCGATATCTGATTGGGAAAAATTATGCGCCCAATCCGTTAAAAAAAAACAGATTTTTTCCTAACTCAAAATACACAACTATTTTCTGTTATCGTATCTCAGACGTCTAACTGTTCATTTTCCAATTTCATAAAATAATTACTATTTTTTTAAGCTTTTAACACAATGTTACAAATGTTAATAAACCACTTTTAAATTTTATAAATTCTTATAAACGACAATAAAAGCTACAATAACTTTGTTCCAAATTAAAAAACATATGTAAACAAATCCTATTTAAACCCCTGCGACCATGCTATGCTTGCATTGTGCCGAAAGAGAAGGAATTATTTACACTTTCATAATTAGTGGTATAAAAAGTTCGGTACAAATAATCCCATGAAAGTGCCGCACTTCTACCGGCGGGAACAGAAGTCGGGTTCTACAGTTTTTTTATTATTTCTAATATTCGGAACTATTGATCCATTGACCCTGAAAAACAGTGGTTCCCAAAAAGTTTCCTACCTTAACATTAAAAATGCAAACCCAGGTCAGTTTTTTCAGTGTCCCTAGAGAAAAAAGTCAAACAGGTTTTTTGTTTGTCTAGTCGGTCCCTATTACCAGTTTTTTTAATGACATGAAACTAATTACACCCTGTATATAACTCGCCCGATGCCATTCAACAAAGGAAATACGTTTATCAAAGCACTCGCTGAAATCTGAGATTGTATACCATAGAAGTCATCTATCTGCAATAGTTTTAAAAATGCCTTGATGCTTAAATTTACATTACACTTTTCGGATACGGCTTGTTTAAACAATTTCTCTAGCATTTGTCAACCAAATTTTCGAGAATAATTTGGTATCAGTCGAAAGCCTAGTCTTTCTAGACTCAGGATCTAGGAAGACTAGGCTTTCGACTGGTTTAAACGTAGACTGTCCGGATCGGGTTTATACACTTGAAAAAACCTAGGCAGCATTCACTAAACGCCAACATTGTCAGTCTCGGAGCTGGGGATCGAACCCAGTACACGATAGTCTGACCAAACGCGCTTGGTTAACCGGCTGAGCTACCGTGCCGGATGGATAACAATATCATGCAAATGTAGACATAAACCAGCAAGACTGATTCAGACCATACATACCAACTAACAAATAAATAAGTAAAACACACGGAAACGTGACGAGGGCCGGACGAACTAAATCCAGTCAACACTAAACGGCTCTGCAAATAATTAATTTGTAACGCGCTTTTTTCGCTACTAATTTAGATTGTCCTTACTCCGAATACGTCCCTTATGGCTAATTTTTTTTCGGTGTTGACTGTTTAAAAATATAAGCCGGCCTTGCCGAGAAGGCGAACCGGTTACAGGTGCTCTTATCTGAACAGAAACTGATCGACATAAATATTAAAGTTTGTTGTTGGCAACAGGTAATTTTATGTAACCTTTCATATACTGGTTTTGTTTAAACAATCGTCGGGAATATCGAACTGCCGGCATTAGGTCAGGTCTGCTGTTGCTTTTTATGTAAAACGCTCATTAAAGCTGTCAATATCTGGTATAAAATAGTTCATTCACTCCGCTAAAGTGTTCATTGGAGCGGGGATGAACTAATAAATATTTTTCAATCGACTTTTTTTGAAAACTGAACTCAAAAACCTAATTTTAACAAACAAATTTTAATAATTAACAGTAATGGCAATTAATACCTTAAATAAACAGAATAATAACGAATACAACTTACACAAAAGTAAAACACGAGAATACATCATAAATTTTTGTTGTCTATACTCGGCCGCCGTTAATTTCGTTGCACTTGTTGAATCGTTTACGGATATTTTCTACGACATTCTATAATTGTTGACGGGTAACCCCTTCACTTATTCTTGCCCGCAGCTTTTGTGTAGTATCCGAGCACTACTGTAAACTTTTATTTTTATTAAATGCCGTAAAAAAAGTCTAGCGGTGTTAAGTCTGGGGACCGGGATGGCCATCAAAGTAGTGGGCTGCTTCAACCAAGGTATCGGTTAGGGAAGTTAGCATTAAGTCATTTGGTAACCACTCTGACATCATGAGCTTGTAATGGAAGTTCATGTAGTGTATTCCAAAATCTGTCGTTTAAGAACTGTAAAAACCGCATGGAATTCATACTACCTTCTAAAAAGAAAGAATCAATGATCGTGTCATTGAGTATCCCACACCAAACATTTGATTCTTGAGAATACTGTCATTTACAATGAATGACCCACTGTAGATTTACATTAGCCCAGTATCTAGAATTTTGTGACGATATCGCCCTGTTTATAGTAAAAGTCGCCGCATCGCTGAACAAATAGTTTTTTTTTAAATACTGGTACTCTACTTGAGCCCAAACGATAAATTCAATTTGTCCTTCATCATCATCAGTTTCTAACGTATGTAAAACTTGGGTTTGAATGGTTGTACCTTACTATTTTCACATCCAAGTAGTGGAGATAAACAATTAAAATAAATTTGGTACGCGTATGTATGTAATGACACCTGATTGGGTAAAATAAGTAGATCAAGCTAATAACAGTGCAGAAAATTCATTTTTGGCGTATATGCTAGAAACCAACGCTCAATTTTTTTTTATGACATCTGCCTCAAACATTATTAAAATTCTATGACAATTTATGTCCACGTGCTAGGGTGCAAATATAGTCAAGATGTTTTCCTTTAAAGAACTACGATGGAAAATCTGGATGTGGAAGTAGTGATTCCTTAGGCAGCGGTTTTTTAAGGAATCGGCGAATTTGGTAAATTTAAATCTAAGCTAGCGACTCTCATTTGATCGGTGCAATGGCCTCAGGAAATTGGGGTTCTTTAGTTACCATTTAATAAGTTTAATAGCCATCGTACATATACATGAACACAAATGTTTTCTAACATTGTTTCAAAGTATATTTACAGAAATAATAAGATACTATACAAGATAAGCAAGATATCAATAGCAAGAAATAACAAAGAAATAGGTTTTCAATAGAATTTAACAATGCAATGATACCTACCTCGTAACATATTGAGGTGTTAAAGAACGATCAATTAACTTTTTGCTTTCTTAAACAGTGTCCATAAAATCACTTTCTATCTTAGTAAAAGAAGTTAATGTTTTACTTTTTTTCAAAAACTTTTTAAAAAACCGTTAGAAAAATATTATAAAAAATCTGAGGCCTCGACTACTAGTAAATACAGCAAATCCCACGTTTCTGCACTCTTACCAGCTTGATTTACTTATTTTCCCCTATCTACCCCTATTTAACCCCCAACTCTTCAACGGAATCATCTTAAAATATAATCTAGTTCCAGATGTTATAATACATACGTGTACCAAATTTCAAGTGAATATCGCTCTTTTATTCTATCAACCCCTTTAATAATGGAGTGCGAGTGGTGAAGGGATGTAGATTATAAAAAAAATTGAGGCCTTGGATTCTAGTATATACACCGAATCTCAAGTTTCTGTACTTTTACCGGCTTGCTTTACTCATTTTCCCTTATTTACCCCCCATCCATTTACCTCATATTTTCCAAAAACAATCCTGTTCCAGATCTCGTTATAATAGATACGTGCATAAAATTTCAGTCAATATCTTAAACCGTTCCAGAGAAAACATGCTGACAACAAAGTTACAGACCGACGGACAGACAGAGAGAACTTTTTTTTTAGCCCAAATTTAAAATACCGACGTTTCATGACATTCTGAACCTTTTTCAACAAAAAAAAACATTGAAATTTTTTTACGGCACTTTCTATCCACTACGGTGGATGTGGACGTAATTAATATAAAGGCACGCATGGCAGTAATTTCATTGTACCCGCTGGTTTAACAAAATGAGATGCTCTGGCTTTTGCAAACAAATTTAATCGCTATCCTTTTAGTAATATACCGGATACACCAGATACACCACTATTTTTACTTTATTTTTGAAGATAATTTGAAATTAAGGTACAGGATATTTGGTACAAAAATACATTTTTAAACATAACCCGACTCAAAAACTTACTTCCGGTTTAGCCGGAAGTACTACTATTTTTTTTTATTTCAAATTGTATTCTATTATATTGCTTGATCTTATCTGACAGTGGTTTGAATTACCTTTGCCGTGAATTTTCCAAAATCAAAATCGAATCAAAAATGACCTTCTATAGTATTATGCTTGTTGTTAATGAAAATAATTGCTGACAAAAATGCTAAATCCTCATTATGTCATCTCCAACTTCAAACTGTAGTTTCACATCCATTTATCTATCGATTTTAAATAAAATTGCGTTGGTGAGCTAACTTAAAGCTCAACGGGCAGAACGTAAAAAATATATAGGGTCTCGTTTAAAAAAGTGACATTTCAACTGTCCATTTTTACTAGTAATAGAAGTATAGTAATCGTAAAAAAAAATCGAAATTTTTTTCTCGACATAGGCTTAGAATGTCATGAAACGTCGAGATTTTAAATTTGAGCGAAAACATTTTTTTCTGTCTGTCTGTTGGTTTAAGACATTAACTTGAAATTTTGTAAACGTATATATTATAACGAGATCTGGATCTAGATTGTTTTTTTGGAGATATCCGGTGAAGGGCTGGGGGGTAAATAGGGGAAACATGTAAAGATAGCTGGTAAGAGTACAGAAACTTGAAATTTGATGTATGTACTACAAGCCAAGGCTTCAAATTTTTTTATAATATTTTTCATCCTCCATTATTAAAGGGGTTGATAAAATAAAATTGAGACATTCACTTGAAATTTGGCAAACGCATAATATAATGATATCAGGAACTAGATTATATTTTGGGATTATTCTGATTAAGGGTTGGGGTTAAATAGGGGAAAATAAGTAAAGCAAGCTGGTAAGAATACAGAAATTTGAAATTCGCTGTATGTGCTAGAAGCCAAGATCTCAGATTATCTATAATATTTTTGTACCCCCCACCAACTCTACTACATTATTAAAGGGGTTGATAAAATAAAATTGAGATATTCACTTGAAATTTGGTACACGTATGTATCATAACGACATCTGGAACTTGGGGGTTAAGTAGGAGAAAATAAGTAAAGCAAGCTGGTAAGAGTTTAGAAATTTGTGATTTGGTGTATATACTAGAAGCTAAGGCCTCAGGTTTTTTAATAATATTTTCCACCCCCCACCACTCCACTCCCTTATTAAAAGATTTGATAAAATTAAATTCAGATTTTCACTTGAAATTTGATACACGTATGTATTATAACGATACTTGAAACTAGATTATATTTTGACATGATTACGTTGAAGGAGTGGGAGTAAGTAGAGGTAAATAGGAAAAAATAAGTAAGGCAAGCTGGTAAGAGTACAGAAACTTGAAATTTAGTGCATGTCCTAGAAGCCAGGGCCTCAGATTTTTTAATAATATTTTCAACCCCCACCCCACCACCCCTCCATTATTAAAGCGGTTAATAAAATAATATTGAGATACTCACTTGAAATTTGGTAGACGTATGTATTATAACGACATCTGGAACTAGATTATATTTTGAGACGATTCTGTTAAAGGGTTGGGGGTTAAATAGGAGTAAATAGGGGAAAATAAGTAAATCAAGCTGGTGAGAGTACAGAAATTTGGGATTTGGTGTATATACTAGAAACCAAGGCGTCAGATTTCTTTCTAATATTTTTCAAACCTCGCCTCAAATTGAGATATTCACTTGTAGTCGCGTCATTTTAGCATGAAAAATCTGAGAACCTTTAAAAAAAAGGTACATGGTCAATTTACTTTATATTTGTTGCAAAGAGTTCAGAACGGCATTTAGGAAAAACAGTACCTTTTATTTTTTGGCGGAAATGTTTGGTTTCATTTTTTTTTTCTTCAATAATTGGCCAATTTGAATGGCCAATTTCATTAAATTAATTGAAAAACTTGTTATCATACACAATATGGCATAGAATTAGACGAAAATGGTTACTCAGGGGGTTTTTGGGGTCGCTGATCACGAATCTGAAGTCCAGTTTGGAACATTCAAAATGACGGATCCAAAATCGGCCATTATCTATAAGAAATGAGAATGGATATCTTGGCCTTGAGAATCTGTGCTCGAGGGTTTTCGAGGTCGCTGATTACAATTCAAGGTCTAATTTGAGTACAGATTTTCAAGACCAAGATATCTATTCTCATTTTTTCTCGGAAATGGCCCGATTTCCGGTCCGCCATTTTGAATTTCCCAAATTGGACTTCAGATTCGTGATCAGCGACCACAAAAACCTTCGAGTAATCACTTTCGTCTAATTCTATGGCATATTGTGTATGACAACAAATTTTTCAATTAATATAATTAAATTGGCCATTAATATTGGCGAATTATTGGACAAAAAATGAAATCAAACATTCCCGCCAAAAATTAAAAGGTACTGTTTTTCTAAATGCCTTTCTGAACTATTTTCAACAAAAATGAAGTCAATTGACAATGTACCTTTTTTTTCCGAGGTAAACTGCTAAAATGATGCGACTATTGAAAGTTAGTACACGTATGTATTGTAATGACCTCTGATTGGGCTGATTCCATTGAAGGGGTGGGAGGTGGTAGGTTGTGAATAGGGGAAATAAGTAGTTTAAACAGAAACTTCATTTTTAACGTATATGGTAGAAACCAACGCCTCAAACTTTTCTATGACATCTGCCCCAAATATTATTAAAATTCTAAATAATTTCCATATACTAGAGTGCAAATCGAATCAAGATATTTCATTTAAAGTGACTTGGATGAAAAATTTGGATGTGTAAGTAGTGATTCCTTAGGCAGCGGTTTTTTTTTTTACTAAAACCGTTAATTGATAAAAAAAAATAAACAGTGTTTCATTTTTATCCTGTAAGTGGGGTAAGGAAATGACAGTGGGGGGGCAAATAAAGGACAGTGATTTATCTCCATTCTTATTGAAGTCATACAAAATAGAAGTGCAAAAATAAAACAGATGAGGGTTTTTTCTTTTATAGTATGTAATTTATACTAAACAAGAAATAACAACAGATTATCTTAAAATAGCCAACACAATTTCTTGAAGTGAAATTGAAGTGTTTACTGAATAATATATTTTTGCTGCATTAATAGTAAGCATACGACTTTATTGGATAACATAAAACAGTTCTGAATGTATAAAACAAACTTGTCTAAAAAATAAAGTTTACTTTATTTCAATCTGGGTTGGATATCACCTTGTCTTTTACTTACCCCGCTACCTGTGTCACAGAATAATAAAACAGTACCTGCACAGAATAATAAAACAATCAGAATGGAATCTTTCAGGGAAGGGGAAGTTTCGCGCATTTCTAGGCGCGCATCCAATTCGCCATGTTCCTGGGGTAAAATAACTGATAATCGTGCGCTCTGTACATAGTTGCCAGATGTACAATAATTTCTGATGAACTAGGAATAAATAATTATTGTATAGTTTTGTTACAAAACTATTAATATTCATGTGGTACATTTTCCAGTAATCAAATGTCTTCAAATTCAATTTCTTGAGAAAGGGGAGGGTTACATGAAAAAAATTATGTACTAAAATTAATAATTTTCATGTATCTTATGGTGATTTCAAAAACTCATCTGGCAACATTACGTATAACCTATTGGTCATAAATTGACAAATATTATTTATTTATTTCGTTTGTTTTGCTGTTTATTTACGTTGATCAATACCTGACTGCATTTGTTTTGTAATACTCTCATTTAAAACAACTCAATAATATTTTAAAGTAAGATTGACATATCATCTAATTCACATAATTCGTTCGAACGTGGATACACAGACGTAGGTATACTATGTTTCCACATCGATCTCGTACATCTTCACATTTTTGTGTGCCTAATCAGTCGCGTCAGTAACGTTTTGCACTATAATTATAATATAACATAGTCAATACATATATTCCTTTACACGCATAGTGAAACAATTTATACACACCACTCATATGACCTAATACTCTGTATAGCTAGGGTATCCTCGTTATTGTATTTTATAGTATTGTATTTTAGAAACAATTTTATATTGAATATTTCATGACGGTGGATTTACTACTATTTAATTAATCATCATTGGCATTAAAATATTCGGATTTATTATTAAAACAAAATATATTTGTAATTATTACACATCATATATAGGGATAAAGTCAATAATATAGAATAAAAAAAGACATTTATTGTCCCATGAGATTAACTCCATGACATTGACTTAAAATAGGCATCTTCAACAGTTTTGTAGAAAAGTATTGTAATATGATAATTTAAAAATTCCTCTACAGAATGGAAACAATTTTTAATTACATATGCTTATGCTTTGAGATTATATTAAAGAATTGTTGAATTGAAAGGGCATTGTTTGACATTATATGACAATTTATATATTAATTTATTACTGTAAAATAATGCATTTTAATAAAATGGGCTGTTCTTATAAAGTTCATATTGCAAGTCATTCACGCCCTTCGTATCATAATAATTATGATTATTTAAACGCTGTGTAAAGTTGTCAAAATTAGTTTTTAACATGGCGTTAGTGTGATTCACTGTTTTTTACAAAATTAGTACTATAAAATAAGAAATCCAGCACTAACATACAAAAAGGGAACTTTTAGAAAATTCAGAGACAATTATTTTATGGGGTTTCTTGAGAAAAGTTGAAAAACATATTCTACAAAATTAAATTATACAAATTTCTAAGTGCGGGCCTGACTACAATAGTACAGAATACGACCCTGATTATAACCCCATCAAGATGGCCGATTCTGGAGTTAAATTGTATATGGGCAATGCTGAGAGTTTCCCTTCTGTGTATTCTGTGCCTGTGTGTTTCATTTTTACCCCGCCTGACTCTATGTATGATTTTTGTTTAATAAAACTCAAAGTATAACATATTTCTTAAGGTGGTTATTCCCTAGAGAGACACCCGATAGGGAAATATTTATTATTTTTGGCCATAACTTTTTTCTTAGTAGATGTATTTAAAAAAAAGCTTTAAGATTACCTAAGTAGAACCATAATACAAATACTGTTACTATGAATGTTCGCTCAATAATTTCAGTGGTTTGCAAAATTGCTAGATTTAAATTTAAAAATTATGTTAATCTTCCTATTTCGTAGTTTTAAATCTAGCTATTTTACAAACCACTGAAATTATTGAGTGAAAATTCATAGTAATAGTCTTATGTTGTGTTATGGTTCTACTTTCTAGTTTTTTTAAAGAAACGTACTATGAAAAAAAAGCTATGGGTAAAAATAATAAATATTTCCCTATCGGATGTCTCTTTCTAGGGAATGTAAGTAGTTCTGCATCGCGAAGTATTAGTTATGTTCAATCCCAAAATTACGAAATTGGATTTTTGTATCGAAATTGTATTCCGTATCTAGTACTCTCGCAAATGTACGCCACTGCTTCATGTTGCAACGATAAAACATTGTATTTCAGTTCATTTATTTAACCGAATAAAAAGACGCCTTGGATACAATTTGCCATATGCATTTATTATTCAGTGGTAATACAAGAAATCTCGCCGAACAAAAACGAAATTAGGGCGATGCAATTTTAAAATTTTGTTAAGAACAAAGATACAAGTTTTTGCAAGAGCGGTTGTCCTTACATATGTAATGAACGTGGTAAACGTTGACCATAACTTTTAAGTTAATTAAACTCTGGTAAACGAATAATAAATACACGATAATAAAAGAGTAGAAGTTCATTCGCAAAGTACTCATTACAAATGTACGTTAACAGTCATGGTTATATAACATCTAGGTATACAGTGTTCCTGCTCTATTTAGACAAGCATTACCTGGAAAACGGTGAGACATAGAAAGAAATGTTAAATGGAGTTATTCTGTTCAAAAATATGCATTTAATCAGTTTATTTGCAAATGTACAAAAAAAGAAACAAAGGCGCCTTATAAAGGAGTCAAGTTATGCAACTTTACTTTTTCAAATGGAACACCCTGTATATTTTATATTTTTTGATTCTCCTTTTATTTCCGAACACATTTTATTAACCATGTCCTATATCTGACATTACTATTATTGAGATATTAGCAGTTAAATTTGTGGGATAACATTTTCTTATTAACGTAATCATAAGGGAATAATACAATACAAAAAATCGGTAAAGGTATTTACACAGAACTTCCCTCGTTATTTGTGCATGACGATCACTCTAAAAAAATTATTAATTAGGAAATGACATTGGGAATAATAATCGGAATATAGTTACTTACTGCTATTATTACAAAGCCTGATAACTTTTGGTCAAAAAAATATACAGAGTGCTCATCCAACAGCAAAAGTTCAATACTAAATAATAGTTGCCAAATACGGAAGGCTTGCGCAAATACCTTTACAAATGTCCACCATGACTGAATTATTTGTTGGGATGACCACCCTGTACGTCTTTCAATAAAAGTATAATAGGTGCATATGCCAGATATTATTGCCATCTGTCACATTTTCAATCCCACATTCACGTAATGGAGTGGAAGTATAGTAGTGGTTAAAAGATTTAATTTTTACTTCCCTCGCATACCAAATGGAAGTATTGTATTCGAGAAAAAATCACCCTCCGAGATTTTTTCGTTTCAGATCAGGTAGATTACGAAAATGTAGGTTTTCAATTCCGTCAGTCTGTCTGTTGGTGCATTAACTAAAAAACTACTTGGCGGAGAGCAGTCAAGTTTGGTAGGTAGTTGACCCTACTGTCAGCGAAGAAATGGTTAAACTTTCACTGGAAAATATACAGGGTGGAGCGACTAAATGGAATAAATAGTGAAAAAAAATTTTTTTGCTCAAATTTAAAAATTCCACGTCTCATGACACACTAAACCTATTTCAGAAAAAAAAATGTGACAATTTTTTTTCACCAACATTTTTTACCACTAAAATGGATGAAGAAATATTTTTTTTGTTCAAATTTAAAATTTCCACGTTTCATGGCATTCTAAACCTATTTCAAAAAAAAAAAAATTTAATTACTTTTACCAACATTTTTTAAACATTTTTTTACCACTAAAATGGACGGATTTTTTTTTTCTTTCTTCAAATTTAAAATTTCCACGTTTCATAGTTTTCTGCCTATTTAAAAAATATCGGTAAAGAGATTTACACAGAACTTCCCTCTTTATTTGTGCGCGGGTACTCTAAATAATTAATAATTACGAAATGACATTGAAAATAATAATCGGAATATAGTTATCACTATTATTACAACGAAGACCTGGTAGGTTTTCGTCAAAGAAATATACAGAGCATCCAACAGCAAAAGTTCAATACTAAATAGCAGGTGCCAAATATGGAAGGCTTGCGCAAATACCTTAACAAATGTCCACCATGAATTATTTCTTGGGATGACCAGCCTGTATATTTTTCAATAAAAGTATAATAGCATATGTCAAATGTTATTGCCATCTGACACATTTTCAATTCCACATTTACGTAGTGGAGTGGAAGTATAATGGTATTTCATATTTTTTTTGAAATTTTTCAAAAATGTTGGTTAAAAATTTTCAAAATCTTTTTTCTTCTGAAACAGGTTTAGAATGTCATGAAACGTGAAAATTTTAAATTTCAGCAAAAAATTTTTTTACATCTATTCTAGGTAAAATTATTTTCCAAAATGGTAAAAAAATGATTCAATTTTTTTTTTTCCGGAATAGGTTTGGAATGTCATGAAACGTGAAGATTTAAAATTTGAGCAAAAAAAAATTTTCATCTATTCTATAGATAGTAGTGAAATAGATTAAAGATTTTTTCAATGTTTTTTTAAATTTGTTTGAAAAGGTTAAGAATGCCATGGAAACGTGGAAATTTTAAATCTGAACAAAGAAACAAAATACATTTTTTTTAAAATTTTTCAAAAATGGTTAAAAAAATTTCAATTTTTTTTTCTTCTGAATTTGGATTAGAATGTCATGAAACGTGTAAATTTTAAATTTGAGCAAAAACAAATTTCCATCTATTCTAGTGGTAAGTTTTTTTCCAAAATGGTAAAAAATGTTAAAAATTTTTTTCTTCCTAAATAGGTTTGGAATGTCATGAAGCGTGGAAATTTTAAATTTGAGCAAAAAAAATAATTTCGTCTATTCTATAGTATATTGTATACTTTGTGATTTTTTTCAAATAAAAATTTTAATTTTTCAGAAAAATGTTTAAATTTTTTTAATACGATTAGAGTACCATGGAAACGTGGAAATTTTAAATTTGAACAAGGAAAAAAAAATCCATCTATTTTAGTGGTAAAAAATGTTTAAAAAATGTTGGTGAAAAAAATTTTCTGAAATAGGTTTAGCGTGTCATGAAACGTGGAAATTTTAAATTTGAGCAAAAAAAAAAATGTTTACTATTTATTCCGTTTAGACGGTCCACCCTGTATATTTTCCAGTGAAAGTTTTAGCATTTCTTCGCTGACAGTAGGGTCAACTACCTACCAAATGTGGCTGCTCTCCGTCAAGTAGTTTTTTTAGTAAATGCACCGACAAACAGACGGACAGACAGACAGACAGACTGACGGAATTGAAAAACCTATATTTTCGTAATCTACGTGTTCTGAAACGTCAAAATCCGAAAAAATCTCGGAGGGTGATTTTTTTCTTGAATACAATACTTCCCTTCGGTATGCGAGGGAAGTAAAAATTAGAAAATTTTGTTACCATTTTCGAAAAAATTTTACCGTTAAAATAGATGGAATTTGTTTTCCTTTGTTCAGATTTAAAATTTCCACGTTTCCATGGCATTCTAAAACTATTCAAACAAATTTAAAAATGTTTTTGAAAAATTAAAAATTTAATCATTTTTTTTAATCACTACTATAGAATAGATGAAAAATTTCGGCTTAGAAATGTAATGAGGGGACTCCTAAAATGTAGAATATAAATAAAATTCGAGATAAAATTATAATAAATTCTCTAAAATTCACTTAGGTACCATATGGAAAAGAAATAACTTAACATGTGAACAAGATGACATGCCTATTCGAATATATAAATAAAGCATTAGATAAAAGTCAGTTCAGCAATAGAGCAGTAGCAGCTGACGTCACAACATGGCCGCCAAAGTTGCCTGGGTGGTAATAACCTAGTTTTGCATTTGTGTGCTTTCTGATTAATTCGAGTTTTTAAAGAATTTGTAGTGCTTTTTTAAACGTTTTTTTCGTGTCACATCAATTTTGGGTGTTTTTCGTCTATTATACATTTCGCGATTTATTGATCTGACTTTAATTTAGTGTTTTATTTGTGTTTTTCAACCGGCGTGTTATCTTGCGTACCTGTCAAAAGTTATTAATTTTCGATATGGTAAGTGAATTTCAGTGAATTTATTATAATTTTATTTATATTCTACATTTTAGGAGTCCCCTCATTACATTTCTAAGCTGAAATGTATTAATGGAGCCAACCTATATGATTTAAAAGAGAGAGATTGAAACTATATCATTGGATGATTTTTCAAAAATATAATATAACATTGAATTAATGAACCATTGTGACCCTTCTTGTAAATAAAATTTATATCTAAACTATAAGATTATTATTATTCATACTTACCCTTATAATTATGTAAAATATGTATAATTTAAAACATTCAATGATGGTAGACGATGCTGTTAAAAGTGTGTTATTTTTTAAATTCTGTTGTGTTTTAGCTCACTTTCCTTCACTGGTATTTTATTTGTGTATATTATCAATATTTTGAACCTCTGTAATTATAATTGTAAGAATCAGAACAGATACCAAACTAGGTATATAGCTATATAAAGTATTCGGAGCGTATTATGTTGCATATTTGCTCGCAATTTAAATTAAATGGAAACTGAAATGATCTCACAGTCCTATCTTTTTATTAGATTTATTATTACTCCTGCATTTCATAATACAAACCTCTGATTGTTGTTATTAATGTGTTAAACACTTAAACTCGTTACAAACTTTTGAGCCTAACAAAAGTAAGATATAAATCAATAAAAAGTTAAAGGGAAATATTTTAAATCGTCAAAAAAACGTAGATTTTACAATAGGTTTATAAAACCATTAATATATGATTGATATATTGGCATAAATCAATGAGTATTTTGATAACCGAGTTGATAACTTTTAACCTAGTGTAATAATACTACCTAACCTATGACACTGCCTAGCTGTAACTGAGCGTATATTAATTAAACATTTACTAAAATATGTCTTGATATTATATATATGTACAAAAAATGTAAAAAATCCAATATAGCCTTTATTTTCACTAATTTATGGGTTCACAAAGATGTCAACGTTCTTGACACCAAACTTTACACTGGTAAAAACAACACTAATAAAGTATATATAACATTTTCTCTCACAGTAGATTTAAAAAATATATATTTATAAACATCACTACATCTATCTGATGTTAAGAAATCCTCCACTTTAATTTATATTGAACGAAAATTGACCCCAACTCAAATGTCAAATTTCTGAATTTACCACCCAGGCAACTGACAGCTGGCAATACTGTGACGTCACTGCTAGTGCTCTATTAACACCTTTTTGAACATGTGAAGTAGACTATTGATGGAATTACGAAATTCAAGTATTCAACTAGATACCTATAATCTATCAATTTCGACAATTAATGTTAATTAATAAACATTTAGGGAATTTAACAAAAAATATTTTTTAAATGCGTGTTAAATTACCAGCTACTCAGATATCAAAGTTAGGTATATTATGCCGATGATTCAATTTATTTCTAAGATATTCGCAAAAAATATACCCCAAAAATATTAAACTTTTTAGCAGCTTTGTAATTATATTCTACCATTTGAAAAGTTCTGGTTATCATCATTTAAATGACTAATAAAAAATTTATAACCATTTATTTGCATGCCAATTTACTATTGATAAAAGAAATATTATCAATCTAACAATTTAACTACTTGAATCTTTTTATAAGATCTAAGTTACAGTTTTGGCAACAACTTGATTCCTTTTACTTAAAAACGGCAAAATGGCGCTTTGTTTCTTTTAAAACGTAAAAATCGGTTTTGTCCCCTTCCCCACTCCACAAAAGACTTCTTTTTACATGTTTATAAGACTCTAAACATCAGTTTTTGGCAGTAAAATATCAGCTTGTATCGTTTATATTCTGTAATAATTTAATAATCATTTATGGTCTTTGGTTTTCTTTTAAATAAAAGTTGATTTAATGAACAATTTTCTTAAAAATAAATACCTATAAATCATTGAAATGACTCACCCACAAAATGAAGTCTCCTCAGTTTATTCCACGAAATCCACGGTAGGTAGTAAACCATAACGCAAACATGTCACTAAACCTCACTTATTGTTATTAAACCACAGAAAATATAACCCAGACACTGGGCTGAAAACGAATGCTGAATGATTGTTATAATAATAAATACCTTTACGGTTCTAACACACCCCCGCTGGAGACACAAACAGAATAGACTACAACAATCAAACGACGCATCTTGCTAGTGTTGCAGCGTCTTTGTTTTGGCTAGTAATCTAGTAAGCGGTAACGGCAGTTGCAAGGCCTACTATTTTTTGTTTTGTTTTACAAGCTTATAGCACAATACGCATAATTAGTGTGACGTCACATATGTCATTTTTGATACGGTTGAGTGATTCTGAACCCAAACAAAGAATTTGACGTTTATATTGAATGTATTGTGAATTTTATTTTGTTGATTATATTGTCTTTTGGGATATTCTACGTTCAGGTAGGTAATATACTAAATAACGATTATGTAAAGATTTAATTCATATCAAATTTATCATATTTTTGTTACCAACTTTGAGCAAATTTTGAAATTTCTAACATGCAAATATAACCCTAAAACAATGAATCATAATTAGATCTTTATTTCCTAATTAGAAACTTTTTTACCTTTTGGTATGTAATAAACTAAATACTGATTGTGTAAGGATTTAACTCATATAAAATTTATAATATTTTTGTTATTAACTTTAGGCAAATTTTGAAATTTCTAACATGCACATATAACCTTAAAATAATGAATCATTATTAGATCTTTATTTATCTGTATTTCTTTAAACTTTTATATTCTATTGTATAATTTATTTATTCACATCTCCTTTTTAGTGCTAGGATGGGTGGTATGTGTCAGACATATGGTTGTAAACATTACAACGTAAAGGAAAGATGCCATTTTTTTCGATTGCCTAAGGACCCTAAAGAAAGACGGAAATCGACAAAGGCTCTAAGGTAAGTAATGAAATTGTTAGACTTGATTTTGTTAGTTACGTGAATTATTATTTTAGGTGCCTTGAAGAACCTGGAAGAGGTATGTAGTTATCATTTCGTAGATGGAAAGAAAGAAAATGGCCCTACATTATTTGCGGTTTTCTCCGCATTACTAAACACCCGAGAAGAAGAAAAGACGCTGAATGACACATAAGATGGAGAACAGAGACGAGGTTGAAGAACATACTTTAGAAGTTGATGAGCCTTCCACATCGAGACCATCTCTGGAATTTTTATATCAGCCAATTACCTCAAGTGTGCAAAGCTCACCATGCTTGGCATTCACAAATGTGCATGAAAATGCTGATATAGCGTTTAAAGTTGTGGGTGCCGTAACTAATTTACAGTATCCACTAATAAGAGGTAGAAGAATATTTTGAAGATTAATGTATTCATATTTCCACGTCCGAAAGCTATGAATATAGATTTGTAACCAAGTGTTGCTTATATATTATGTTGAAAAATAAAATGTTTTAATTATTTATAATATACTTTTTCTTTCATATAAAACAGTTGTTAATTTCATATTAAATTTGGATTTATACCTATTATGCAGATATTAAATTAAATGTATCAATACCTTTAAAAAGATACATTCATTCGTTGGCACAATAGCACAGAGGACTAAGGCGTGTTGTGTGGTCAGCACGCTGGTGTCTGTCGTGTTTTGATCTCCAGCTCCGATTTTGGGTGACAATACCGGTGGGTAATAGGATATCTGCATTTTTCAAATATGTAGCCCCCTTCCTGCGGCCTTCGCTCTGGACTTGGGAGTCTAGTATATGTGGGATGTTGTTTATTAGTGACGCCTATAAATGTTTCTTAAAATAACTACAAAAACTTTGTTCAGTTAACTTTTGGGCACCATCAATACATATTTTTAGACATAATTATGTTGAAAATGATTTTTTATATTATTTTTATTATATAAAATACCGGCTCAGACTGTAACCTTTGGTGACAAAAAAAAACACTATTAATAATACGCAAAACACATAGCAATCAAATACAAATACATTTTATTCATCTTTGTGTCATATAAACATGGAATATAAGTCAAACGCCCTTATATGGGCTTACAGAAATAATACATGTAAAATACAGTAAAAAAAAAAAGATACAAGTAAAGTATACAATAAAATACATAAAATATACCTACTCATTTAGATTTAGTCAATAAATAAATAGAATTAAATGTAAACATAAAATAAGAATTAAAAAATGTAATGAACAGCAAACTGCATGGATAAAATCACAGAATTCGTTAATTGTAGAAAAAGTTTCATGCAGTAAAACTTTCTTAAGTTTATTTTTAAAAATAACTTGAGACTTACTATTTTTTATTTCATCTGGTAAAATATTATAAATATGACATCCAGCATTTATGGGTGACTTCTTAAAGAACTCGTGCCTATGTTGGCAGAGAGGTATATCATCTCTTCCTCTGGTGAAATAATGGTGGAAATCTCTATTTCTTATATATTTGTTTTTGTTGTCATAAATATACCCCAAAAGTTTAAACAGATATATAGACACCACTGTTAGTACATTATATATTTTAAATGTGTCATGACATGACAAGGCTCTTTATAGTTGAGATTAAAAATGAGTCGAATAATCCTTTTTTGTTGGATAAATATCCTAGAGACTTCACTCGCTTGCCCCCATACCACAATATTGTATGCAATGGTAGAACGTACAAAAGCATAATAAACGCTAAAAAAAGTGTATTTAAATTATTTTCAAGGAGCCAATGACGTAAAGAGTTTTATTTAATATAGATGATGTTTTATCTCTATATGTTGTTCCCAGTGAAGATTACTGTCCAGTGTTATTCCCAAGAAGGAGGCTGTACTTACAGTTCTAATTGCATGATTGTTAAATGTTAATTTTTGATAACTGCTTATTGTACGCCTATTTTTAAATTCGATACAATTGGGTGATAATTAGACGGATCTGCTAACACCAGTTATTGAACTCCTTTAGTATTGTTTTTGCCTTCTCTAGAACAATATCAGGTTTAGAGTCGGATACGACGATGGTTGTATTGTCAGCATACATGAAAACTTTACCTTCTGTAATATAATTTGGCAAAAGTCATTTACGAATAATATAGGACTAATAATGGACCTAGTACACTCCCTAGGGGGGTGCCAATGCTTGTATCAAAAGTGTCTGACATTGCTTCATCAATTTTTATTTTTTTTTGCCTATTAGAAAAGATTTTACCCACTCATTTACTGGCCCACGTAAAACCAAATTAAAAAGTTTCAAAGAGAAAAAATCTTTGTTGATGGTATCAAATGCTCTCGTAAGATTAAATAAAACATCGGTCACATATTTGTTTTCATCTAATTCAGCATACACATGTTGAATAAACATAAAGTCGATAGTACCTGATTCAGTAGAGTGGCCTCACCTGAATCCATGTTGACAGTCTATTAAAATATTATTATGATCTGTAAAATAGAGAATGCGATTGTAGACTACCCTTTCAATAATTTTTGAAAAAACGCTTAATAAGGATATCGGACGATAATTTTCAACATTGTGTGGGGTCGCCTTTTTTTAAAAACCGGAATAACTACATTCACTTGACATATTATTTCCAAAATATTCAGTAATTTTAATTATATTTTATTAAGAAAATAATTGTATATTGTACAACGTACGTTGCTGATGTGTGATATATCTAATTAAAAATACAAATTGAACTCTTTTGATATTCACAAAGTATAGATGTTTTATATCTGTATTTACCTAGCTTATGCTAGTTATATATGGCACCAATCTTTGAATATAAAATAATTTTAAAATATCAATATTTTGAGCCCACCGTTCTTTCTATTCAAAATATTTCAGTTTCTCCCGATGTCCATGCAATTAAGTAACATTTATTTTTTTCACATATATATATAGAGAAGTCCCTGTATTTTACGGTAATAATTATTGTGATTCACATTGACTATAGCAGTTTCATTTTCATAATAAACAATAAAATTTTTATCACTACGTAAGTACTCAGATAGTGACAAATTTCTAAATTTATAAGGGCACTTCACTTCAATACTAGCATCATCGCTGACTATCCCATCAGGATTGGCTCCCAAACAACCGCAATCGTGTAACCACAAGCCCGAAGGTGAAACATCAAAAGCAGTTTTTTGCTTAAAATCTTCTATTGCAGTAACTTCATTATACTTTCTCCATTGCACTGCCTTTACAGAATTTAAACTATAACCTTTAACAAGGTTTTTGCATAACGATGGGGGAAATTTATTTCTTCTGCAAGCACCTAATACACTACCAAATTTACTGGCCGTTAAACGATATTTGTGGGCTACCAACCAGGTTTCATTTGAGACTTGTCCTTCTGTAGGTATACTGTTTAATTAAATTTATCTTTTCCATATTTACTGCAACTTTTTGAAGAAAATATGTTTCCTTATTTTCAGCATTAACATACTTCGAAGAAAATAAAATGTCCTCTAAGTATATGAGGTACAAATACTTAATGAAGGAGGTGCGTAAAAGCCATGGTAAATCCTACTTTGTTTGTACCTAGATTTTTCTTAAACCTTGCTATTTCTTCCTCTAACGCATATCTCTTTACACCACAAGCAGCTTGTAAAGGATATATGTCAGATATTTTTTTTCTTGCAGTTCGCCGTGCATTCACTGCATTCGTACATTCCATGAGCAGGAAGTGTGGGTAACACTGATATTATAATGACCGTATAATATTAAAGCTGCCATATGGCGACAAATAATTTGCCCTCTTGGACATAAGCAAGCATTTGGCATCTATAATTTTGTCCTGATCTAGAGTTACCTACAAAATAAATATTAGATTAAGTACGTGATATCACAATTGTTTATATAAGGTAAGGTGGGGTAAGTGCGAATTTGGGGCAAGTGCGTCATCGACCCCCAGAAATTGCAAATACCGTTATTTTTCGAGTTTCCTTGATTTATCAGTTTTGCACAACTCTTGGCGATAGCGCGCAACGGTTCAAACGTCTCCACACTCATATTATAACATGTGGCCATCAAGATAATAAGGATATTTTCAAGATTACGTCACTTTCATTTGATTTCACAAAAGAGTTAATTACTCTTAAATGGGAGGAGACAATTAAATACCGTAAACAGCAAAAGAAAAATCAAAGTAATAGTTAAGCGGTCTTGCCCGAGAAATTCTCAATATCAACTTAGATACCTCGTTCTCACAGCCAAAGACGCACTTGCCCCTAATGACGGGGCAAGTGCGTTTTTGTAACTATAAAAATTTTAAAATTCACGAAAATTTTACATCTGCAAATATTAGTTTGGTATTGGTATTATAAAACGGAAATATTCCAAAAAGTATGTAAAAAATTATTTGATCAGTTTTGCTGAAAAACAAAGTAGTTATGATTTTGTAAATCGTTATTAACCAATTTTGGGGGTGCACTTGCCCCACCTTACCTTATAATAAACCTCAACAAGATAAGTTTTCTTTTTCATGCTAGCCAATACATTTCCTTATAAAATCGGAGTCTAAATGCTACTGTCATAAACCATTTCGGTGACATGACCACTTTTGAACGCATTTTCACCACTTTTTAGTTAAGTACTATTATTCTTAAAATACTCATGTATTGTTGAAACACTAGTAATGTTACTCTGCCATTGTATCTGGAACAAGTAAGAAGTTTAGTTTTGTTTCACTGGTTTGCTTGAGATTTTCTTAAATCATTTAAGTGAGGTTAAGTGGCGTTTAATAATTTGCATATTTCTTTCATATTACAGCAATAATTTGCGAAATTTGTATGTAAACAACATTTAGAAATCATATTTGTTTAATACTAACCTTAGCTGTTTCTTAAAATCACCAAATAATAATAAATATTTGTATAATAATAAATGACATATATGACAAACCACTTCCAAATATTTGTTTGGGTTCAGTCTCTTGACATAATCCGTCAAGTGACGTCATCACTAATTACGCGTATTTACATTTATGATATTTCCATTAAATGACGTTCAGTTCAGTTTCCTTTGGAACTGAACTACACTGAACTGAACTGAACTGTTTTAACAAATTACACCAGTGAATAATTTGGTATACCTACTGACGCATGACGTTAGGAACGTTGAAAAAGTGTATTTTAGATAAATATAAAAAAGTATAATTGCATTTTATTAAATATTCCATTAATCAGTAGGGATTTCTTTTAAAGTATTTCCCAGTGAAATTTATATTAAAAGTGAAAGGGTGTAAAATATTTGATAATTGTTCAAACTTAAAAGTATGCATAATTATCACTTTAAACTTGCAGTTATACACAATTGTAAGCTTAAAAGGACAATTATAATTATAATTGTCACTTTGAACTTGCAATTATGTACCTATAATTGTATTGATTATTGTCAGTTCAAACTTACAATTATTATACATAATTTCTACTTTCATAAGTTTAAACTAACAAATTAACAATTATAAAATATTATACACCACGTCCGTTCTACGCTTTCGAACAATTCTGTATTTTTGTATTTATTAGATATGGAGAATAAACGGCTAAGAGCCTGCTGGGCATAATAGGGCTTCGTGGCCGTTTCAGAATTGAAATGTGCACATGTAATTTATTATAGAAGCTGCGTTTACTACGTAAATCGTACATAGAGATTGAATAACAATAAAAATTCTCTCTGACGATGCTTAATAGTTAATAAACCGAGACGTATGTAGATATAATAATTTTCATTTAAACTTATCGAAAAATCCTAAATTACACATTAAGGTGAGTTGTTCATTGATAATAGTATATTTTTTTAAATCAGTGGTTTTCAATGTTTGTTCAATACTTACTCTGGTATGGCTTAAGTCACTTCTACGGAATCTTTGCAATTTTTGGAATATGGTTCCGTGGTGGTCCCTTAATAGTTGACTAATCTATGTCAAGATGAGCATTATCAGCAAGAATCGGAAGCATGTTTTTCTTAACGAAAATTGGGCGAATACGAGTAATAACGCAAAGCGATTTCTTCAGATTTGTATTAAAATTGGTAGTTAGGTATTTCCGGAGTGGCTGATACTGAATCTCATGTCAAAAGTTAAACATTTAAAATGACAAGTTTCTTAAGGTTGTCGTAATTGCAAAATTTTTAAAGATTTACATAAAATTTTGAACATGGGATATGCGGATCCTCTGATAACGAATCTGATGTTACTTATAATTTAAAAATTCAAAATGACGATTTTTTTTTATTTTGTAGAAACTGCATAAAAAAGCACTAAAAAGAGCGAAAAAAAATTTTGGAAGAAAATTGAACTTCTTTTAAAGAAACGACCACTAAAAATTATGAAATAAAATTTCTGGCTTGTTTTTAGGGATAGACGAGACGGGCAACGGGCCCGAGCGCACGGTTTTGGGGGCTCAAATTCTGCCTGCCACGTCAGAAATTTTAAGGGTAATATTTTTGTGATTAAAATTCAGTGTTCATTTATTTAGTACTAAAATTATGGAATTGTACATGTGGCGTATCTAGAGTGGGTAACAACCGGCTTCCCATTCGTGAAAATATTTTTTAGAACAGCCTGTTTAATCCATGTGGTTGCCACAGTTTAAATTTAGTCATAGGAGATGCATCAAAGTCTCCATGAAATCAGTCTCCCTCTTTGGAGTACTTCAGATACTGTATATTCTATTTGCGGTCTCTACAAAATGCTAGTGCATTGTTAGTGTCCATCTTTAACAGTGAATAAGCGAAACAAGGGAGTATAGAGTTGAGTTAAAATTGTAAGATAACAGTTTGTTGAGATACAAGAAGCTCTCATTAGCGTTGAAGAGAATGTTAATTATCCCCTATTCTCCTCAGATGCAGTCTTTGGCTATTTATTTGGAAGATTTTGCTTTCATTGTGACTCTTGTTAGTTGGTGTGATCTACTTACTATTCCAAGTGAACCTAGTCAGCAAGTCATTGCAATCAAAAGGTATGGATCTCACTGAATGTAACCGTCTTTTGAACAACTGCATAATGTTTGTAAAGGGATATTGAACCTCCGGCTATATTTCTGCTGTAATAACGGCAAAGGAAATAGCATTACGTATAGGAGTTGACAGTATATTCACAGCGTCCAACCGGCATACGAAGAAGAGAGAAGCGAATGTTTGATTATGAGTCAACATAATGCAGAAGAAAACTACAAGGCTACAGTGTTGGGGATTCCTATACAACATAAGGGCATTACCAGAGAAAAAACAACGTTTCAAGCTCTGCAAAAACTCAGAACTCACACAGATGAATTAAAGGAAATACAGCCCAGTACGGCACACAAAACATCCGCCTATTCAATGGAAGTGTTACAGCACATCAATAAATCACAAACGCATGGATTATTTCCAAACATATGGGTAGCTCTTCGGGTTCTTTTAATAATACCGATTAGTGTTGTCAGAGGGAAGCGAAGCTTTAGCGTAGCAAGCTTAAACTAATAAAGACATACCTAAGGTCGAGGCTATCCTCGCTAGCTATTTTATCTATAGAAAATGATATTTCTTCCAACATCGATTATAAAAATGCAAGTTTCATTTGCGGCAATGAAGATTAGAAGAGTAAACTTCACATGAAGATCATGTAAAAATCATTATTTTCAAACTCATGCAATAAGACCGTAATTAGCTTTACTTATTATTTTACTATTAATTATTTATACAATAATCTGGCTAATAGACGTTTTCGTTTTTCGTGTTTCTATTAACTTATAGGAGGATTTATGTTTTTTTGGGAACGGGGTACAAAATACTAGTTTTGCCCGGTTCCATTTTGTCTAGAAACGGGCCTTCATGGCCGTTCGCTTACTAAAGGTAATAGTCGCGTCATTTTGACATTTTACCTCTAAAGAAAAAGTACAGAGTCAATCGACTTTATTTTTGTTGCAAAAAGTTCAGAGAAGCATTTAGAAAAAACAGCACCTTTTATTTTTTTGGCGGAAATTGTTTAATTCTTTGTCCAATAATTGGCCAATAGTAATGGCCCATTTAATTAAATTAATTGCAAAATTTGTTATCATAAATCATACACAATATGCCATAGAATTAGACGAAAATGGTTACTTGGGGGTTTTTGGCGTCGCTGACCACGATCTGAAGTCCAATTTGGGAAATTTAAAATGACGGACCGGAAATCGGGCCATTCTTCAGAAAAAATGAGAATGGATATCTTGGTCTTGAAAATCCGTACTCGAGGGTTCTCGAGGTCGCTAATTCCGAATCCGAGGTCTAATTTTGTAAATTCAAAATGGCGGACCGGAAGTAGAATCAATTTCTCGGGAAAAGCTCCTATCTTTTTCGTTCTTGGGTTGAAAATGAGTACTAGGGAGTTTCCTATATCGCTGATCTATAATCGGAGGTCCAGTTTACGAAGTTCAAAATGGCGGACCTGAGTAACAGTCCATTTCTCCGGAAAGCTTGTGTTCTTTTCTTTTTTGGGTTGAAAGTGAAAACTCGGTGCTGATAACGAATCTGATGTCCACTTAGGGAGAATTCAAATTGGCGGACCGGAAGTAGTATATTTTTCAGTAAATACCCGTATTTTTCATATTTTCAGCCCAATAAATTAAAAAATATGAGGTTTTCCGGAGAAGTTGACTGTTCTTCCGGTCCGCTATTTCGAATTTGATAAATTGGATGATTCGTGATCGGTGACCTCAAAAACCCCCGAGTACTAATTTTCAGCCCAAAATCGAAATAAATACGAGTATTTTCTGATAAATTGACTCTACTTCCGGTCCGCCATTTTGAATTTACCAAATTAGACCTCGGATTCATAATCAGCGAACCACATTGGACTTTAGATTCGTGATCAGCAACCCCAAAAACCCTCGAGTAACTATTTTTGTCTAATTCTATGGCATATTGTGTATGATAACAAATTTTTCAACTAATATAATTGAATTGGCCATTAATATTGGCCAATAATTAAAAAAGAAATGAAACCAAACATTTCCGCCAAAAAATAGAAGGTACTGTTTTTTCTAAATGCCTTTCTGAAATTTTTGCTTTTTTTTTCGGGGTTTTCAGAGTTTTCATGCTGAAATGACGCGACTATAATAAGTTTCGTGTTATCTAATATCACCATTGAGATCGATTAAAAATACTTTCAGTTTGTTAGGTATTTGTTGTCAAAACACGATGTGCGCACTCTACTTGCAAATTTGAATAAACAATTCCATTTCTTTCCGTAAGTCTGAGCTTAGAGCAACAAAGTTGTGTTTATTTTAAAACTAAATAGGTACCTATATGGTTAAGAAAATAGATTCCGCTTTAAACACAACAATTAATTAATATACCTATACCTATTAACTATTTTACCTACACATTCACCGGTACGTTTCGTAGTTACCGCCCAGACAGTCAAATTTTTGCATAGCGAGAAGCGTAAATCTTAGTAGACACTTCCTTGCCCTACGCGCTTCCGAATCAAAACAAAACTCTGCCGCATGCCGTCTGGCCCGTCTGCAACACTGCACCGAGTTCGCGAAGTTTAATTGTGTTTGTATGTTTTTCGAAGCATTTGAACGGAAAAAATAACAACTCGTTTCATCACACTGTGCCATATTTTTTGTGATTTAATAAGTTTTGCGCATTGTTAGCGTTGTTTAGTGAAGTTATAGTTATGTTGTTGTTTGCCTGGATTTCGTAAAACAAACTGAAATACGGTAAGTCGAAATTTCAATTAACTATTTATTATTTGACACAAATTTGCTTCCTGTTAATGAGTTCTTCGTTCTGCACCATCCAGGTGTAAAATATGAGGATGCTGCTGCTGTAATAAGCTACCAAACAGGCTGAATCTTTACTTTGGCAAATTATTTTATGAATTAAAATAACTTGCATTTTAAAATGATGGGATGACGGGAAAGGGCTTATCTTTTTCATAGACAATTCGAAGTCATGAATAATTTTCTTGTGAAAATTATTTCGAATCGAAGCACAACTTGCTAGCAAAAGTTTAAGTAAAACCGAGAACTAAATTTCGGTTACCAATTCAAGCATGTGAGAGTTTCGATAAGAAAATTTCACACCTAAATATAATAAAAATAATAATTTATACATATAGTGTAGGCAAACTAGCATTTCTGACTAAAAAGTTTACCGAATGAATACATTTTGACGAAACTGTGAATTTGTAAACTAGCAAAATGGAGGTAAATTAAAAAAAAACAAAATGGATTTTTAGATATTTTGACGAAAAATAACAACTTTTTACTCTTGTAAATTTTTCAAAAAGATCTCCGAGATATAGCAGTTCGAATTATTCCAAAAGGGAGGGAAGGAGGTGGAATAGAAAGTGACGAGAAAGAATCCAAAAAAATTCTGGTGAATGTATTATTAAAATATTTGACTTTTTTTCCTTTATGACTTTTTCCTAAAGTGCACTCTGTCCAGTTTTTCTGGAAAAATACGAAAAAGGACCCTTATCGGAATTTCGTAAACTATGAAATTTAAAAATCTGGAAAAATTCAGACGTATAGGTTAAGATATTCTTTAAACTTTTGGTCTCTTGTAATTTTTTGTAACATGCATATTTTCCGAGTTTTCAACAGTTTTCACGATCCAAAAACGTGTTTTTGATCGTTACGAAAATATTACAATTGTATGTAAATCAAGAGCAAAGTGTCATTGTTTCAATAGAGATTATTTAACAAATGTTCTGTATTTTCTAAACATGAATAGAAAATTGCAGAAACATTTAAAAAACAAAAATATACAACTCTAGCTAAAAAAATATGGTAATAACTAATAATAAATTGTTTAAATACCTATGGGTTGTATAAAAAACGTTCTGTATTTTCAAGATACAAGACAGTTGAAAAGTTAAAAAAAAACTACAACTTGATTGTTTCCTGAAAAAAGTTCACAATAAACAAAACCTATTAACTGTCAATTGTATAAAAAGCGTTCTGAAGTAGAATCTGCTTAATCAAGGACAATTTGTGCCAAAAAATAGCAAATAATAAACACCAAGAATACCAAACAGTTTATTTTTGCTCTTTTAGGATCCTGAAACAAAACCTCATGGTTTAATTTAATAAGCAATTGTTAACGCATATTCTGAACAATCCTGAATAAGGGAGTTTGTGTGCAATTTTTAATTCACATTTTTACTATTCTATTGAAAATGTATTTAGAACGTATTTTTTCCATAAGAAATACATGTTAAACTTCATGATTTCGAAGACACGTGCTAACATTAACCTCGGTGTTAACTAATTTTTCTCAAACTTGAAGATTTTTTTTGGAATTTCGGAACTGAAATAAACTTGAGCCACCTTAATGCAAACTACTAGATTTGTCCTAAATGAGGTGTAAGATCTTAAAATAGCAGACTGTGTGAAGATAAAAATTGTTCTTTATTTCTTTATAGTATACAGGGTATCCCAATAAAAACTCCCAGGCCGGATATATTCTAAACGAATAGAGATATTTTAATTCTGTAAAAGCCAATTTGTAGAGCATAAAGAGAGCTTCATTTTTGAATATAATTGTTTTTCAAATATATCAGTATATAGGTGGCGCTGTGCTCTAAAGAAATATTTCGATGGGAAAAACTTTATAATGGGGTTTATGTGAAAGACATTGCATTTCTAAGCAGATTATGTTCTAAAAAGAAATACCATAAAACTAACCGTTTTCGAGATATTTGAGTCCAAAAGTTGGCATTTGCCAATATTGAATAATTGTAATCTCTTTCACATTTCAGTCCTCTAAGTGGGATAATCTGTATTTAATTTACAAATTTTAGAAGAAAATATTTAAAGAATTTTTCATATATTTAATTGCTTTGTTATTAGGTTAGATTATAATTAAAAATGTTTGATATCTAGTGAGTATAATAACTCTTATACCTTATGAATTAAATACAATTAAAGTTACCTTTGGAATAATAGTTTTGACATTTCTTAATTTCAATCACATTTTGTTTATTGGTGTGTCAATAGAACTGTATTATTGTACCTAATTATTGTTTTTTTTGTGAATATTTATTATTAAATGTGGTTTCTCATACAAATGAAGATAAATTAAACATGATTTTAATTTATGGGGAATGTCGTAAAAATGCTTCGAGAGCTGTAAGTTTATATGAAATACGTTTTCCTGACAGACCTTTACCAGATCGGAAAATTTTTGTAAGTTTGTGTTCTAATTTGAAAAATTATGGAGGTTTTAAGAAACCAAAAACAACAAAAGGAAAAATAACTGCAACTGATGAAAATATTGCATTGGTATTACATCAAGTAGAAAATAACCCAACATGTCAGTACGCAAGTTGACGGAAGAAACAAATATTGCACGTTCCACCTGCCACCGAATTCTTAAAACAAATAATTTTTTTCCATATAAAGTACATTTAGTTCATCATTTGATTCCAGGGGACAATGAGCGGAGATTAGATTTTTTGACGCAATTTTCAATTCTCTTAGAAGAAAATCCAAATCTTTTAGATACAATTATGTGGAGTGATGAAAGTCGATTCCACAACAATGGAGTAATCACCAACACATAATTGTCGTTACTGGTCTTAAGAGAATCCTAGATGGATGAGATATACCAGATCCCAGAACCGTTTTGGAGTAAATGTTTGGTGTGGTATCGTTAATGGTTACATTGTTGGCTCATACCTCTACCACGAGACTTTAATAGGTGAAAGATATTTACAATTTTTGCAAAATGATTTAAAAGTACTATTAAGGAATTTACCAGCTCAGTTGCATAATATGTGGTTTCATCAGGATGGAGCGGGCCCACATAATCATCACAACGTTGTTAATTATTTAAATCAAACATACCCAGGAAGATGGATTGGTACCAATGGAGTACTTAGATGGCCCGCTCGATCTCCTGACATTACTCGATTAGACTTTTATTTATGGGGATTCTTAAAAAGAACCAATAGAAGACACGGTAGATATTTATAATAAAATTTATGCTAGTGTAGCCGCCATTTATCGGCATACATTATTAAAAGTTTGTAGATCCGAACTAATTAATAGGTTTACGATGTGTGTTAATGAAAATGGCAATAATTTTGAACACCTATTAAAATAGGTATTTTAATTTCATTAGTTCGTAAAAATTGTTTTATGTTCGTAATTGTTTCTTTATTGTTTAAATGTTTGAATTATATGATAAATAATATTTTTAGTTTTTTTTCTAAGGGATTTTAATCGTAAAATTTTTCTTAATTTAAAATAGATATATTTTTTAAAACGACTGCTTAGAAAATGTCAAAAAATTAGGGCATGTTAGTAATGCTATATATTAATAAAAACGTACAGATTTTTTGAAATCCTAATTTTTTTCTTCAAAAAAAATTAAGAAGAATTCCTTGTTTTGCATATAACATTGTTACCTTTGAAGCGCACCAATAAAAAAAAAATTCTATAAAATATTTGTGCCCATGCATTGTTCTTTAAGGCCCAGCAACTCATATGGTAGGGAATAAGGAGATAGATAACTTTAAGCCCTACTGTAAAAAGATATCTTTTCTTTTTCCCCTCACTTCGTTTTCCACATGTTTAAAAGAAACCGTGTAAGTCGCGTTTTTGTTGAAAACATTGTTAATAATGTTTTATCTTATAAGTTTATCTAGTAGGATTGATCAGTTTTGATACTGAAAACTTTCAATATGTTTTAATCAAAACTGGAATAATTTTACATTTTTCACATAAAATCAAAATAAAGAGTGTACCTAGATATAAAAAAAAATACAGGACGTTCCTTTAAAAAAATAAATATATTTAATATTCACAAAGAATATTTATTACATTATTTTTTCGTTAATGCTATTGAAATCTACACAGAAAACAAGTTAAACATGTATATTTTTTATCTATCCACATGTTAGGTACATTTGCATTTTGTGAAATAAAATGTATATTTGATATTATTTTAATTTTTATTCAGTGATAATTTTCTGTTTCAAATAACTAAAAAACATCACGATAAAAAAAATTTTAAAACTCACCGAACTCTGCTGCTAGCACCACGTCCAGGCGGAGGCCCCACAGTGGCCTGCAGCGTCACATTTTTTGCGTTCCTCAGCTCATAAATAGTCTTATTTTGGGCGGCCGCCGCCGCCGCCAACTGCCCCGCACTGGTCCGCGGCAATCTCGACGACACACCCAGGGTGCTAGCGACACTCACCGCGAACACCAAGAGCAGGCACCACCCGGCACCCCTCATCTTAACCAATTGATCACTCACTCACAACAAAAAAAAAGTCCCCGAGAGAGCCACTATCGTTTTATGTACAGTTCAACTGGAAAATGTCCTGATGATGTAGTCCAAGTTGGATGAAACGTCGGCGATTTATTGTAGAGCGTGCGCCAGATACACCTGTCACTTTGGAGTCTCCTGCTTCAATGAGTCCTTCTGTACTACTGACCAGCTTTGGCCAGACACGCTTTTGGTCGGGGTTCGCTATGTCTTTACTTTCACTCGGTCGTAGGTGCTTTGAGAACGATGTTGTCAGCTTAGGTCAAAAGCAATTTTGTGTGATATCGCTGATGGAGTGGTAAATCACGTCGAACTGTATTATATCATTTTTATTTTTGTTCAAACGGATCCCATGGGGAGTCAGATAATGGTTTCGATGAAATCCTGCGAGTGCTTTTAAATTACTAGATATCGCGTGCCGGTGAATATTACAGTTCTTGTAAACTTTGTGTACTCACTTACCGCATGTTGTGGTGAAGTTGGACATATCGGAACACTTACACGAGTTGCGTTCGGAGAACTGTCGAATTCATATTATAGTCTAGGCAAAGGGGAGTTTTAGAAAGAAACTGTCAACCGGGTTCTTTCAGCGGAAATATGTACCTCCCAACTAGCAATTTAATATTTTATAAAAGTTGTAAAAACGAGACAGTTATAAATGCACAATTGGCATCATCTAATAAAATATTTCAGTCGCTGTTGATATTTTGTAACGCCTATTGGAACCGTTACAAAATGATTATATAAACATTTCCGCAGGCCTTATAAAAATTCAGTACCATCACTATATAGCAATTTTGTTAAAGCTTTATTTAATTGTACTGTAAAACACAGTTCACTGTTTGTCAACTTACTCCTGTAAAATAACTAAACAACTGTTTTATAAGAGCTTTTAAATAGTCATTATTAGAAAAATTCTGCTTTATACACACAAATAAAATAAAATAATTTCTTAAGGGGGCCATTTCCAAGAAAGAGATATCCGATATTTATTATTTTTGGCCATAACTTTTGGTTCTTGGTACCCATATTTAAAGGAACTATAAGACTACCAAGTAGAACTATAACAAGACTATTACTATGAATTTTCACTTAATAATTTCAGTGGTTTGCAAAATTTAAATTTAAAGATTATGCTAATCTTCCTATTTCGTAGTTTTAAATCTAACTATTTTGGAAACGACTGGAATTATTGAGTGAAAATTCATAGTACAGTCTTGTTATGGTTCTGGTTAGGTAATGTTATTAGACGAGTAAAATTGGGAAGCAAAGACGCTTAGTTTCCGAGAAAAAAAAAACTGGCGTAGAACCAAACCAGACTTGGTTCGATTCTTTAATTAGGTGATCGTGTACATGAAACCACTTTTCACGGCATTTTCTGATGGTCAGGAACTTTTTTATTTCGAAAAAACTGTAAAAAAATGATTTTTCCATGAAACATGTTTTTTAACGTCCCCACCGTTATATCTTTAAAAATAATTGTGCTATAGAACTGATTTTTTTTTAAATTGAAATAGACACAATAACGCTTCTAACTATGTACAATGTGATTATAAAATATATATTTTTTAATCGTTAAAATAATAGCAAACTTAAAGTTGTTATTTTCGTGAATGTATTTTTCAGCAATCGACAAAATGTTTTATTTATGAAAATATGTATATACATGCTGTGAACAAATTGAAGCCAATATATGAAAAAAGTTTTTAGAATCATAATTTTTGATGTGCAGGTTATAGTATGTAGTCAGCGATTTTTTTAAAACCGGCTAAAACATATTCTTGCGCGCCCGGCTCTCATTATACTGCTTACCGCCTGCGGACTACGGTTGTTGGGTTTATGTGTACTAATCGGGCTTTTATTAACAGCTCCAAAATAGGTACGAACCTAAAGGCGCGTCTCCATTATCGTCGGCTTTGCCGATCGGCATTTGTTGGCAAGTGGGTACGTACAATTCGGCTTATGCCGGTCGGAAACTTCAAGAGAATCCAAGCCGAATATACTAGTGGGGCAATGCCGATCGGCAAAGCCGACCATAATGGAGACGCGCCTTAAGGTATGAACCTACCTTTTGTTGTTTTAAGGAAAAAAATAATTAAAAGCAGGTAAATATAAATCATTGTTATAAAGTAAGTACCTACCTAATAAGTAGGTTATTACACATTTTTGATTGAATTAAACCAAGACTCAGGAATAAAACAACTTTATTTTTTTGCAACTATTTTTCTATTGACAAATGAGTATTTAATTACGTAGGCCCTGCGTTAAAAGCATTCTAGTTCGTCTGTACATTCATCGAAACCTTTAAATAACTATTTCAAGTATGACATTTACACGCGTTACAACATTTTAGGCCTTCTTTAACACAGTCATATTTTCGATTTTCACAATTTTTATCTGAACAATAAATACTGTTATGGATTTCCACCTTTTTGGGAAACACCCTGTGTGAATCCGTGGGTTCTAAATAATTTTAACAAGAGATTAAACCCTACTAACACTGTATTTAACTATTTACTGACTACAATACTTCAAATTCACTTTATTTACTATTTATCTAACCTCACTTTTCACTTTTCTACTTGTTCACTTTTATAAACTGCTTTCTTCATAAAACTTCCCCTTCCGCGCTGGTAATCGCGCCTTATGTACTCCGAATTTGACTCTCTAGATCCATCTAGAAACATTCAAGAATCTTCTCCAACAATATTCCAGAAAAGTCCATTTTATTCTGACAGCTCCCAGTCACAATTAGTAGGCATAGGCGTATCATCTCTAATTCCAAGGGGGTGTAATTCATAACAATACTTAATGAAAATATTGTCCAAACATCGTCACTTAAATTCCGTCCTGAACCATGTGCATTTATAAGTGTAGTTGGCATATTGCTTCTGTACGATTTCTAAGTTGATACATAAACCTGCAATAGTTAACTAAATGTATAAGATAGGAAATCCATTATTTAAATATATATGTTTACCTTAAAAGAAGGGGTGGTAAAAGGTACCTTTAGTTGAAGGAAGTTCCGTTTGCTGTTGTTGCTAATTTGATCCTTAGGTCGTTTAATATCTGAATTTATTTATTTTTGTTTTTGTACAATACTAGAATCAATTTCGTAAAGATTTTTAAAGCTTCGTCTTTAGACAGCAATGGCAGTTCCGATAATTTTTGAAAAACAACAATATTCTTTAAGAACATCAAACGCATATTTTTTAAATATTTTTAAAAAACCATTAGTGGTGTCGCAACCAGTAAAACAATGAAGACAAGAACAAACTGTACTTCATAAACTTTGCACTACCTTCTATATTGACAAAAATTGTCTGCTAGTGCCGGGTCCAAGTTGCATAAATAAATTAGTTCCATTTAAGTCAAAGTAAGTAAAATTAATACATCTGTATCAACTGACTTCACCAATATTTGTTTGCTAAATTTAGTTTCGTACATTGCATGCAAAACCATCCTGGTATTTTCCTGTTTGCTAAATAGATTTTTGGTCATTTCTGAATGACGTTTATGTAGTGAAACTACTTTTTCTGTTAATTTAAATCCTCCATCTATTATTAATATTTCGTATTCGATTAAGTACTGTGCAGAATCTGTTGCAAATCGGCGCGGCGCGGCGGCACTATATAATTGCAAAAAACGTTCATGTTTTCAAAACATGTCTACCTATACGACAGTCTATATGATATTTTAATTAAATTTCGTCATTTAAAATATTATCTTTTCTGACACAATATTTCCGCGATGTCGTCTTTTTTCAGCACTAGATATTAGTGACAACAAACCTTGTATTCTAAGGTCTTGGTACCACAGATTTGTCATCATCCCGCGCAATTTTCGTACAAATAATGCACTCCATTATTTTAGAAAACTAAATTGCGAATATTCTACAACATCGCATTTATTTAACAGTATTTATACGTATACTCTAAATCCCGCAAACTACTAATATACGATTCAAATGTATTGACCCCTCATTTTAACCGCGAATGTCTCAAAAATGGCGGACCAGAGAAAAATTGAAAAAAATATGTGTTCATTATGTGTCTATTGTAAATTATTCACTGAAGTTTGAATAATGTACATTGGACGGTTTTGAGGTTCTATTAAGTTATATTGAAAAATGCCCTACTTGCAAAATTTTAGAACAAAAAATTATGAAAAAAATTCGTCGTACAAAAAATACCATGCCTTATCGGCATCTAAAATATTATTTATGTAGTAGGCACATTTTCAAATATATAATGGATTTAAAACTGGTATTGTCAAAATATCCTTAAAAAGTAGGACATTTTTCAATATAACTTAGCAGCACTTCAAAACTGTCCAATGTACATTATACAAATTTCAGTGAATGATTTACAATAGACACATAATTTTTTCAATTTTTACCGTTCCTCCGTTTTTGAGATATTCGCGGTTAAGGTGAGGGGGCAATACATTTGAATAGTATATTAGTTAGACGCATCTTATCCTACCTTCCATACGCGGTGTACGTACCTAGATTGTGAGCCGCAATAATACATATGACTAATTTAGTGCGCTTTAAAAAAAATCGCTGTTGCCAAACGATACACATTGGGAAAAAAATAATTATATCAAAAACTTTTCTAATGTTTGGGCTACATTTGCTTCACTGTATGTATATAAAAATTTTCAAAAATAAAAAAAGTTTATCGATTGGTGAAAATTGTAATACGTAAAATTCAAATATCTAGTTTTCCTAATTTTTAAGGAAATGAAAATGCGAACTGTGTAAAAACCATTAGTACAGTTAAAAGCGCTATTGTGTGTACTTTAATTGAAAAAAAAACAACGTCGATAGCAACATTAGTTTTGAAGATATGACGGTGGAAACAAAAAAAAAACACATTTTATTTAAAATACAATATTTTCCCTTTTTTTTAATTAAAAAGGTCCAGACCACGAAAAAATGTCGTGAAATACGATTTCATATGCCCAGTGACATGCTTAACAAAACCTACCATGTTTGACTTGGTTCTACGCCAGAAAAAAAAAACGGCACGATAGAGTCTTGAATTCGCTCCTCTATATAGTTTCTTAAAATATTCGTACTAAGAAAAAAAAAAGTAAAAAATAATAAATGTTTCCCTATCGGCTGTCTCTTTCTTGGAAATGGCTACCTTAAATGTACCTATCCTAAAAGTTGCAACAAGTATTTTTGACACTAAGAGCATATGGCAATGTGATTTAATACTAGCTACCCAACAACCTATTATAATTATTTAAGAGACATTTCTGGCTTACGACTGCAATTTTTGATGCAGAGGAAATTTTACTGTGAACTATGGCCGTGGTTTTAATACATTTTTAACGCGCCCCACATTTGATGATTTTTAATAATTTTTGAAATTTTATAAATATAGATTTTATGAATTTGAGTTATTTGCAATGTAACTTACACTATTTTGTTTTAGTAGTCAGAAACTGTATAATTAGTTTCTGACTCCATAAGTTCTAATAAACCTTTGATATTTGAAATTTTCATAATTTGTCATATAACGCTGACCTTTTAAGATGGCTTCCCTCTATAAATTACTTTTGTGTTAGTAGAAAGCATTTCAAGATATTTAAACTATTGGACGATTCCTATAAAACATCTATAAAATAAAGCGCCTTATTGTAACTTTTACGTGAATCTTATAATATAATATATAATAATAAACAGAATTGATTCAGTTTGCATAAATACAGGGTGTAATTAGTTTCATGTCATTAAAAAAAATTGGTGGTAGGGAACGGCAAGAGAAACAAAAAAATCTTATATAACATGGGGTCTAAAGCTCATAGTTTTGGGGAAAAAAAAATAAACAAAAATTTCGCAAATTTTCAATAAAATTTTTTGAGAATTGCTGGAATATTGAGGTAGGTTTAGATCTAGATCTGATTTGAAGAAAACTATACTCTAACTCTTCCTTGTGCAATATTTTAGTTACTGTCGGTGTTTCGTTATGTACACACGTCCAACCCGCCGTTCGTTGTTTTTGTTATTTTTGAATCATAAGTTACTACTTGGGCGAAAAACGTTTCAAAGGCTAAGCATTTCCAATAAACAGAATATATTTTCTTACTTTTTATTGGGTATTTTGCCACTGAAAAATATTTAAAAATTTTAATGAAAAAACCTCTGCGCCAAACGGATCAGACAGAGGTTGGTTCTTGAACACTTGACTGTTTCAAAAAGTCTCACACCTAAAAATATATAAAATAGAACAATGTAATAAACTAAAAACTGAAAATTAAAGCTATAGGTAAGTATTTAACGTTTCGGAAGAGAATCTACTTCCGTTCTCAAAACTTTTTTGGCCGTCAACCATGACAGTTCTTTGTTTATGTATTTCCATAGTCACGTGAGACATTAAATTATATTTATTTTATTTTTACTTACTTCGTATCTAAGGATGGGCAACCAACTAGTACAAAAAGCTATTGAATAATTCGAAACGCATCTATCCTCGTTTAACAAAATAATCGCGGATTCTTTAAGTTTTCTTTTTGTTCCGTTGCTCTCTTTTTTCAAAATCTTGGCCGAGTCCCATTTAATGCTGTGATTATTATCCCACGCGTGTTCACAAATTTTGGATTTTTCAAATTCTCTCCTTCTAGCGTAATTTCTATGTTCACCAAGCCTTACATTGAAAGGTCTAGATGATTCACCTACGTAATGTCTTCCGCACTCACACGGAACACTATAAATGCAATTCTTTGAATTTTTTGTACTAGTTGGTTGCCCATCCTTAGAGACGAAGTAAGTAAAAATAAGATAAATATAATTTAATGTCTCACGTGACTATGGGGTGACTATGGAAATATATAAACAAAGAACTGTCATGGTTGACGGCCAAAAAAGTTTTGAGAACGTAGTAGATTCCCTTCCGAAACGTTAACTACCTATAGCTTTCATTTTCAGTTTTTAGTTTATTACATTGTTCTAGTTTATATATTTTTAGGTGTGAGACTTTTTGAAACAGTCAAGTGTTCAAGAACCAACCTCTGTCTGATCCGTTTGGCGCAGAGGTTTTTTCATTAAAATTTTTAAATATTTTTCAGTGGCAAAAAACCCAATAAAAAGTAAGAAAATCTGAATATGCCACAAATAAACAAATACAGACAAACAGAATATATTTCATGAAACTGTAAATAAATTCATTTTAGGCCTCTGTTCTCATTTTTAACTTCCGTAGGGGGTTATGTAGATACTAGTTTAATCTGCATGACCGTAGGGGACTGAATGAATACTACTTGTTGAATGAGAATTTTCAAATAAGAAATTAGAAAAAATCATTTTAGGATTTTAATTTGCTAGCATAACCAGAATTCAGGTTGTCGAAAGATTGCAAAGATTTCATTAATATTTTTACACGTAGTTTTTCTTTTAGTTCTCGTAGATAATTATTTTTTCTGCTGTTTGCAAAATCCTATAAAGAAGCCTCAGTAGGTCTATTGTTAATAAACAACCTGATTTTAAGAAAAACAAGATTCTGTTGGTGTTTTCAGCAATGTCTGGGAATAAGTACCCGATTAATGCCTGACTCTTAAAATCTGTTAACTGAACTATTAAATTATATTTTGGGTCGTTGAGAAATATACGTTAACTACGATTTTAAGTACTTGTAAAGTAGTTAATGAACTGAAAGTAAAAGAATTGTTAATTTTCTTCAAATTCTACAATGCCAAACCTCAAAAAAATTACAGTTCAATGTATATACTAATGAAACCGCGTTAACCTCGTTTCCTCGCCTCGGTAATACTTTTTAACTACAATTTATTACCTAATACGTTATATTCTTAATAGTAATAACGCCGGAGCAAACCAAGTATGGTCAAATTTAAACCGAAAGCGCAACCATGCACATAATTTTTTATCTAAAACTTCCTGTCGGAACAAGAATATACAGGAAGTAAAATTTAAAATGATTCGAATATTTGTACATGAATTCCAAGCTACAGTTTCATCATGCACGGAAAAAGCAAACTTCTTTCAACTTGTTCAGTTTAGTAAGTTTAAGATATCACTTGCAACAAAAAAAAATCTCTATCTACTCTTATTATATTATACAGGGTGTTTCATGTATGAGGTCATGAGTTTAGTAAGTTTAAGATATCATTCGTAACGAAAAAAATCTCTATCTACTCTTATTACATTACAGTGTTTTAGGTATGAGGTTATTAATTTCTAGATTTCTAGGGGCGATTCTAAATAAAAGGATATGAGGAAAAGTTCATATAAACATGAGTCCAGAAATTCCTACTGGACGCTGCGGGCCTTTGAAGGAGGCACCCAAAATTAGTTAAATTGCACTTATTATTCTCTTGAATAAACTAAGGAAAAATAACAAATTATTATTAAATTAAAGGATTCAACAGGTTTTAGAGATTAACAAATTAAATTAAATGTTCAAAATTCGTTGAAAAATTTCTGTTTCCTCAAGAAGACTAAAACATCCCTATAGGTTCAAATTTCTCGAAACCAGTTAGTTCTACGGCGTTACAATAAGATAACCTTTTCTGTGTATTTATAGCTAAGTAATCATATTCCGATGAAACATATTCACAGAAAATTCACATTCCCCCCTTCCAATGTTGTGCACCCCTGATTGAATTTACCCTTGGTGGATAACATCAGATAATGACTTTTATTGATATCGAGTCACGTGCAAAAACTGGTCACTGTAGCTCAAAGTGTTCCTAAGATATTAAATAAAATGTCTATTTTTTTATGCTCCCTTTAGAGGCCCGCAGCTCCCCGGACCCATGTTTACATGAACTTTATCCATAAACAAATAACGTGATTTATCATAACTCCCTAGTAATTTATCTTTACACCAATCACTTTTACCTTCGTGCCTAGCGTATCCAATCGGTGTAATGCACAAAATGAAATAGAATGGTCGATTATTATTGACGGGAGGAAATTGATTTGACATATTTGAATAGTTTGGACGTTGTCAAACTATTATGTTAATTATTGTTATAATCGTAGATAAAGGATAGTTATTCAACTTGCGATAATGGTAATAACATATTTGATGTTTTATAGGACTCGCCTGCGGCTTGCTAACCTAACCTAACTTCTACCTATATTTGTGTACGTATTCAACCATTTTACTCTAAAAGTAAAATTAATAAAACGTTTATATACAACATTACAGTTTACACGTCTTTGGCGATCACTCTGTTCGTATGGTATGACCCATTTTAATAGGGAGTATTCGGGTGTTTTTTTTTTAGAGAAATAGTGAGTGCATTAATAGATGTTTGAACTTTAATTGAGAGCCTTAAAACGATGGAATAGCAACAGTAGTCCAGTCGGTAAAATAAAAAATACACCAGAAGCTCGCAAAAACAGTTATCTGAGATTTTCCTTCCGTAACTGTTGGTGCAAGGATTAAACATCACAAAACCACAAAAATCAGTTCTGGGGGTGCCGCGCAATCCCACAAAAAGGCCACCCCTTTTGTGAAAAAGACCTTATTTTACTGATAATTCGATAACCATTGAAGATATAAAAAAAATGATCATCATAAAAAAGAAAGTTTGACTAATTGCCTAAAAAAAAATCCTGTTGTAATTTTCTTGTATATGTCATGGTTTGCGAGAAAATCGATATTGACAAAAATTGCAAAATGTGCATTATTAATGCACTCGAATTTTCGTTTATTTGAAATTTTTTGCGCGCAGCCTATAGAAAAAATTGAATTGCTGGAAAACCAAACAAGCTAGGAAGAAAAATCAATATGGGTTTTAAAGGGGATAAAATACTTTCTTGTGTTACCATTTTTAAGGGCTATTAATATTTATTAGTATATAAAAATAACAATATAGTTATTTATCTCTTGATTTTTTGTACATCTAACTATGCACAGGCCCATAAAAAATAACTGACTATAATATAAGTTATAAATACATTATCTTTTAGTTCAAGGTAGTACTTCAATGCAGAAAAGTTAGGAATAGAAATATTCACATTAACAAATTTAGCAGCAATTTAGAGTTGGCCAAAAAAAAAATCCAAAAAAGGCTGCATATTCAATTTTTTATATATTTTCTTAATACATTCTTTTAACTATTAAATGATTAGACACAATGGTTATATGATATATCAACACAAAAAAACATTTTTTGAGCTAAATTTTCAAGATGTTTGAGTCTTTTTTTATTTTAGGTAACAATAAAAAATTGACCAAAATTTGGCTAACTTCAACGTGCTGGTAAATTTGTAAATGTGAATATTTTTATTCCTAACTTTTTCTGCATTGAAGTCCAAACTTGAACTATAAGATAATGCATTTATAACTTATATTAAAGTCAGTTATTTTTTATGAACCTGTGAATAGTTAAAAGTGCAAAAAATCAAGAATCATATTATGTTGTTATTTTTATATACTAATAGATATAAATAGCCATCAAAAATAGAAACACAAAAGAGTATTTTTTAAGTATTATTTAAAACCCAGTTTGATTTTTGTTCCTATCATATTAGGTTTTCGAGCAATTCAATTTTTCTATGGGCCGCGCGCAAAAAATTTCAAATAAACGAAAATTCAAGCGCATTAATAATATAAATTTTGCAATTTTTTTCAATATCGATTTTCTCGAAAACTATGGCATATACAAGAAAATTACAAGAGGACCTTTTTTTTAGGCAATTTGTCTAGCTTTCTTTTTTGCGATGAGCACTTTTTTTAGATCTTCAACGGTTAACGAGTTATCAGTAAAATAAGACTTTTTTCACAGAAGTGGTGGTTTTTGGGGGGGGTGGGGTTGCGCGGTACCCCCAGAACTGATTTTTGTGGTTCTATGATGTTCAATCCCTCCACTAACAGTTACTGAAGGAAAATCTCATATAACTCATATAGCATTTTTTGTTATAGAAGTATTTATAATTATTGGACTTCAGTAATTTTAAATAAAAATGGATGTATTCGATTTATGTAAACATGACTGTGTTTTATATTGTTGAAGTCGGCTTATCCATTTTAAACAAAAAATGAGTTAGTGATGTTATTAGGTTTAATATGTAATCTTCCATATCCTGAGCAGGTCCGAACGGTTAAAAACTCGGCTTATCCTATTTAAAATACATGTGTAAAATTTACTATCACTCCAAAACTCGCCGTATCCTTCGGGTGTATCATGTCATAATCTATGATTAATTAATTATTTAAAATAGGACTGTTTTCTTTTTAATTTAGGTACACAGACTGTATGCTTATGCTTGAATCTATTACTGGTGGCTGATATGCGGGATTATGAATGTGTACGGTTTTTACATTTTTCACGAAATCAACTAACATGGATAAGCTGACTTTTGGAATGGACCTCCTCACTTACCACGGAAAAAAAAGGTAAATTTTGATTGTCAATAGGCCCATTTAACATGGGTGTGCAATAGTATTCTACCAAGCTATTGCACACTCATCGGGTGTGTACTTTATTCTGAAAAGAATTAAATTTTAATGTAATTTTTTGACAAGATTAAACTTCAGAAAATGGTATCATTTTTAGATTTAATCTTCATTAAGTTTTAAAATTTCTATTTAATATTGCCATTCGTTAGGATGTACGTGAGTTCCTCCCCCACTCTACAAGTCACATTCCTAAACAAATCCACCTGATTGTTTCTAATCGCATCGTCTAGTATAAAAGAGATCCCTATTAAATTTCGTAAGATCCGTCAAGTAGGTTAATTATTATAAATAGTAACATCGTCAAGTGTTTTCGTGAGCCAATCCTCTCGTTCGCGGCGTCTATTGGATTGATAAATAAAAACAAAATTAATAATACAATGATATTGTGGAAGAATACTATTTATATTATAATATACCAGTTCAATTAAATCATATAGATATTATTAATAATAATATAGGTAAGTATCTACTCAGGGCAGAAAATCATAATAGTGTAATCGTTAAGCATAATACAAATTACAATAAATTATGTAATAATTACCGTATAAAATACTTCTCAACTAAATTAATTGCTATTTAATCAGTATAATTATAGTTTACTACATTCTCCAATTTCTAAGCAACATATACACAAATAATTAATAATATCATTGACTTCAAATTCATTAAAATATTTAAGCGACGTTGCTAAGTGTATATAAATATCAACAACACACCTTATTTATATGTGTAACCTACAATGTTATTAGCAAAACATCGGGAAGAAAAATGAATTTATAAGTACAGGGTGCCCCAAATTGCTTGATTTTTCCTGGTTTTCCTATTTTCAGACCAGGTAGAGAAAAACTGACGTATGTGTCTAGAGCTCGATTTTTGTGAAACGCCGATTGGTGAAAACCGCATTTCGATATCTCTAACCGTTTCCGAGATATCGGCAAAAATTGACATTTGGCAGATTCCGAAAAACTGTCATAACTTTTTTCTTTGTGAATATTTTTTCAAACGGTAAAAACTTTCTACATGCACTTTTTGACGTAGAATAAGATCCATTTGTCAAAAAAATATATCGCTTTTCAATTGTTCTATGTCAAAGCTAACTTTGTTATTTCAAATGGAAACCATAGTTGGCTTTGACTTTAGAAAATAGGGGAAAAAAAGAAGCTTTCCAAAAATATATATGTCAAGATATGTCTACTACTCATCCTTGCTGCCAATATAACACATTTCTCTTTAAAAATGACATTTTTTTAACATTTAACATTTTAACCCAGTTGGCCACACAAAAACAGTTGCTTTGCATATCTAAAAGTTAGTTTGACAGTAAATAAAATAAGTGTTAAAGTTGACATCTGTTATGATCTCTCTGCATTATTCCAAAATGTATGAAAACTTTGAAAAATGCCAGATGTTTATATGCTATATTGAATCAGGCCGAAATTCTGAAGATGCACTAAATCTATATTTCGAACGTTACCCTGAACGCCAGCAGCCAAGCGAACAAATATTTCCTAGATTGGAAAATGCTTTGATGAATTGTGGATCATTTGTCAAGCCCAGACCTAAACAGTATGCTATTGAAGGTAGAGACGAGGTGGAGGCAGAAGTAATTTGATCGGTTTTAGAAAATCCTGAAATTTCTAACCAGAGAAATAACTGTAACTAAGGGTGTGAGCAAAAGCCGTAGCCAAAGAATTCTCAAGAAATATAAATATAAACCTTATAAAATCAGGCTCACTCATCAAATATTCCCTGGTGATCAAGAACGCAGGATTAATTTCTGCAACTGGTTCATCAGAAAATGCAATGAAAATGAAAATTTTCACCGAAATGTCATTTGGAACGACGAAGTAAGAGTAACCAGCAACGGAATATTTAATCGACATAATCGGCATCGTTGGTCGGACCATAATGAGCATGTTTTTCAACCTGGAAATATGCAAGGACGATTTGGTTTCAATATTTGGATTGGAATAGTGGGGCAACGAATGATTGGACCTTTTATTTATGACGAAAACCTTAACGTTAATATTTTGGAAAACATTGTTGAACCATATTTAGAAGACTTGCCCCTTGCCGATTTGGTACGAAAGTTTTATCAACAAGATGGCGCACCAGCCCATAACGCGGCGGTTACAAGGAACAAACTAATTCAAATGTTCGAGGATCGGTAGATGGGAACAAGGGGGCCCATACCATGGCCTGCAAGATCTCCTGACCTAAGTCCTTTGGACTTTTTTATTTGGGGTTTCGTCAAAGACCAGATATTTAAAACCATACCAGAAACGCGTCAAGATTTAGAGCAACGAGTGAGAAATACAATCGCTGGGATAACACCTTTACAACTCTTAAATGCCGAGAAATCAGTAAAGAAGAGATGTCAATTGTGCATCGACCAAAATGGTAGACAATTTGAACAGTATTTGTGATACTTCAATCGTTAAAGATTTGTTACCTACTTAATGAAATATGTTTAATTAATAAAATTAATTTAATAGAAAAACTATTGTTTTCATTTGAATAACTGAAACTCTTGTTTTCCATGGCCAACTCTGCTAAAATGTCATTTTTAAAGAAAAATGTGTTATATTGGCAGCAAGGATGACTAGGCATATCTTGACATAAATATTTTTGGAAAGCTTATTTTTTCCCTATTTTCTAAACTATGGTTTCCATTTGAAATAACAAAGTTAGCTTTGATATCGAACAATTGAAAAGCGATATATATTTTTTGACAAATGTATCTTATTCTACGTCAATAAGTGCATGTAGAAAGTGTTTACCGTTTGAAAAAATGTTTACAAATAAAAAAATTATGGCAGTTTTTCGGAATCTGCCAAATGTCAATTTTTGCCGATATCTCGGACACAATTAGAGATATCGAAATGCGGTTTTCACCAATCGGCGTTTCACAAAAATCGAGCTCTAGACTCATACGTCAGTTTTTCTCTACCTGGTCCGAAATTGGGAAAACCAGCCAATATCAAGCAATTTGGGGCACCCTGTACAATTTATAGAGAGTCCATTGTAATTAGAAAAAATCGATAAGGAAAGTAAGTTTTCGTGAAGAAAGTTTCAGACAAAAGTTGCTTGGTTTTGAGAATGACATCTTTTGAACACCAAATCACTTCTCAAGCCCTCGCGGGGGGTGGGGGTGAGTTCAAAATTTTAAATAGCAATCCCTTTTTTTGCACGGATTGTGATTCTCTGTGACTTTTTTCTATGGGGGTACTTGAAAAATAAAGTGTATGCTACTCGGCAGCGTAGCAGACAAGAGCTTTGCCGTAGGATTAGGCAATCGTGTCAAGAAATTACTCTCCAAACTTTAAGAAAAGTGATTGAACGATTAAGAAGTGTATTTTATCGGAAGGTGGTTATGTTGAAGAGACCAGAATTTAAAAAATAAGTTGTTGTACGGAGTTCTTTGGATATTGAAGTAGTGATTCCTTAGGAAGTGGTTCCTTTTTTTTGGCACGCTTCATTTGTAAAATGGCACCACGAATTATCCAACTATACTGGATGATATATCCAAAATAATTGAATTCCTCCTTTTCCACAAAGTATTTATTAATTATGAGTATTGTTTATCTGTTTGTAAGTGTATATATTTTTGTGGAATAGAGACTATTATTATTATTACTATTATTATTTTAGATGGACTGAGGGATATTTAGCAAGTTATCCAACAAAGGATACATCCGGCAACGTCGCCTCGAGAAGCTACAGGTTACAGGTGCTCTGCAAAGTCGAATTAAGTGAGCATCAGCTGTGTGGGGTCGTTGCACCTTGGCCTGCTGCGTTCATTCAAGATTCACTCTCGCACTCATCCTAGGTCAGAGTTACGTCATCAATTGTCAGTGTTTACATCGTAGCGTACATACACCGCATTGCAACGGTTTCGTGTGCAGGACGTCGGGTCGCATGTTGGATGCGTTTGGATAGAAACATTGTAATGAAGGTCACGTTGTGATTGATTGGAGGAATCTCCGTATTTGTTTATTTTAACATTGGTTTTTTAAGATAAATTGTAAGTGCACTTTAATTAAGAGCGTTTAGAACAGCAACAGTAACTTTAAATCGGAATGGATGTATGTAGATATAACTGTTTTATATTGTGGAATAACACAATGTGCAAAATTTAAGCACCAACGGAAATAAGAGGCATATTTTGATGGTCAACAGTCCGTTATACAACTTTTTACTTCTACATCCGCATAGTGGAGTGGAAGTATAGTAATCGTAAACAAAAATATTGTTGAAATAGGTTTAGAATGTCACGAAACGTCAAGATTTTAAATTTGAGCGACAAAAAAATTTCTGTATGTCGGTCTGTAACTTTTTTTGTGCACACGATATCTCTGGAATGGTTATTAAGATATTGATTGGAAATGTTATACACGTATGTATTAAGACGAATCTGTAACTGGAGTTTTTTACTTATCCGGTGAAGGGTTGAGGGGAATAGGGGTAAATAGGAGAATATAAATAAAGCAAGCTGGTGAGAGTACAAAAATTTGGGATTCGATGTATATACTAGAAGTCAAGGCCTCATATTTTATAATATTTCCATATCCCTGTACCACCCTCACTCCATTATTAAATGGGTTGATGAAATAAAATTGGGATATTCACTTAATACTTGGTTCACGTATATATTATAACGACACCTGGAACTAGATTATATTTTGAGATGATACAACTTCTACATTTTTCAATTCCTAAGCTTTCAAAAGCATCTAGCTCTCTATTATTTGTAACATTTCTAATTATTAACCTTACTAATATTTATTCCATGATCGTTAAAAGCACGCTGGGCGACACTGGCCTTTTCATTTCTTCCAAATTTGAGATGGGTCATGTGTTCTTTGAACCTTGTTATTATTAGACGTCCCGTTTGTCCAACATACTTCAAAATATAATCCCTTTAATTAATTTCGTAAATTTCGTATCTTTTTCCGTTTCTCCGGTTTTGAAATATGCACGGTTAAAGTCAAGGCACTGTACATTATGGTGTATATTAGTTTATTGTTTGCTTCTAGGACACTATAGTATGAGGGGGATAAGTGAAAACGTCTGGGTCGAAAATACAAATGACAATTAATACGAAAGCTTGGTCGCATCTACACGCGAACGAATTCTTTGGCACATAAATGTGCGTCACCGAAAGTTCACGTCTTAATTGAATATGACCCAGTAAACCATTTTTTCATCTCGCAACTGTGACAATTGAATTAACGCGAGTAAAAACCACAAATATTTTAATTGTTGCTTGGAAATAAAATTAGATTATGTTTACAAAGAAAGTAGGTATGTAATTGTGGTCTTGTAGGCCGAGACATTGTTCAGGCGCTTGTTTCAAATAAATAGTGTATAGTAATTGTGGTAATCTGAAAAATGAACAATAAGAAACAGTGTAAACAGAAGTTTTATTACTTGAATAAATTTAATTAATTCGTTCTAGATCAACATCGCGGCATACTCGATTTAGTATAAGGAGATATTCATGAAAAAACCGCTACCTAAGGCATAACCACTTCCACATCCAGATTTCCCAAAGTTTCTTTTTGAGAGTTTTTGTTGTTGTACACAAACTAAATCACAATTTTCACAGATGTCGTAAAAAAATGAGAAGTTGACTTCTAGTATATACACTAAATTCCAAGTTTCTGGACTTTTACTAGCCTGCTTTACTTACTTACCCCTATTTCCCCTCAACCATTGCACAGTGGAACCAAATACCCAAAATATGCGACAAAATATGTAGGTATTATTGTAAAGCACTAGATTTGCTTCTTTTGTTAAGAAACTATATTTCTTAAAGTATTATAACAAAATAAGCTCAAAATTATCCTTGGATACCCAATTATAATATAGAATTAGCTGAGGCCAACCGCATTGTATAAATAATTGATACTTAGTTTTTTCCCTTTATTTTAACATTTGGATCATCATATTTTTCAAATATAGTTAAGTTTCAAATATAATAGAGTAGTATAATGAAAGAAAATCAGAGATATCGTTCTAAAGTAGTGTCTGGTTTATCATTACATAAAATAACAGGATAATAGTAATATTTTATTTAGACATCATTAATGATTTAATAACGTAGAGATATAACTTACTTATTAAACATTAACTATTAAAAATCTTCCTCACTAGAACTTGTTTCTTGTTCACTTTCTGGTTCAGTTTCTGATTCAATTTCTCTATGATATTCTTTCTGTTCAGGATATACCAGGTGTAGCTGTAGTGGCTGAAAGTAAAAGTGACAGGACCTCCTTTGGTAATGATTTTGATGTTTTTACGGGAAGTTTCCTTAAACCTGTTATCGGAGGATCTAAAGTTATTAGGAGAGCATTGGTCATCATACGAGATACTTTTCTAGAATGATATGCTCTGTATCTTTTAATATCCTTAAACCTCTCTTCTAGAGCTTCATCAGATAATTGTCCTATAGCAATGAGAGCATGTGATATTATCTGGTGGCCGTGAATAAGAATCTTATGGACTGATATGTAAAACCACTTATACCGACTTATAAATAATTTTGCAGTGTCAAGTGAATACGCATCTTAGGATTCTGAGTTAATTTCATTGAAATTGTATGCAGAATGATGGAAAATCTTTCTATTAACCCTGTGTTTATTTCTGTTATTTAAGAAGTCAGAGAAGGATTTCTGAAGATACGCCTCGCAATATTTCCATTGTGTGTGGTACCACTTCCTCCTGCCTTGGGTACATCTACTAAAAGACCCATTCTTTCTAGAAGTTGTTTATTTTTTTTTGAATATGAATATGAATCTGTAAAGAAAATGGAGGTTTGTATTTAAAAAACCAAAGTGGGCCTTTAGATGACCTTAAATTCCTCCACCAAACCTTAAAATATATAGCCAATGATCCCACTTTTTAAATGGTGACTTTTGTCTGAAACATTTTCTCAAAAATTCTTCGTTTTCAAGTTATTCGCGTTTGTCAACTTAAATGCCTCACGCGGTATAAGTGGAGCATAAAGAAAAATTAGAAAATCTGTATTTAAATGAATATTTCTAATTTTTAACGATTAAGAAAAATAGAAATTAGTAACCTATTGGTTGAAAAAAAAAACAGATATTTAAGCCATAGAGATACAATTATGTCTGATTAAATATTTCATTGCATAAGTAGGTTGTATTTAAAACTCGAATTAAAAAAGTTTAGGCAATTTCTGGCAAATATCGCTCCTATGCTTGAAATCTAAAAGATTTTGTAATTTATTTATGCAAAGAAACACATTGCTACTAAATGTACTTTTTGAAATAGTTCATCACAAAGTTCATCTTAGGTACAATCAAACAACGATTGTTTCATTTACTTTATATCAACGATATATTGTATTTTGAGCACACTGATTAAATAATCAATCCAAGTAAAAAAAAGCTTACTTACTGGTAGTACCATGCTCCATTTGTAACAGTTAAATATTGCACTTTTCAACGTCCAAATATACACCTAACTTTTACTTTAAAATGTTCTAAATAATCTGTTCTGAAAAACTGTTGTAGATACAAATGCATTCACATCTTAAGAGTTACAAAATAACAATACATAATCCGCAAAAGGGATTTCAGTTTTCGCCTTTTTGTCGCTATTTACCTACTTTCTGTCCCACTATGCATTGGAGGGAATGAGTTCAAAATATAATCCTGTATCAGATCTCGTTGTATACTTCAAGGATAAATATGTTGGCAACAAAGAGTTGGTAAATGGTTTTGCCGAATATTTCAGTATGGTTCATATATCACCTCAATTCATCCAGAAGACAATCGTGATGCAGATACCAATATTTTAACAATAGAACAGTTCACAGAGCAAGAAGTTTAAAATTTTCAAAAAAAAAAACAAGTCTAAATGCACGATGAGCCCTGACAAAATTCCGACCTTTCTGTTATATGATTATACTACAGTATTTACAATTCCTCTAACATTTTTATTTAATCAGGCCGTAAATCTAATTCTCCGGTGACATGGGTCCGCCTCGGGAGGAGGAACCATAAAATTATGTAAAATCGATAAATCGAATGGCGTAAATCAGACATCCTTGTGATGTGTCAACAGTCAGAGCAATATATATAGGAATTTGTGAAATTTTTGATGCAATTACAAGTAAGGATAAAGTTGCTGCCCTCTTTTTGGACTTATCAAAAGCTTTCGACAGTGTAGATCACAATAGTCTCCTAGAGAAATTAGAATTAATGGGTTTCCGAGGCAATATATACAATATCTTAAGTTCATATTTAAAAAATAGAAAGCAACGTATTACAGCGATAGATAATGGAAAGTACATTAATTCAGACTGGAAGGCAGTCAAAAAAGGTGTTCCTCAGGGGTCTATCTTAGGTCCGATCTTATTTCTTTTGTACATAAATGATTTACCAAATATTACCAAACATCTTGTAAATCTATTCGCTGATGACACTTCTCTGGTTATTAGAGCAGACACAAATGAGGAATTAGAAACTGAGATTTCAACATCAATTGACATTCTAAGTGACTGGTATTCAACAAATAATTTAAAACTCAATATGGATAAGACTTACCTGTTAAAATTTAGCCTTAGGAAGGAGCAACCACTGGTCGTAAATTACAATGATGAATTGTTGACGTCAACTGACTATACGAGTATCTTGCTAAAAAAATTACTTCGTTTACATATGCGTTAAGAACTATATCAAGAACTATAAGTGAAGAAGCCGCCATAACCTCCTACTATGCCTATGTCAAGTCCAGAATAACTTATGGGATTATATTCTGGGGGAATTCTGTTGAAGCGGATAGAATCTTCAAACTACAGAAAGCCTGCCTACGAAGTATTTTCCATCTAAAAATGAGAGAAACATGCAGTGTGATCTTTAAAGAAAAACACATACTTACCCTTCCTTGTGTGTATATATTTGAGTGCGCCTATTATGTGAAATGTCATTATACACATTTTTTTAGTAAGTACAAAGTTGATCATATATACGATACACGTAATGATATATTACGTTTGCCAAAGACGACCTCCTCTAATGTACAAAGAAATGTTGAGTCTCAGCTAATAAAAAATTTTAATAATCTACCCAACAGTTATAAAGACTTACCCGTTAATAACTTCAAAAAAACACTCCACGACTTTTTAACTACTAAAGCATTTTATTCAATCACTGAGTTTTTAAATTATAAATTTTAGTACCTTTAGTTATGTAATATGTAGGTTTGTTCTTATTTTATAATGTTTTGTATTGTGATAAATGTTTGTACTGTACACTATTTGACTTGTTCTACACCTGTTTGGTATTTATTTTTTATAGAATAAAGACTATTATTATTATTATTATTATTATTATTATTCTTTTCTGACATAGGGCCGCTCAAAGTCACCGGAAGGACAAAGTCTCTTTTTTCGCCCATATCTCGAGACTCTATCTCGGAAGTCAAAAGCTATAGACTTCAGGTTTACATTCACATCTTCTTACGTACTCCTCAATTTTTTCAGAATTTTTTCAGAATTTTGGGATTCCTCGTTTAGGACCAGCGACCCACGAGGTCGTCGTCGTTGTATATGTTTTACTGTATAGTTGTGCATTTTCTGAACGTGTATGAATAATGTAGACAAATTCAAAAAGTACTGCCCTTATTTAAAAGACTCTAAAGTAATTCGAAAGAATCTGTGTTTTATTGTACTTATAATAATCCAAAAATTAAGACTGTGCTATTATTATTAATTAAGGTACATATAGCGAATTGAACTCCAAAATTTGAAGGTGACTGATGGATGAGAAATATACCCTCTACTTTGATTGTAAGTCATATTTTTCAAACAAAAGTAATTGCAATAAAATGTTAATTGGATTAATATATCATTATATAACAACATATATAAGCAAGATGAATTATCTTTCTAACGTCTCCCGGCAAAGATATGAATAAATCTGTGGATCAACTGTACAAAGTTTACCATCTTCTAACACTTTTTCTTTAAGATAAATTTTTTTATGAATTTTGTGATTAGTTCCACATTAAAGCTGAGACTTTTCTCTACATTTTAGGTTATTTTCATTTTTTCATGGGCTCTGAATCGTAAGAATTATCGATTATGGTGAATCCTCATTTTTCGTGCATTTCGAAGTGGCTTAAAACTGTAAGTGGAAAACTCGATTTATCTTCTAAACGTCTTAAGACAAAAATGTGTAAAGACCTTTCTTGTAGAGAAAGAGACGAGCTACAATTTTTGTTGGAAGCTTTTTGCTCTATTTTCATTATTTTGGCCGTTAGAGCAGAGAAACCGAAAATCAAAAAGTATTTCCAAATTTGTTTGAATTTTCCCGGAACTTAGAAGTGCATCATTCCATTCTACAGATTATTATCTACCTAAATCCCAGAGATGATCCCTTTATTAATTTTTGTTACTCTAAATGGCTAATTTGCCTGTACTATTACTTGTTTGAGATTTTTGGGCATTCTGACCGTGTTTTTTGAGGTTAGGAAAAATGCAAGAGCCAATTGGGTACATCGGATTCGTATTCAGCAGGTCAAAATGTATGGGAATACATAGGTTTCCCTTCTTGCACTCGACTTTTTTTTGTGTGTGTGTGTCTGTATTATTAAGAATTTCTAAAAAGCGTTCGGAATTTTGTTATATATTTTTGTACGTTGTGAGGCGAGGTACGGTGCTGGTTTCAGTGGCGAGAACTCGATCGACAAAGTTAAGCAACGCCGGGAGAGTCCGTCACTTAGATGGGTGACCGTATCTCACTTCGCCGTCCTGGTTAAGTGGTGGAATAGCATTAGCTAAACTTCACCAGGACTTAAAATAAATAAGACGTTAAATAAATATGAACCAACATTTTCTTATGCAAAGAATCCCATTATTCAATACCAGCACGGTTTTTTTAAGGGAAGAACTACAACTAGTATTTTTAGTATAACGCAATATAATACCAATTCGCAATTTAATTTACATAGACTTCGCTAAAGCATTTGATAGACCTGATGGCAGTACTTTATATTCAAAATTTCAACAATTTGGCTTCTCAAGAAATTTGTTGTTATTTTTCAGATTTTATCTTGAAAATAAACACGACCTTATTAAATTAAACTTATGATATTTTTAATGTATCTACCATTGATAAACCACAACTATGTACCTATTCAATGGATCCCTTAGCGTCGGACAATATTGCAAAACCACCTGTCCACTTAGTACAATACGCTCGAACCGAACTGAACCGCACCTCAATTTCATTTAATGTGAGCGCCATTCTCTGTAATGTCGAAAAATGTCCAACTTGTAGGCACATAAAGTTCATAGACACAGAAAAGACAGAAATGGAGTAAATGTCCAGTTGCATTGCAGTTACGTAACGCTCGGTGCAATAAATTATTCCGTAAATTATTTAGATATTCTACCCGATAAGTCCGCTCGAGTAAATTTAATCGGTCGAGATCGCCCCGAGCCACTTTGCACTGCAAATTCTCAATTTTCACTGAGAATTCAGAATACACATAGCCGTACCAAACCATTCACATGACTTGACAAAAGAATATTGTTAAGTTGAATAAACTTCTAATTTATTTTAAAAGAGAATCAATTTACCAAGATGTCATAATTCTTTTCATTTAACAAAATAAATTATCAAATCAGTTGACACTTGGTTGACTAAAAGAGCTATTTATGCTGATCATACAGGCACAAAAAAAGTAGAGTGCGAAAAGACAAACTTATGTATTCCCATGCATTTTGACCTGCTGAACACGAATCCGATGTCCGTTTTGCCCGATTGGCTCTTGCATTTTTCCTAATCTCAAAAAACACCGTCAGAATCCCCGAAAGTAACTAAAAAGCTTAAATGAGCTGAGCACCATTTTCATACGTATTTTGGGACGCTGAGACCGAATGTGGGCGGCACGATGATCCATGGTCATTTTTAAGGGAGATACACACCGCCAAAGTCAAAGGTCCGAGAATTTCGCTTCTCCGGTGACATGAGTCCGCCTCGGGAGCAACTGCATTCTAACGAGGGACCATAAAATTATGAAAGATACGCAAAAAGGACAAAGAAATCGAATGGTGGCGAAACCAAACATCCCTACCATACTTCGTTTCCGAGATAGAGCCGGCCAAAGTCACTGGAAGGGGAAAATCTCTTTTTCTCCCAGTTCTCAAGACTCTATTCTGGAAGCGAAAAAGCTATAGACTTCTGGTTTGCGCAATTTCATTTATCAAATCCCCTTACGTACTCCTGAGTGTTAGGGTTCCTCGTTTAGGACCAGCGGCCCACGAAGTTGGGTCGTGTCTTTCGAAGAGCGAAATCCTCAGACCTCTTACTTTGGCAGCTTGTATTTCGCTAAAAAGTAATCGTAGAACATCGTGCCCCCACCATCAGATAGAAAATTTAATTTTGAATCAATTAAGCAGAAAAAAGAGGGGGGGGACCATTTTGTCTGGAAAAAGTTAGAGCGTGAAATGTGAAGAGATGTCGAAAACGCGTGCATTTTTAAAATGTTGCGAAAAAACGAAAGTGTCGCTAAAAATCTGAAATAATTCAGGGTTGCGTAGAATGATGAGAGAAATCGAATGGCTCAACTTAGAAGTCTATAGCTATTTAACATTGGAAATGTTAATGTTGAAACGTAATTATTTCTTTAGGGAAAATAAAACGAATCATTAAATTTAACTTACTTTAATGATATACAAAAAATGCACAAATAAAGCAGAGCACTTGACATCAGGGTTTGTGAGTAAACTTTACAAAAACTTTCGTCAGAATAATCATATAAACAAATCATTAAAAATCCAGCTGACATATAGCAAAATACAAAGCAAAACTGTACACAATAAGAGCCCGTATACGGTAAATAATTAAGCTAAATTAAACACGATCTGGCCAGAGCTGTAAAACAAAGAATCTTTACTTTAACATAAACAAGCTCAATTAAATTACATGAAAACACACAAAAGGAAATACTTTAGACTGTACATAAAATTAATAACAAAAAGGCCCGACAATTAATATTTTTAACATAAACTGGTTTGGCCGTTGAACACTATGTTTTTATGCCCAAAACACACGGGAGATGTCAAAATACGGGGCGATATAGTTACGTAAACACAACGATCACATGAAATTATTCACGCACTATTATAGTCTTCTCATGGGGTAAGAGAAGTTTTTACCAGACGGTAACACTGGATACAACAAAGAATATTACTTGTCAAGCGTGGAATGAGGTGTTGAAAGCCGTCAATAATTCTGCATTTTCGCAATCGGCTTCAAAGAGGAAAATTAGCATCACGAAAGGCGTACATAATATAAAAGTCTTCGACGAAAACATTGCCTTATTATAGTTATGAGCAATGGAGCACAATAACACAGAACATATAAACTATAATAACTACTTATCTGATTATATTCGCAGTTATTAATCACTATATACAGGTATTTACAATAAATGGCGGCTTTTTAATTCTTACGGCCCTACACGGGCAACCGCCTCTACGCCATCTTTCTCGCGTCTCTCCAGCCAGAGTCGGCGCGTATATCGTGTACTATTCGCTAAACTACTACGCTATTGGTCAAGCATTTGTCATGACTAGCCGATAAAATTTAAACGCGCATAATTTAAATTTAAAATAATGAATAGAATAGTCGCGCGCTTTATCTAGTTTAAGGTACTGAGTGTTCCTACAAAACGTGACCGTTACAATGTTCGCGTGTAACGTATAGGACAAAAGTAACGAGTTTTTTCCAAGGCCGTCGACATGAAAGTAGCAAAATCGGATTATGTAATACTGAGCGAGAGCCTGTTACTATGTGGGAAGAAATGCGGAGTAGTCGGTCAGCACCGATCGATATTGTACCGCCTGTTCAACAAAAGGTGCTACGGAGAGGGCAAATCTTGTGGCATCGAGCCGGGACGCATTAGTGCTGATGCGGCGGATAAATAAAGAAGCGTGATATCATTTGTCTCACTATTTATTTCATGCCCTAGTGTTCATCATCAGCCGTACGTTTGGCGCATAGGTAATGTTCTCGCTTACGGTGCTACATTTGGACAAGCCATTGACGTTCAACACGCACATTAGCGAGACTGTACGCAAGGTCTACTCCATGTCCAGGATTCTGTATCTGCTCCTGGCAAAGGGTAGTGGACTAAACAAGACCAATAAAAAATTATCGTACACAATGGTGATCAGGCTGGCCATAACATACGCAGCGCTGGTGTGGTGCAGCATCCCGGCCACGACAATGCGAAGGCTCCAAGTGTTAGAATATAAATTTATGCGCCTCATTTTGACTCGGGCAGGTACACCTCCCTCAGAGTTTTGTATGATCCTTGCAACGACAACTAGGCGACAGTCCGCTTACGCGCAAGATAACCCAAATCAGAATGCATAATGCCCCATTCCGACTTAAACACTCCTTACCATACCAGGCATTGCTTATGTTTCCTTTACCAGAACTTCCTTCTGTCACACACTTTTCACCATCATATATATCTCTTATTCTATACATATCCCCCCTTTCTCTGTATGTGTTTGTCATCTGTTTGTCTTTTTGCCTTTTTTGTAATTTTGTCATTTTTTGTTCTAATTTCACTTTAGGCCAAGAAACATTGTAAAATCCAAATCATTTAAAACTCAAATTTTCCTTTCCCAATCATAACTATCGGCGGGCAGATTGTTAGGGTCAAATTACCTCTAACGGGTTTTTTCGTTGAATTTTTCCCAATGCCAATAACTGAAATTTATGTAGTGTTTTTTCATATCTTGTGTTTAATTTTTTCAGTATTTTTAAATCTATTTTTTAGGTAAAAAAAGAAATTTTAATGTCAATTTTAAGCCACCACAGGTGACAGGAATTTTAACTTTTATTTAATTTTATTGAGCCGAACCGGTCGTGATCCGCCCAACCGTACTAACACCACGGCGCTGCGCGACGTGGTTGTGCGGTTGACCCCGGATCTCGATCCGGGGAGGCAATGCTTTGTATTTTAATTCTATATTAAATTTATGATGATGATGCTTACGGTGCGAAAGGTCCCGGGTTCAAACTCCTATGCCTGCTGAATTTTTTTTCTTTAATTTTGTGACGATTAGTATATTTTTTTACAATTCTTTTCCATAATTTCTTTAGGTTAGGTTAGTAGATTTTTATTCGGCTTAAAATAAATTCATTCTTTCGTGTGATTTCTTTAGGTCAGGTTAGTAGGTTTTTATTCTGATATCTAGTTGTTAATAATTAATAGAGCCGCAGGCAGTATTAGCGTCGCAGACAAAGAAAAGGGGGGTGCGGGGGGGGGAATACGTGGGTCTCGCACTCGACTTTTTTTGTGTGTGTCTGTGTTTTTGTGTGTGTCTGTGTCTGTGTCAGATGGAAGTATTTATTTTACTGAAATATGTATTTAGTTGTGGATATATGACAGTTTTATCGATACCAGTTAAATATTTTCTTACTTTTACTGCCACTGAAAAATATTTAAAAATTTTAATGAAAAAACCTCTGCGCCAAACGGATCAGACAGAGGTTGGTTCTTGAATACTCGACTGTTTCAAAAAGTCTCACACCTAAAAATATATAAACTGGAACAATGTTATAAACTAAAAACTGAAAATCAAAGCTATAGGTAGTTAACGTTTCGGAAGAGAATCTACTTCCGTTCTCAAAACTTTTTTGGCCGTCAACCATGACAGTTCTTTGTTTATGTATTTCCATGGTCACGTGAGACATTAAATTATATTTATCTTATTTTTACTTACTTCGTCTCTAAGGATGGGCAACCAACTAGTACAAAAATCTATTGAATAATTCGAAACGCATCTATCCTCGTTTAATAAAATAATCGCGGATTCTTTAAGTTTTCTTTTTGTTGCTCTCTTTTTCCAAAATCTTCACCGAGTCCCATTTAATCCCGTGATTATTAACCCACGCGTGTTCGCAAATTTTGGACTTTTCAAATTCTCCCCTTCTATGTTCACCAAGCCTAAGGTTGAAAGGTCTAGATGATTCACCTACGTAATGTTTTCCGCACTCACATAGAACACTATAAATACAATTTTTTGAATTTTTAAGAATATTTAGAGGTTTGGTTTTTGATAAAACCGATCTTAGCGTGGAGCCCGTTTGACAAACCGTTCGTACGGAAAACCTATTCCCAATTTTTCGTAATTTATCCGATAAACCATGTATATATGGAATTACTGCCATTGACCTAAATGCCTCAGGTTGTAATAGTATATTCTATCTACTACCAATGTTCAATAACTGACTGTTAACAAAACTCTCAGGATATTGATTATTTAATAAGACAGTTTTTATAAATTGCTTTTCGTTCCTTAATATTACATAATTTGAAGAAATAATTTTGGCTCTGTCATACAAACACTTAACAACACCTTTCTTAACACTAATATGTTGATTTGAATTGAAATTTAAGTATCCGCTTCTGTGTGTTTGTTTTCTATACACACTGGTTTGGCATGTGTTATCTAATTTTTTAATTAAAATATCTAAGAAAGGTAATTCATTATTATTCTCTATTTCTATTGTAAATTTTTAGGCTTGGTGAACATAGAAATTACGCTAGAAGGGGAGAATTTGAAAAGTCCAAAATTTGTGAACACGCGTGGGATAATAATCACAGGATTAAATGGGACTCGGCGAAGATTTTGGAAAAAGAGAGCAACGGAACAAAAAGAAAACTTAAAGAATCGACGATTATTTTATTAAACGAGGATAGATGCGTTTCGAATTATTCAATAGATTTTTGTACTAGTTGGTTGCCCATCCTTAGAGACGAAGTAAGTAAAAATAAGATAAATATAATTTAATGTCTCACGTGACTATGGGTGACTATGGAACTACATAAACAAAGAACTGTCATAGTTGACGGCCAAAAAAGTTTTGAGAATGGAAGTAGATTCTCTTCCGAAACGTTAACTACCTATAGCTTTCATTTTCAGTTTTTAGTTTATTACATTGTTCTAGTTTATATATTTTTAGGTGTGAGACTTTTTGAGATAGTCAAGTATTCAAGAACCAACCTCTGTCTGATCCGTTTGGCGCAGAGGTTTTTTCATTAAAATTTTTAAATATTTTTCAGTAGCAAAATACCCAATAAAAAGTAAGAAAATCTGAATAAGCCACAAATAAACAATTACAGACATAATTTGTTCAAACTAAATCAGAGTTTTCTCTCCCTGTAGTAATATGAAAATTCACTATCAGTATTCAATTTTTGCCGGAGTCGCCGGTGATATATATGCGATACTTTTTTAATTCTTTCGACTTATACAGTCCACTTTCTATGAATTTTTATCATAAAATATTGTATTGTCACCGATACTACATATGTATGCAAGATCTTAAGGCAATACATCAATTAAAAGTGGTTCAAAATTGACTTGCAAGATTTGAACTAAACTCACTAAGGCCTAACTGACAAACATGTTAAGTTGAATAAAAGCTTGCAAATGGGTACATTACACACGCGTTGCATACAATATTTATTCTACTACCGAAATGGTTTCCAAAAATCACAAGTGTTTTTTGGATTCATTCTATCTCAATCGGAACAACAGCTAGATAATAGATAATATAAATTGCGATTCATATATTAATGACCTAAGAACTAAATTGTCCAAAAAAGTATATGATATCAGACAAATAAATAACAGAGTTAATCTAGACACAGCACTTTGCATATCATGGTATATGGTTTAATGAACTGGGGTACATCCAACTACATCGCATTTTTATTACTCAAAAAAGAGCAATTGGAGGTCTGGCTGTTTTGAGTCAACTTGTAAGTTGCAAATCTATAATTTAAAATAAACAACATAGATATTGGAATATCTGTATGTGCCTTTATAAATTCCCAGTGACTATATTATTTATATTAATTTTGTGTGGAAGTTAATACATTATCTAAACTAAATCTATACTAAAAAAAACAAGAAAGGAAATTGAAGTTGTCAAAATTGAGAATATAATACTTGTAAGTATACAAATGTTTATATCATATTATATTATAAGCCTGAGAAACTTTTCATCGTTTTTTATAATGAATGCTTTACTTTTTTTGGTGATTTTTTTCTTATTTTTTATTTGTTTTATATCCGTTGGTAATAAGTTGCAAAATTTAGGGACAATTTAGGGAAGTTTTTCTGTTTTATGAATGTATGAACAGACTAACTGTATATACAGTGTATTTATACACAGATGCCACCATTATAATTTATTTTTATTGTAGATTATTATTATTGTTAGTGGTTGTAGTTTCCTTTTATATGCCTCGCTTTTATATGCCCCTTTCGAAACTATTTGCTGTAATTTACTTTACATAAAGGAGAATTTAAACGAATGGCGAAAATCATGAATATATTACTCGAAATCGCCCTGATATATAAACACCTTATCAGAGATTAGAGTCAACAAAAAGAAACAATTTTGGTATTACTCTGTTTAACGCTATGCTTCAAGAAATGAAATCTTTATCAGACAATTCAAAGCAAATTTAGGAAAGCATCTTTTGATCAGTGCTTATACTACAATGTGTCGGATTTTACATATGTATAAATTTAGATTAATGTTTGTTCTATGTTAGTTTACTTGAATTGTCCTGTACTATATTACACAAAGCCATATTATGATTATGTCATTTACATATATATTTATTTATATTTACATTAATTATACTAGAATTATATCTTAGTATTTTATACAGTTATATGTTTGTTTTTACTTACTTCTTTATGCATTTATGTTGACATGTGAAAACACTACGGTGCATATTTAAATGACCAATAAATTATTATTATTATTATTAAGACGATTAAATAAAAATATAAATAAATAAATAAATGGAAACACGTTGGCGTAGATTTGAACCGAGGAGCCCAGGTGAAAGATTAGAACACAGACTCCATTTTTTTTTAAATCAGTTCTCTCAATTACCGAAAATTAAAAACTGATAAGAAACATGTCCGTTTTCCTGGCGACGCCTATGAAACTGCGCTGCTTTAAATCGACTAATTAAAAGACATCTAGTATGTCTCAACGGTAAGAACTTAATAATATGTTTGGACTGTAATATATTCGAGCAAAAGCAAATAATCAATTGGATTTTAAATATGTCACATTACGAAATTATGCATTAAAACTTATAATAAATGTAATTTAATGATCGTTCAGATTGACCAACATATTTTTTATTACTTTTATCACATCAACATGGCATACGGTTGGAATGCCACTTGGACAATAAGACCATTAGTAATAGTAATAATAATTTACTGCTAATTTTTTGCGGTTTATCTTCTAGGCTATTAATCAAAACAAATGAATGAGTTCGACCATTAATTCTTAAAAAATTGAGATTATCTAAATCTATATTTCCAAGGTGACATACGTCCGCATTACAAACAATTATAATAATAATAATTCTATTTTGTAATTACTGGAGCATTCAAGGCGATGAAGAAGGACCGAATGAACAATTTGTGTCACTTGAACTAACTGATTATTTTATAGGTGGTATTTAGGTTGTGACTTTATAATAGAGGGTATGTAAAATTAATAAAAGATATTATTGCCTTAGGTATTATAAAATGGCAATGAAAACGTTTCTATCACAGACTTATAAAACTCTTAGTAACCGTTACTATACTTTATATAAAGAGTTTTATAAAGTCAATATAATTAGATTGAAATGCAACTTACCAGAGCTGTAAAGGTCCTATAGAAATAAAATAAATGAATAAATTTATTGCCAGAAAAACACCAGTAATTATTCTAACTTTTACAAAATAATTATCACAGATAAGTCCATTGATAGTTATAACGCGAGTATTTGCTTACATATTTCAGATGATTGTATTTAGAAGAAGCTGCACTGAAGAGACATAAATGGCGAAACACGTGTCTGCGGATATTATAAAGTTTTGTGTTACAGCTATGTCGGTAAATGCTTTTGTTCCGATTGTCTTTGGTTTTTTTGAACAGGATAGTTTAAATTAAAAATAACGGTATGATGTACTGTACCTAATGGGCATATTTTCCGTCTTATAATTCTGTAATATGGAGATATGTTTTAAACGTATCTGTGATAAGTATTTTGTAAAAGTTAGAATAATTACTGGTATTTTTCTGGTAATATATTTATTCATTTGATTCTAGTTTTATAAAGGTTGCAGTCGCAAAATTATAAAACTAATAGTACTCAGGTTTTTTTATTTTTTATTTTTTTTTTTATTTTAACGTCTTATTTATTTTAACGTCCTGGCGAAGTTTAGCTAAAGCTATTCCACCACTTAACCAGGACGGCGAAATGAGGTTCAATATAGGGGTTGACTGTGATGAATATAAAAGTTCCTGGTCGCACAATAACAACAGTAACTTTTATGTAATTATAATTACTTTTACAAACCCATTAGCAACATTTGGAAATACTTGATTACTATTTGTACTGGTACTTTACCATGAACACAGGTTGGAATTTCATACCCATTTCAGGATCGGATTTCTTATACTACTGCTCTTTAATTAAAAATCTAGTTTTATCAAGAGGTAATGACTGAGATAAGGATAAGGATGGAATATGATATGCGCATAACAAAAAATGTAATAATTAATATCTACAACAAGTAGGCGTACTAATGCGATCTAAAAGCTGCACTTCAATACTGCACTTGAAAATGTTAAAATTGCATTCAGTTCGCTATTAGTTGACTCTTCCTTTTAAAAGACTACGTTAAAATTTGTTAGGGGACAAAAACTGTGTGGCAGAATGTGCCAATTAATCTTCTTTCCTTTGAATTGATCGGTGTGTATACAGGGTGTAATTAGTTTCATGTCATTTAAAAAAACTGGTAATAGGGACCGAGTAGAAAAACAAAAAACGTATATGACTTTTTGTAGCATTTGAAAAAGCTACATTAATAATTTCAGTTTGAATACAGTAGACTAACCCATTAGTTCATTATTTGTTTGATAGGCAACCACTCGTACTTCAAAGGGGCATAGCAGGTTGCATATCTGAAATTCTCAACAAGGAAAGAAAGCGTGTTTTCTTTTATGTATTATTTTTGAGTCGGAGGTGTTATTCACATATTCTTGTAGTTGAGATATTACATAATTGTGTAATTCAGTCTTTTAAATGCAAAGCCCTTTGTTGGCGCATTTTTATTGGCTAGAGAAAGAGTTCTCTAGATGCTCAAGTTGGCAACACTGAGAACTGGAGAAAGGGATTTCCGTCGAGGGTTCGTTCTTCGACAGCGACGAGATTAGCGGAATGGCGGCGGTCCCGGTTTTGTAGTGAAGAATTTGGGTTTTACATCGCTGACACTGAAAAGGGATTTGATTTGATGTACCCAGTGTTTCTTTACCGTCCTGCCAGAAGCATTTTGTAAGTTCCAGGAAGGAATTCTGTTGCTTGTCGTAATCCGATCGCCACGTGTTTCGTGAAGGTTATGTAATACTCTCTATATGAGGTGAGCTTTCATTTTACTTAGTTTGGTGTTTTATTTAGTTCTTATTTATTGTAATTATTACAGAGTGTTTGGTACAAGTATATGTTTGGAGGGACTAGCCCTTTGAAAATAAGTTATGTTTTGGAGAGGCTTATGTTTGGTATAAGTACATGTTTAGTATAAGCACATGTTTTGGAGAGGCTTATGTTTGGGATAAGCATATGTTTGGTGCTGCCATTTATGGTTATGTAAGGGGGCCCAGTATTTAGAGGAGTAATAGGAGGAAGTCTATTACTCAGATGTTTGGTTTATGTGGGTTCCGCTGACACTTTGAGAAGTTTAGGACTTGCAGAGTCGTTCGCAGCAGTCTCCCGGAGATTCAGGTAGCAATTTGAGCAACACGGAACTGCAGTTGCAGCCAACGTCGAGAACGTCTATGAAATGGTGACAAGTCATACTGCAGTCGTCACAGAAAATGCCAAGGCCTTGACCAGGTTTTTTTGTTCATTTTAGTTAAATATTTTACAGAAAATATTATAGTTTAATTCAGTGGTTTTAGTTCATGTTGAAGTAAGTTATAACACAATCTTGCAACTATAAATCAAGCTCTAAGTTATGTGTATAGAATGATAATATATTTAAGAGTTTTACTGTAAAACACCCATGGTACCGTGAGATGTTAGTTTGCCCACTATTACGTCACACATATAAAATTTAATTCATGGTAAATTTTTAATTCATGGTTGTAAGTTATAACTCATAGTTGTATATTGGCAAACTCGTAGTTGCAAGAAAGTCTCAGTCAAAGATCTAAGCTTGAATTCAAATCAAGTTTTTTATCAACGGTATAGAATATTTTTAATACGCATAAACCACAATTAGGTGAAGTTTTTTTATTTATTCTTTTTATTGTTGTATATCTCACGTGTGTTGTAATAAATGTCTAATGTCTACATGTTCTTATTATTTGCACTGGTGCTCCTGATATTTGCTTAAATTTTGAGATTTAATAGAGTAAAGTAGAGTTTTGATATCACAGATATATTTTGAGAATTCCATCGCATGGTTGCTAGTGACTTGACATGTTTTAATACTTAGGTATCAAAATATGTTACATTTTTCTTTAGGGGCACTTTGAAAAAAACTGACCTAGGTTTAAAATTTGAATGCTAATGTAGGAAACATTTGAGAACCACTGTTTTTCAGGGTCAATGGAGGTTATAGTTCCGAATATTAGAAATAATAAAAAACTGTAATACCCGACCTGTGTTCCCGCCGGAAGAAATGCGGCACTTTGATGGGATTACTTGTACCGAACTTTTTATACCACTAATTATGAAAATATAAATAATTCCTTCTCTTTCGGCATAACGCAAGCATAGCATAGCCGCAGGGGTTTAAATAGGATTTGTTTACATGTGTTTTTTTAATTTGGAACAAAGTTATCGTAGCTTATATTGTCGTTTATAAGAATTAATAACATTTAAAAGGTTTATTAACATTTGTAACATTGTGTTAAAAGCTTAAAAAAAATTAGTAACTATTTTAAGAAATTGGAAAACGAACAGTTAGATATCCAAGATACGATAACAGAAAATAGTTGTATATTTTAAGTTAGGAAAAAATCTGATTTTTTTAACGAATTGAGCGCATAATTTTTCCCAATCAGGTATCGAAAACTGAAATTCGAGTCTATGGTCTCTATGAAAATCAATGTAAACAATAACAAACAGATCAAAATAAGACAGCGAATACTACTAATAATAATAATAATAATACCTTTGCCCAATAGGTAACACTCAATAACTGAACAATTCTTTTGAATTTTTCACAAAAATTGTTCGAAATGACCTCCATCTCCACGTATACACATTTCGGCACGTCGAACTACGACATACGCAGTCCGTTCAACACATTTGGTAAATTAGGATCATTTTTTATGGTTTCTATGCACATTAAAATACGTTGTTACAATTGTTCTAAAGTGTCAATTGGATCTAGCGATCTAGCAGACCATGGTACTGGTCCGCCACGTCCAATCCATCGTCGAGGAAACTCTCTGTTCAAAAAATTTCAAACGGTCAGACTAAAATGGACTGGCGCGCCGTCGTGCAAATACCACATTCTTCTGCGCGTAGCCGAGGGTACACCTTCCAGCAAATTTGGCAATGTTTGTTGCAAAAAATTTAAGTACACATCACCATTTAATCTAGCGGGTAATTGTATAGGTCCAATTATTTCATTACCGCAAATTCCTGCCCCCAAATGAACGCTGAACCGTCGTTGAAAATGCGCCCTTCTTATTACACGTGGATTTTCGTCTGCCCAATAGTGCATATTTTTAAAATTAAACGCTTCATTTCTGGCAAAACACGACTCATCGGAGAAACACAGAACGTTTAAAAAATCCTCATTTGCCGCGCGTTTTCTTAAAACCCACCTACAAAATTGCATTCGCTCTGCAAAATCTTGAGGTTCTAGTGCTTGGACACGTTGATAGTGATAGGGATGTAAGTTCATATCTCTCAATGTCTTCCATACCACAAAATTGGATACTCCCACATGGTTTGCGATATGGCGAGTGCTTAAAGTTGGATCCTCTTCTACAAGTTCAAAAATTTAAACCTCTGCGTCAATTACCCTTTCTTCGCGTTGTAGACCTCGTTCACCTCCATGTCCATCGAGACGACCTGTTTCTCGAAGACGCTGGTCAATACTAACAAATGTACGAGCACAAGGATGACGTCGATTAGGGAACCTTAAACGACAAAGCTCTTCCGCACCAGCTGCATTTCCACCACTTTCTCCATCACCAAGGGCATATCTGCGAGCTCTGGATAAGTGTAATCTCACATAATGTCCCAAATCTGCATTTTAAAACACCACAGTAAACCGTGAAGTAACGTTATCAATAAAGAAAACAAAAAGAAAAACTTGGTCCAAAATCCAAAAAAGAAGTAGTGTCTTATGTAAGCAAGTACTAACGACTTGAATGATAAGTCAATAAAATAAATCTTAACATAAGTGGCACAAAATTTAAAAAGAACAAAAGCAACAGACAAAACCAAGGAACGGGTAGATCGCGTCGTGTGTATGTTGTTTACCAAGTAAGGACACAAACTGAAATTATTACTTGAGAATATTACAAGGGAGACTATAGCACGCGTAATAAGATAATTTGGCCGCGAAGAAGCAAAAACATGGCGGTGTCCTCCGCCGGACGTTTTTAACTGCTTTGTCGGTCGGCATGCTTTTCGATGACCCCCGTCGCGGCCTAATTATCTCTTAGGCTCACCATACTTATTTACACGAATGTCAGAGTATCATGTGCGACAAGACGCGAAGCAATAAAGCCAACCCCAATATGCCAGCAGTTCTCAAACTATGTTATTAAGTATTTTGGAAATTTTTGTTTATTTTTTTTTATTCAAAACTATGAGCTTTAGACCCCATGTTATATAAAGATTTTTTGTTTGTCTTGTCATTCCCCTTTTTTTAATGACATGAAACTAATTACACCCTGTATTTTAGCCTTATTTACATGGAGTTCTTTATGTCCATTTATTTACTGGACACCCTGTATTATAATCTCGTATAAGAAAGTTATGTGTAGGCCTTGGTGCAGGCCTCATCAGATATTTTTTATTAAGCCGCGTCAAAGAGAGACCGAGACCAAGATAATATTAATAATATTAATTATTATTTATGAACAAAAGTGAATGTGACGATTGATTAATACATATTTATTTACCTTGCCCCAAACCAGTGCAAAATATTTATTTCTTCATATTAAATATTATAACTCTTGTGAAATACATATAAGGATAATGATCCGTGCACCAGAAGTAATAAAATTAATTGCAATTTGACTAACGCATTTTCCATAAGAGGTAATCTGGGTTATTGGAGAATTCAGAACACTTATTTTAGTCTAGGTCTTAATTTTCGGCCTATAAATAGTCAGTTTGTTCTTAATTATTACAAAATATGTGCACAATATGCACTAATTTATTTGATTTTATTAAGTACTTAATTATATTATAAGCATTGCGCCACCGAGTGGCGCAATGCTAAGGCGTTTGGCTTGCGACCACGGGGTCCCGGGTTTGAATCCTGGCCAGGGTATGGATGTTTAGTGGCGTTTTTCATGTGTTACCGAGATGGTAGCAGTGTACTAGACCGCTGTTGGGTGGCACAACATGTCTAGTCCCTGATATCTATCCTGAGTTCGAGTCTCAGCTGCGGTAGATGGCAATATCGCAGGGAATGGTCGTTGTGTTGATGTCTATGTGTACGTGTCCTGGTTGAGTGGTGGAATAGCGTTAGCTAAACTCCGCCAGGACGTTAATATAAATAAGACGATTAAATAAAAATAAATAAATAAAAAAATAAAAAATAAATTTATAAACGAACAAGCTAACCATTATACTCATCGCTGATTTACTGCACTTTTCATATAATTGTTACACATTCTATAGGATACTTTTCGCAGTATTTTTGTAAATAATACTAGTTTTAGACATTTTTTGTTTAATTACAAGTAGAACAGGCAATGAAGGCAAAATGTTCTAAAAACCTCGCAAAAATTAATAAAAAAATCATCTCTGGGATTTAAGTAGTTAATAACCTGTAGAATGGAATGATGCATTCTTTGCACTTCCAAGTTCCGGGAAAATTCAAAAAAATTTGGAAAAACTTTTTGATTTTCGGTTTTTTTGCTCTAACGGCTAAAATAATGAAAATACAGAAAAAAAATTAAACAAAACTTGTAGCTCGTCTCTTTCTCTACAAAATAGGTCTTTACAAATTTTTGTCTTACTTAAGCCTTTTAGGAGATAAATCCAGTTTTCCACTTATCGTTTTGAGCCGCTCCGAAATGCGCGGAAAATGAGAATTCTCTGGAAATTTCGTACGACCGGATATATCGATCGATTATTACTATTCAGAGCCGCTAAAAAAAATGGAAACAATGTAAAATATGGAGAAATATCTCAGCTTTAATGTGTAACTATTCACAAAATTCATACAAATTTTTATCGTAGAGAAAAAAGCGTTAGAAGATGGCTTAGTAAACTTTATACAGTTGATTTATTCACATCTTTGAGTTTTATGCATCCTGTCTATTTCTCCCGTAACAGTGGGTGCTCTTTCACTACATGGATTCGATTCCACGCACATTAATCCATATTTCGTGAACATTTCATTGAAGAATATTAAGAAACAAATAAGTTGTAGATGTTTTACTGTAAAATTGTGCATTTTCTGAACGTGTATGAATAATGCAGACAAATTCAAAATGTACTGCGCGCATTTAAAAAACTCTAAAGTCATTCAAAAGAATATGTTTTATTGTACTTATAATCCAAAATTTAAGACTGTGCTATTATTATTACTTAAAATATAGCAAATTGAACTCCAAAATTTGGAGGTGATTGATCGATGAGAAATATACCCTCTACTTTGATCGCAAGGCATATTTTTCCAACAAAAGTAATTCCAATAAAATATTAATTGGATTAATATATCATTATATAAGAATATATAAGCGAAATGAATTATCATTCTAACGACTCCCGGCAAAGATATGAATAAATTTGTGGATCAACTGTACAAAGTTCACTAAGTCATCTTCTGACACTTTCTCTCTTTGATAATTTTTTTTATGAATTTTGTGATTAGTTCCACATTAAAGCTGAGACTTTTCTCTACATTTTATGTTATTTTAATTTTTTTTTAGGGGCTCTGAATAGTAAGAATTATCGATCGATGTGCCCGGTCGTACGAAACTCCTGGAAAATTCTCATTTTTCGCGCATTTCGAAGCGGCTTAAAACTATAAGTGGAAAACTCGATTTATCTTTTAAACGGCTTAAGTAAGACAAAAATCTGCAAAGACCTTTTATGTAGAGAAAAAGACGAGCTACAACTTTTGTCGGGAACTTCTTTCTCTATTTTCATTATTTTGGCCGCTAGAGCAAAAAAACCGAAAAGCGAAAAAAATTTTAAAATTTTCCCGGCACTTGGAAGTGCAAAGAACGCATCATCTCATTCTCCAGGTTATTACCTACTTAAATCCCAGAGATGATCCTTTCATTAATTTTTGTCACCCTAAATTGTTAATTTGCCTGTACTAAAGACATAAAACAAACAATTTTTTTTTATTTAAAAAATTAATACATTTTTTATTTATTGGTCGATTTTGTTCAAATACAACAGGGTTCTTTCTCTAGCTAACACTAACTTACTGTCCAAATTTCGATACAGTCGGACTTTTCGTTTTTAAGTTATCGTGCGTACAAGAATCGAGACGGACGAACAGACAGGCAGACAGCAAACAGACAGATGGACAGACAGACAGACATTTTGAAAGAATTCGATCAGTGATATGAAATTTGTTTTTACTACGAGCAATATTACCGGTTTTAGAAATGTGCCGATCGAATGCAGTATACTCTTCGTTATGTATACTGTGGATCTAATTCTCACCCCGCTAGTATAGTACTAAAGTCAAACAATGACGTCATCGTCATGCTGAATTTTTTATCTAAGTCTTCTGCCTAGTATGTTCCACACATGTTTAATTGTATTCAACTCCGGGAAACGTGCAGGCTAAATCATTGTTGGTGTTTCCAATCGGTTTAAAAGGTCGACTATACGCAGGCGCGCATTGTGTTAAATAATGAGGAGATTTTCTCCAATTTGTGGGGCGAAAGGTACCACACAATCTTTCAGTACATCCCTTCTATACCCATCTGCAGTTAAAATACCGCCACCAACTTTGTTCGTCCCTAAACATATGCCACCACACACCATAATTCAGCCTGCACCGAAAGTGACAGTAGTGTAATAACATTGAATTGTTCATTTTGGTCTCTTGAACGTCGATACGCTCCCATCCCTGAATAAAACTTGACCCCACTGATCATCATTCCAGTTTTGGTATTCTTGAGTAAAGGCTAGTCGTGCTACTCGATGATATCTCTAAAGTTTTGGTACCTCTTGGTTTTGGGGGTCGCTGATTACATATGTAAATTCAAAAATTCATAAAAAGTATTTGTTTATTAACAAGACATTTATTAAAATACGTGCGCATTTCCAAATAAACGATTTTTACGAAGTATAATATATTAATCATCATATATATCAGGCATACACCAAGAATAGAATTCCACATATACCACATATTCTGGAAAATACATAAAAGAATTTTTTCGTTGGAAAAGTGAACTTAAATAATTAAAGAACTCAACGTGATTTTTGACTATAACAACAACAAATGATAAAAAGTAATTAAGAATACTCGAAGGTGCGTTCATTAGAAACATTTTATTTTTTGTTTCACAAAAAATTGATTCCGTTTTCCAGAAATTAAAAAAAGAAACGGAGCGGTTTTCCAGCTGTACGCTGGTGGGATGGGTGTTTATGAGGGGTCGTATTTGAAAACAATTACACGTATTGGCTCCAAACAAAAAACAGTCGAAAAGTACGTTTATTGGCTTCATTTTGCATTTTATTTCATTAAAAAATTTGAAACTGTTTTCTAGATATTGAAAAAGAACAGAGCAATTTTCCGACTTTACGCCGCGCCGGTGGGATAGGTGCTTGTGAGGGGTCACATTTGAACACAATTATAGATATCGACTTCAAACAAAAAACAGTCGAAAGGTACGTTTATTTGCTTAACTTTGCATTTTATTTCATACAAGAATTCTGAACCGTTTTCCAAAAATTCGAAAAAAACGGAGCGATTTTCCGACCACACGCTGGTGTGGCAGGTGCTTGTGAGGGGTCGCATCTGAAAACAATTATAGATATTGATTTCAAACAAAAAACAGTCGAAAGGTATGTTTATTGGCTTAACTTTGCATTTTATTTCATTCAAAAATTCTAAACCGTTTTCCAGAAATTAAAAAAAAACGGAGCGATTTTCCGGTCGTACGCTCGCCGAGTAGATGCTTATTAGTAACGGCCTTTGAATACAATAACTGATTTGGACTCCAAACCAATAACATTTGAAACGTACGTTAAGCATGGTCATATTTAACATTTTGTTATATTAAAAAATTCGGTTTCTCTGACAGTTATAATTTTTTTAGAATGACAGATTTACAAAAATATTTAAAATAATGGATATTTCGGCCATTTTGAATCCGCCATTTTCAATTCTGACTTCTCTATGATAAATTAATAACTTGCAACCTAAGAAGCTTTTCTGGAAATTTTCCGATAGAATAATGAATATTCACAGAGAATATTCCAAACAATTAGTGTCACAACCGCCATTTTGATTTTGGACTCCTTGATATCAAATTCGTAATCAGCGACCCCCAAAACCCCCCTAGAAATTCAGCCATTTTGAATAATTATTCAGGAAGTTATTCAATTGTTAACTTAATTTGTTTATTTAACAATGTCGGAGGTTCGACCGATAAAAAAAAACTCTTAAGGTGGCCATTCCCTAGAAAGAGACATCCGATGGGGAAATATTTATTATTTTTGGCCATAACTTTTTTTTCTTAGTACGTATAATTAAAAAAACTACAAGAGTACCTAAGTAGAACTATAATAAAACTATTACTATGAATTTTCACAATTTCAGTGGTTTGCAAAATAGCTATATTTAAATTTGGAAATTATGTTAATCTTCCTATTTCGTAGTTTTAAATCTAGCTATTTTGCAAACCACTGAAATTATTGAGTGAAAATTCATAGTAATAGTCTTGTCATGGTTCTACTTAGGTACTCTTGTAGTTGTTTTAAATATACATACCAGGAAAAAAAAGTTATGGGCAAAAATAATAAGTATTTCCCTATCGGATGTCTCTTTCTAGGGAATGGCACCTTAACTTTTCGATTCATGGACCCAAGAAGATATTTCCAAAGTTTCAAAAAAATTGGTAAAGTATTGAACATTTTTTGGATTTTTTAAAAATTTCGATACTGCGACTCGACTATTAAGAGAAAAAACATTATGCAAACAAAATACCAATTTTCCTTATTGCCGGTGGTAACTATATGGTATATTGGTGAATTGTCCTTTTGTGACTGCCTATGTTTTTGTGCGTATTTGCATTTAAAGTGAGCATGTATTTCTCTTCCCGCATTTTCAAATAGACTATACCTATACATTTTAGTTTTACTCAAATTGAATGATTTCAACGACCGTTTTTTATCGGTCTAGAGCCAGAGCATAGCTGGAGCCATAAGAAGCCAAACCAATACAGATCATTAGATTAGAGATTTAAGAAAGTACACTATTTAAAGCAGTTTTTTTTTGTAGATTTACAAGGTGTTTTACAATGCTAAATTATAACAGAAATCGATTTTAAAAATTACCTCCATTTAACGTTTACTTAATTATTATTTATAGCTCTCCGCCTCGAGATTTCATAATGCAAATTGTATATTTAATTTATTTTTATCCGAGGAGATAAAATCATGTTCAACTATAAAGACAATAAATTACATTTGCCATGCGAAATAGGAACGCGTTCGGCTATTTCTTTAATTTTATTGTGACATGTGTTTGATATAGTAAAAGAAGTTACTGAACTATCTTTCGTTTCAATCTGCGATGACAAATATCTGGGTTGACGGAACCTTACCTCATTTATTATATTACTTAACTTTATAATTTACAATAATTTCGCATTTTTTGAATTTTTATGTTGAGCATCTCCACGAATTGGGTCAGATTGATACACGGTGTTAGGGAGCTGTTTCTACATGCAAAACTAGTAAAGATAGTTCGTATATTACGAACGCGTAGAGGGGCCACTAATAGTTTTGTTTTAGTAATTCCGAGAAAAAACTCGGAATTTTATTAAATTCAGACAAAAATCTCGGAATTTAGCTTCATTCTGAGATAAAAGTCGGAATTTTATTAAATTCCGAGATAAAAGTAAGAATTTTATTAAATTCACACAGAAATCTCGAAATGTTGCTTAATTCCGAGATGAAAGTAGGAATTTTATTAAAATCAGACAAAAATCTCGGAATGTTGCTTAATTCCGAGATAAAGTTCAAAGTTTTATTATATTCAGACAAAAATCTCGGAATGTTGCTTAATTCTCAAATAAAAGTCGAAATTTTATTAAATTCGGAGAAAAAAGTAAGACTTTTATTAATTTCAGACAGAAATCATGGAGTGTTGCTTAATACCGAGATAAAAGTAGGAATTTTATTGAATTCCGAGATAAAAGTAAGAATTTTATTAAATTCAGACAAAAATCTCGGAACGTTGTTTAATTCCGAGATAAAATTCAAAGTTTTAATAAATTCAGACAATAATCTCGGAATGTTGCTTAATTCTGAGATAAAAGTCGAAATTTTATTAAATTCCGAGATAAAAGTCAGAATTTTATCAATTTCAGACAGAAATCTCGGAATGTTGCTTGATCCGAGAAAAAAGTCGAATTTTTTTAAACTCCGAGATATAAGTCGGAATTTTATTAAATTCCGAGTTAAAAGTAAGATTTTTATTAAATTCAAACAGAAATCTCGGAATGTTGCTTAAATCCGAGATAAAAGCCGGAGTTTTATTAAATTCAGAAAAATCTCGGAATGTTGCTTAATTCTGAGGTAAAAGTCGGAATTTTATTAAATGCCGAGATAAAAGTAAGAATTTTATTAAATTCACACAGAAATCTCGGAATGTTGCTTAATTCCGAGATAAAAGTCGGAATTTTATTAAAATCAGACAAAAATCTCGGAATGTTGCTTAATTCCGAGATAAAGTTCAAAATTTTATTAAATTCAGACAAAAATCTCGGAATGTTGCTTAATTCTGAGATAAAAGTCGAAATTTTATTAAATTCCGAGATAAAAGTAAGAATTTTATTAATTTCAGACAGAAATCTAGGAGTGTTGCTTAATTCCGAAATAAAAGTCGATTTTTTTTAAATTCCGAGATAAAAGTAGGAATTTTATTAAATTCAGACAAAAATGCAAGACATTTGTAAAGACCAAATAGAATTTGCCATCCTAAATAATTTTTACTTGAAATATTTTTAGACTCGACGAACTGATTGATTCATTGATTGATTGATGATGCACCGCATCAACCAAAGACACGTAGGCACAGAGTCACATAGACAGGCGGCGCGGCATGTTAATTGAAAAATCATCATTTTTAATTAAAAATGCAATAAAAAACGCTCCTGTATGATTTTATTGTGTTAGCCACTTATTTTAAACGTTGCTTGGCAATATGACATTGATACAAATGCAGTCGGCTGAAATCTGTGTGTCTGCGTTATTTTGCAATTTATTTTTTTAAATTTATTTATGATATACTAAAAATTAAGTGATTTTATTGTCGATGTATCTTATATGAAAAATTTCGCAAAGTAATAAGAAACGATAACGCAAACTTCAGTTACCTGTGTTCCGCTGCGTTTAAAGGGAGTGAATTTTCAAAAATGGGGTAAAAAATCGCTTCTGTATTATTTTATTGTTTCAGCCACTTTGCAGGAAGCTTAGATTGTTTGTAAAGAACCTAAAAAAATAGTGATTGAAATCTGCTATGTTGATTTTCCATTGGCTGATGTTTCTTAATAACTGAAAAATGAAAAAAATGCTTTTTCCAAAATAATTCGGGAACGCTCGATCTTACGAGACAAAGTTGAAGAGAGGTAAAAATTTCCACCATTTTTTGTATATACATTTTTATTGTAAGTCTAATACGTAACGAGATACAGCGGTGAGAAAATTAAGTTTAACGAATATTTTTTTCAAAGAATCATCAAACTTCATTTTTGTTTGCAAATTATCTATAATTTTTTAATTTCATTCAAGACAAATAGATTATCATAAATAATATATATATGTAATGTACGTTTGCAATATAACATATTTTATATTACATATTTTTGAAAATTAGCAACGTACACGTCAGCCAATGTTTTTCTCTACTTATGGATATAAAAAGTAATTAAAGCCAATGCGAAGTACAATGAAATGACTTAATAGCGCTTTTTTTGCAAATTAATTAGTTTTATAAAAGAATGATGGAGTCATGGATTTCAGCCAACCATTTTTTTATCAACAGTTTTATAGCAATGGCTGAAACAATAAAATAATATAGGAACTTTTTTTTTGGAAATTTGAAATTCATTTATTTAAAAAATCAGCAGCAACCAAGCTCGGTAGCTGCTCTAATCGATCAGTTGTATTAATACTGATTTGATTTTTTCGCAACAATTTCATGTGGTATGCTCAAGAGTCAATATTTCAGCTTCATTATCTACAAAGATTAGCTCTGTAGAAGTCCTTCATTTACCTAACGCCCAGTATATCATAAATTCGTATGTCGAAATATGTTCCCTTATCTTGATATCAAACGCCATAGATTTCGCACGCATTATCATACAAACTACATTAATCAAATTCCAAGCGCCAATTTAGCCAAAAAATGGACACAAAAAATAAGAGGTGGGTGGTTTGACAACAAATTGGCATCCGACAAAGATGTGTAAATAACGAAGAAATTTTCAATAAATTTTATTGCTTAAGAAACAAACGATTATAAGGTCGCTGTCCACAAATTGAAGCTTTATATTTTTATTTCCATACAGTCATGACCATAACTCTCTAAAATAAGAATTAAATAATAATTTATTAGTAATTTTTAAAACAATAAAACTGATTTACTTGATTGCGCAATTCTATCTCGTTTTGTATATAACAACACATTTCTCGTAATTATACACGTTTTCGTCTCGCTTCACAAGAAACGATTTAAATTAGCCTTTCGATTTTTACCAAAAAGTTAAATACCTAATTTGTATACAATCGTAGCGATATTTATTTATTATTACACACCCGGCCACAATGTGGTATGTTATTAGTTTATTTAACCAAGTCAATAGTGTAGCTTTTAGGCATTTCCGTAAAAAATAAATGTTTGCTGAGATATTCATTACAACACAACACAATAATCTGAATTCGATTATCGAAAAATTGATTAAGATTAGTGGCTTTTTTATAACACATAACTGTAATTTGCACGTACAGTTTGAGAAATATGGATTACAACAGTAAATAACCTAAAATAGTGGCCAAGCTCGGACAAAGTTGATATCTAACTGAAAACATGTAGCAGGATAAGCATGGACTATCGATCCCGCGTTTTTTTTTCAACGAAAAATGTTTGGTGATTTTTTTTTTAATTTAGAAAGCAATTTTTTGTGATTGACTACACTGAATTGGTTTGTCAAAAGTGTATGTTTTGACTCTAATTAAAAGTGATTTAAACAAAAGTTTCAGTTTACAGCGACGATGATTTTTCTTAATCTGCGAGCACAATTTCGAAACTTTTTCTATATCATCAGTCTTGTAAAAAGTACACTCGAATACATCCCTACATGTTGTATGCTCGTGCATCGTTTTTAGATTACTAGAGTAAAGAAGGTGCTCCTTTTAATTCAATGTTAGTGTGTATGTTTATGTCAAATCTTGCAATCAAAATTTCGACTAGTTCTAATTAAGCTAGAGCTTTGATATTGTGCACATGTTATATGTTCGATAACAGTGCAATATAGTATATCTAATATCGTTCTAAATTCAATATGGCGGACGTCCTAAATTGATGGATCACTTTCTTCTTCCTAACCCCCATTGATATTGGTATCAAGTGAAAGGATTTGCTGAGTAAAATACGATAAACTATGTGACGCCATTCTAAATCCAATATGGCGGACGTGTGTAAAAATTTCGACTAATTAAGTTAGAGCTTTGAAATTTTGCACACATGTATAAGTCCGGTGACAATGCAATATAGTATGTCTAATATCTTTCTAAATCCAATATGGCGAACATCCCAAGATGACTAATTATCTATTTCGTCTCGACCCGATTAGTATGGATATTGAATTAAAGGGTTTGACGATTAAAATACGATAAACTATATAATGTTATTCAAAATTTTATGTGGCGGACGACCTAGGATGGCGGATTACTTTCTTCACAACTTCCTTGACATGAGTAATTTTATTTTATCAACCCCTTTAATAATGGAGTAGGGGTGGTGGGGGTTGAAAAATAATATTAACTAATCTGAGACCTTGGCTTCTGATACATACACTAAATTTCAAGTTTCTGTACTCTTACCAGCTTGCTTTACTTATTTTCCCCTATTTAACCCTCAACCCTTCAACGGAATCGTTTCAAAATATGATCTAGTTCCAGATGTCGTTATAATACATACGTGTACCAAATTTCAAATGAATATCTCAATTTTATTTTATCAACCCCTTTAATAATGAAGAAAGGATGATGGGGGGGGGGGGGGGGGCTTGAAAAATATTACAAAAAAATCTGAGGCTTTGGCTTGTAGTACATACATCAAGTTTCTGTACTCTTACCATCTTGCTTTATATGTTTCCCCATATTTACCCCTATTAATCCCCCAACCCTTCACCGGATATCTTCAAAAAACAATCCAGTTTCAGATCTCATTATAATATATACGTGTACAAAATTTCAAGTCAATATCTTAAACCGTTCCGGAGAAAGCGTGCGGAGAAAAAAAGTTACAGACAGACAGAAATTTTTTTTTTCGCTCAAATTTAAAATCTCGACGTTTCATGACATTCTAAACCGATTTCGAGAAAAAAAAAATTTGAAATTTTTTTTACGATTACTATACTTCCAATCCACTACGTGGATGTGGAAGTAACTGGTATTTACGATTATTTCTGGTCTTTGATTGTCAATTAGAACATTGGTCAAAAACCAATAATAATCCAAAAAAAATACTAGTTTTTTTGCAAAAATAACTTAAATACACTTTTTTTTTCAACGCTTATATCTCGAAAAGGGTGAGGTTAGGTAAAAGATGTTAAGAGTCAAACAATGTTTATAATTGTCCATGATATAAAGTCTACATATTTTAATCGATAATAAACGCCCATAAATAATCGTAAATACTAGTTTTTTGAAAAAAAAAGTATAGCTTAAGTATGTTTTTTTAATTTTAAATGCCTATATCTCGAGAAGGGTGAGGTTAGCTAAAAAATGTCAAAAGTCAAAAAATGCTTAGAATTCTCCATAATATAAACTCCACATGTTTTCATCCATAGTAAACGCCCAGAAATAATCGTAAATACTACTTTTTGAACAACGCTTATATCTCGAGAAGAGTAAGGTTAGGTAAAAAATGTCAAGAGTCAAAAAATGCTTAGAGTTATCCAAAATATAAAATCCAATGATTCTTTTTCAACTTTAAAAAAATTTGTTGGTGACCTCAAATAGCGAACTATTGACCCAGTTTACGACCGAAAATCGAAAAAACACCAATTCCCATGACCCTGACTTTATTCTATACATCTTTAGGAACATTCTGCGCCATCTCACATAAAAATCAGGTGGGGCGGAGTCTCATGCTGGGGTTAAATGCTTCATTTCCTCGACTAAATTTTCTAATAGATGCAATGAATTCTCATTTTGTAGTTATGGCGAAGGCGCGGGTTGAGTTAAATAGTCAGTAGTTGATACTGAATCCTGGTATCGAAAGTTAAAGATTCAGAACGGCGAATCCACAGAGCTTATAACTTAATGACTTTTGCAGATTTTCATTAGAAAGGGTGGAAAAACATAACAAAAATAGATTATTTTTTTACTGCGACGTATCTCTCCAATCGCTTTGACAAAAAAAATGTTATAGGAGACTCTTAAAGATGATACAGAAAAAAATTCGTAGTTATGCTAGCAGAATATCTGTATTAAAAAAATCATGATAAAAAAAATATATTTTCTTCAAAGGATATCTCGGTCTTGAAAATCTGTGCTCGGAGGTTTTCGAGGTCGCTGGTTACAAATCCGAGGTCTGATTTGGTAAATTCAAAATGGCGGACTGGAGGTAGAGTAAATTTATTCGTTTTTGGGCTGAAAATGAGTACTCGGGGGTTTTTGAGGTTGCTGATTACGAATCAAAGATCCAATTTACGAAATTAAAAATAGCGGACCGGAAGAATAGGCAATCTCTTCGAAAAAAATTGTCCCTTTTATTTTTTTGTGCTGACAGTATGAAAGATACGAGTATTTTCTGAAAAATATATTAATTCTGGTCCGCCATTTTGAATTATCCCAAATTGAACATCAGATTCGTTATCAGCGATGACGAGAACCCCGAGTTCCCACTTTCAGCCCAAAAAAGAAAAGAATATGAGTTTTCTGGAGAAATGGGCTGTTATTTCGATCCGCCGTTTTAAATTTCGCAAATTAGACCTCTGATTCGTGATCAGCGACCTCAGAAATCCCCGAGTACTCATTTTCAGCCCAAAAACGAAAAATATACGAGTTTTTCTTGATAAATTGACTCTACTTCCGATCCGCCATTTTGAATTTACCAAATCAGACCGCGAATTCGTAATCAGCAACTTCGATAACCTCCGAGCACAGATTTTCAAGGCCAAGATATTCAGTCTCATTTTTTATGGAAAATGGCCCAATTTCCTGTCCGCCATTTTGAATTTCCCAAATTGGACTTCAGATTGGCGATCAGCGACCACAAAAATCTCCGAGTAACCATTTTCGTCTAATTCTATGGCATATTGTGAATGATGACAAAATTTTCAATTAATTTAATTAAATTGGCCAATAATATTGGCCAATTATTGGAAAAAAAAAATTAAAGCAAACATTTCCGCGAAAAAATAAAAGGTATTGTTTTTTCTAAATGCCTTTCTGAACTCTTTGCAACATGAAGTCAATTGCCCCTGTACCTTTGTTTTAGAGGTAAAATGCCAAAATGACGCGACTAATGAGGTAACTGCTGGTTTAACAATTAATGTATTATATGCCAATTGACAGCTGTCAAAACTCCGCGAAAATATATCTTGAACTTGGACCACTTTAGACCAAAATGACCACGCTTGGGCCACTTTTGGTTAAAATAAGTATTGAATTCGTAATCAGCGACCCAAGAAACATGCATTTAAGTCATAAAAATTCGTTAAACAAAAACTTACGTTAAACAAATTTTGAAAACTTTTAAATTTGTTTAACTTTCGCAGGGTTTTAGCAGTTGTCAATTGACATATAATACCTTAATTGCGAGAAACCAGCAGTTACCTCATAAAGTACCAGCTTTCTCGAATACTTTGCGCCTAATTTCATCCAATTTGAGCATTAATTGAATGGGAGCTAGAATTTTGAAAATGACAACTCATTAATTTCACACTGTGCTGCGGTATATAAAAACATCCAAATTGGAAGTGGCAGCAATATCAACCTTACGCAGGCAAATCAATCACAAACATTTAATTAGAGTTAGAACAATAAAGCAATCGGTTTATTCAACTAACCAGTTCATTTTGTTTATGCTTCAAAGTGGTTTCTAAGATCACACCAGCCGTCACAGTACTGATTCTAAACATTGTGTGAGAATTGTGAAAATTAGAGGCATAAGTACTAATTTTATTTTCGGGCTCGAAAACATCGCTAAAAAACATTTTTTAACGTATTATCTTCAACGGCAATGTCCCGCTCTATAGATTTCAGTGATTTATTCACGATGAGGTGCCTTATTCCCTGACGCATGACGAGCCAATATCAGTTTTGTAATTATTAACCGATTTGTTAATATTTACAAAAAAACACTAAATCATTTTCAATTAGTCATTTGACGCGTGATATGTGAAATAATTAAAACAAAATTGTAAGCCGGCAATTAGTTAACATTTATGTGGAATGCTCTTTCACTTTCATAATCCAGTATAAATAAAAAATGCGAATTTTTTAAAGGCGTCTACAAATTACTAGTGTAAACTGTAACGCGCTAAATATTGTATTATATTATTATGTAAGACACAAACGATTGTACTACATATATTTATTACAAACAATTATTAAATAATTTGAATGGCTGTCGACCGACTGCCAATTGAACTATTCAGAACTGGGTTATTTTTTTATAGATAAATGAGAGTAATTGTTGGTCTTCGATGATATAATTGAGATTGTACGGCGATTAGTGGTCCATTAAGACCTGCCCTGCCCCACGATATATTGGGTAAACACTTCTATTGTAGTACATAATGGTATCTCCAGTCCAATCGCTAATTTTTTAAACTTGTCTACATGTTTGTTAACAATGCCATTTCAAATTAAGAAAAATTAAATAAATTCTTCCTACAGCTATGAGACCTGTTAAAAGTGAAGCATTTGGGTTGTCTAAACATGAGTTTCATCACCCCCCCCTCCCCCGCAGTTTTAAAAAAGGGTGGTTTTTGAGAAATATATATACAGGGTGTGGCAATAGTGCCTCGGAACTCGATATCTCGAGTTCTGCGATAGCTAGAAATTAAAAAAAAAATTGTTAGTAAACTAGATAAAAAAAAGTCTATAACTGGAAATTATTTTGGAACATACAGGGCGAGTCAAGACGACCAAGTGCCCTTTTTTTTTAAATGGAATGCTATGAATATCAGTACATTTTCTTGAAGCCTCTTTCTAGGCTCTATTCAAAAAAATCACCACAGTCACAATTATGGGTTTTAAGAAAAACTTATGTGAATACCGGTTACTAGGCATCTAATTAATGTTTTTTAATTATTTTCGTTTCCTAAAACTGTACAGGGTGGCCAAAAATTATTTTTCAATTAAGAACTTTTAAATTAAATTTTCTCAATTTTGTCAAATGGAACACCCTGTATATTTTTCAACGATGTGATGTGGAAATGAAAAACGAAATTTTTTTGTAAGTGTGAATTTTAGCGCCTCTTCGTCTTTTTTTCAATTATGAGGAAAAACTATGCATTTTGGTGAAAAATATCAGGAAAGCATAGTTGTACAGCATAAAGTTTCCTATAAGTTTTGTTTCCACATTTTTTCCGAATTCCGCATAAGTTGGCTGCTAGATGGCGCGAAAGCAATATATACATAAACTTTTTTGAGCTTTCTTTATATTTTAAAAATGAGTTATTATTTGTTTGCTTATAATTGCATTGAAACATATTCTTTATAGAATTTTGCAAACAGCAGAAAAATATTACTATCTATAACTAAAAGAAAATGTATGTGTAAATTATTAATTAAATCTTTGCATTCTTTCGATAGCCTAAATTTTGGTTATGCTAGCAAATTAAAATCCTAAAATGAATTTGTCTAATTTCTTATTTGACAATTCTCTTTCTAACACTAGCATCCACAGAGTCCCCTACGGCCATGCAGATTAAACTAGTACCTACATACCCCTACGATCACATGAAGATTCAGTTGAAAATGAGAACAAAGGCCTTAAATGAATTTATTTATTTACCTTGTCTTAGAAATGTTTCATTCTAATGGATTACATTTTCATGAAATCTATCATTCTGTTTCCAGAATAAGGGCGAAAAACGTTTCAGTCTATGCATTTCCAAGAAATATTATAATAAATTCATTTTAGGTCTTTGTTCTCATTTTCAGCTGAATCTTCAATCGTAGGGGGTTACTAGTTTAATCTGCATTTCCATAGGGAACTGTGTGGATGCTAGTGTTAGAATGAGAATTGTCAAATAAGAAATTAGACAAATTCATTTTAGGATTTTAATTTGCTAGCATAACCAGAATTCAAAAATTTCATTAATAATTTACACATACTTTTTCTTTTAGTTATTTTTAGTTGTTTTTTTCTACTATTTGCAAAATCCTATAAAGAATATGTTTCAATACAATTAATTATAAGCAAACAAATAATAACTCATTTTTAAACATGCATAGAGTGTATAGGCTCCAATACTAGTTAGCTAATAGATAGGTCAAGATCTGTTGTTTTTTTATCAGTCAATCTTAAATATAATTTTTTCACACTTATTCATAGAAATTGTCTTGGTTTTGCATGATACATCTCTATGAGTGGCTTTATGTCTTTCCGATGAGCTCCAGAATAAGGGCGAAAAACGTTTCAAAGGCTAAGCACTTCCAAGAAACAGAATGATAGATTTCATGAAAATGTAATCCATTAGAATATAATTTTTTTAAGACAAGGTAGATAAATAAATTCATTTTAGGCCTTTGTTCTCATTTTCAACTGAATCTTCATGGTCGTAGGGGGTTATGTAGATACTAGTTTAATCTGCATGGCCGTAGGGGACTGTGTGGATGCCAGTGTTAGAATGATAATTGTCAAATAAGAAATTAGACAAATTCATTTAGGATTTTAACTTGCTAGCATAACCAGAATTCAGGTTATCGAAAGAATGCAAAGATTTCATTAATATTTTTACTCGTGGTTTTTCTTTTAGTTCTCATAGGTAGTTATTTTTTTCTGCTGTTTGCAAAATCCTATAAAGAATATGTTTCATAAGCAAACAAAAATAATTTGCTTTTAAAAATAAGTAATCGAAATTCAAAAATTCAAAATGGTCGCGTCAATGGCGGGTGTTTTGTAATTTATGGTCGGATTTGTCTGAAAATCTAGGTGGCAGATTATAAATATTTAGTCGGAAATCAAGAATTCAATTCAATAAAGAAGGGTAGCATGTCTGCTATTCCGTTTGTGGACGCCTATAAGACATGACACTTATGTGCTATTTTGCATCTTGCCTAGTACAATCCGTAAAGTGAATCTTGAATCATCACTTTTATATATGCAGGTTTTAGTTGTTCTTTGATCTTATAAATATTTCTTCTCCACATGTATTTTCCAATACCCGTGTTCCGATTTTTAAATTCAAGTGTTGCCAAAATTGATAATAGTGTGAAAATCTTGAACCATCCACTTTATGTATACGTACACACTTGTTACTTTAATCATCTGTTCAGAGTTTTTTGATTTTTCTGACTTTAGTACTGTTAAAGAAATTATTGAAAATTGTCTAACCTATGCATTATGTACAATTAATATTTATTAAGTTTTGTAATCGGCAATTAAAATTAATTGGACACACTACTGTTTCCTACCCACGCCACAACAATTTAATAAATTAATTGAATTTGATAAATTTTATTAGGCATTAATAGAGTTATTCAAGGGCGCCCTTGAAATGCTCGTGGAAAATTCAACCTTGATTCGAAAATTCTATATTTGTTTAAATCAAATATGGATAATATCCACAAATTTGGAATGAGGCAGTACCTGTTAAAGTGAATATTAATTAAATGTCAAAACCCCTAATAATAAAATTGTTTAGATGAATTATGGCGATATTAATCACAGAATACTTCGATGTCTTTTTAATGCTAGAACATAAAAAGAATACAACGCTAGCTTTCTGCAAATATCTGATTAACAAATAACTTAAACTTGCACCTAGTTTAAACAAATTTAGTTGAGTGTGAAATTAATTATTTGTTTAGTCTAATTTCACCGTGTTAAAAGTGTTACATAATTAATTTCTTATTTAATCAGAATAAGATGGAAATACAAATGTATTCGCTTAAGAAGTGCCCTTATTTATTTATCTGTAATTACTGGAATGGAATCAGTAACTCGCTAACACATGATAGTTACACAATATATTCAAGGACTGGAAGGGAATATAATAGTAATCTAATATTGTGCGAATCTACGTTATTGCGAATAGAAATCTCAAAAATTGACATATTTTCGCATCGATCTCTTTTTGACGCAAACCCTGCTTAAATAGACAAAGATGAAGTAGAGTAACTATGGATAATTGCTGACACTAACTGAAATACAAAGTAGAAAAAATTTATGGCTCAAGGTGTCAACAATGCTTTTTTAATCGAAAGAATATAAAAGACTAACGCGAAGAGACAAGAATTCTTATCTACAAGAATTCTGTAACGAACTGGAGTAACATGCTGATGACAACAATAGTAGGGCAGGACCTTTTCCGGACAATAAGAGAGATTACCTACAAATTTACACCCAGAACGAGGTCAATTAAGAACTCTACCGGTACGGTTAGGAAGGCAGGCAGACGACGAATTGATGCATTTGAAATGTGGGTTTGGTGACGTTTACTGCGAGCGACTCTCCATCATCGCATTTCCTCGAATTCTCTCAAAGAGCTAGTGTAGTTTATCTATGCATAGAGCATTTGATTGTCCAGATGGCAAGACGTAAAGAGAAAGACCACCAATCTGTTGGGCAATAGCGTGGGGCTGTTGGACTTGTTATACAGCAAAGGGAAGCCTATTGCTACATTACATAAATCACGAAACGTCTGTGAAGACGCTGTAAAGAAGAAGGAAAAGAGTAACCATAACCAAATTTGTACAGGAAAAAACGACAAATTCTCGTGAATTGTGTCATATTCAAGACGAATTTCGTGTGATATTACACACACATTACGTAATACGGAAATTTCTTCTACCAACTAACTCAAATGAAACACACGACACAAACCACATACAAGGTGTTAAATAAACTTAAGTTGGTAAGTAAATAATTTTCTCCGCCGAAGAATATTGTGCAAGGAAAGTTACTACATTCATTGATATACTTTTATTTGCAGCTCTACTAACGCCACTATCACAAACGAATTTGTCCTTTGTCCTAAATAATTTTAAACATATTAAACCCTTCACAAATATTAGTTGAGTATTTTTAAAAACCATAATAGTTTGCACAATATTTTAATTGCATTATGACCAGTTTTTTATACAAATTAAATTAACTTGTTCTCTTCTCGTTGTCATGTTACGTTAAATATATGGACTTTCTAGTTTCTAATCATTTTTTGTAATCATTACATTATTCTTTATTTATCGACGTGCTTACAACCAACGAATAATTTTTTCTTTTCATTAAATATTGCTGGATCTGAAGTTAATATATGTGTATATATTTTTCGTTGATTTATGTTTCCTGTTACGTAAAACTTAACTCTATCAATTTTAAGGCCATAAAAAATAATGAATACCATCATCGCACATAACTGATACAAGATAAAAAAAATGTATTCCATTATTTTTATTTGTGACATGATTGACATCTCATTCTTCGCATAAACTTCGTTACACAATGAAGGCACAATTGCGGAAATATTCTGAATTTTAGAATTTTTCGTACAACGCAACGTTTAACTTACACTTTTTTTAACTTCCCATCAAACAGAATGGAATTCCATGAAAGTTATTGCCAAATAAATTTGTTCAAGTTGAGTACAACCCTCTGTGAAACACTCGTTATGTCTTTCTTTGTTATTTGATTTGACATCGAACTTAAGGCACTATTCGTTGAGTTAACAAAGCGTTTTGTTATTTATTTATTTATTTAATCATACATCATCCAACAGTACAAAACCATTTATAGGACGGAAATCTAAACTAACTTAATCTAACCTTACTACAAAATACAAATAGAAATTATGAAGGCGATTAGACTGCACGACAGTAGATGAAATTTCTGGCTGCTGGGCAAATATGTCCAATTCACTGCAATGAGTTTCGTAACCAGTACAAATATTAAACAGAGGAGAAAACTTTAATACGTTAGATCTAGGAGTGGATAAATAAAAGCTATGAGAATGACGAGAATTAATCCGTGGGACATAAAAGTTCAGTTAGCTTAATATTTCACTACAATATATTTTATTATGCATAATTTTATCTAGAAAACGCAAAGCAAAGGACTCACGCCTTTCGGAAAGACTGGTAATATCAAATTTTTCAAGTAATTTTGAGACGCTCCAGTTGGTGGATATGTACCTTCAGTTTTCCAGTTTAAAAATTTTAGGAAGCGGCGCTGAATATTTTCCAATTTATCATTATGAGTCTTATACCCAAATTGACAGACAAGTGAAGCATACTCCAGTTTAGACCGAGAGAAAGCAAAATAAAGCCTCTTTAAGGCCTTCGTATCATTAAAATCATGGCTGTTACGCAAAATGAAGCCTAACATTCTGTATGCATGCGAAATTACTGCATCAATGTGGTTAAAGAAGGTAAATTGTTTATCAAAAGTTACACCTAGATCCTTGAACGTAAATGGTCTATTCAGCATGTCGCCATTAACATTATAATTATATATAATTGGGGACTCCTTGGTTGTATAACTCATAACATTGTACTTGCCAACATTTAGGTGAAGATCTTTTTCATCGCACCAAGCCGATAACTTAGTTAAGTTGTTTTGAAGTTTTTTGCAGTCATCAAAATCATTAATCGTATGCAACATTTTGACGTCATCGACATATATTAAGAAATATACGTCTAAGTGATCACTGATGTCGTTAATAAAAATATTAAAGTAAAGGGGTCCAAGTATTGATCCCTGGGGTACTCCTGACATGGCTCGGTATTCAACAGATTTATATCCACTCTAAAATACGAATTGAACTCTATCAGTCAAGTAACTCTCAAGAAATTGAAGTAAACCGTCAGATAATTCGAATTTGTCAAGTTTACAGAGAAGTTAGATATTTTCAGTTGAACACGTTCATAAATGTTATCATGCAGTAGGCTTTCGAAAGCTTACCAAAGTTACATATGATTGTTATCGGTCTATAATTGGTAATATTATTTCTTTCACCTTTTTTATACAGAGGGCACACTTTGGAGTATTTCCAAATATCAGGAAAATAGCGTTTCCTTAGACATAAATTAAAAATTATGCAGAGAGCATATGCAAAAATGCTGGCACGGTTACAGGGGCGTCCGAAATGTTAAGGAAGTAAGATTGGTCGAAAAAGTTAGCAAATGCATCGACGATATCATTAGGCGTCTCCAGATGTTTATTGTTATAAGTCATGTCTTTAGTTTCCCTTTTTTTTCCATTGATGTAAGCCCAGAATTTATTGGGTTCAGATGTGATATTATTTTCGGTTCGATTTGTATAAATTTGAAGTGCAATTTTAATATCCGACTTGATTTGTTATCTAAGTCTACGAAATTCAGTTAGCGATTCGTTATTACCATGGCGTTTAAATAATATCAATTTTTTATGCTTTAGCTTTATATTTTTTATAATTTCACCGTTAAACCAAGGGGGAAACTGTCTTTTATTTTTTGAAGTTTTGAACTTGGGCATGTTCTCATTAAAAACTTCAGTTGATTACATACGTAAGCAAAACATATTTATTAAGTGAGTGTATTGTTTATTTAGTGCTTTTCGATACAATAATTTCTCTTTGTTGTTATTGCCACGATCTAAAGGAAAAGATGGCCAAATTTTTGCATTTGTAATATTTTTTTCGAGGATAGCACTAGCTCTTCTTATAAGAAATTTGTAAGTATCATTAAACTAGATCTTACTTCCACATTCACGTAGTGGATTGGAAGTATGGTAATCGTAAAAAAAATAATTCTTTTTCTTGAAATAGGTCATGAAACATCAAGATTTTAAATTTGAGCGAAAAAAATATTCTGCCCGCCTTCTCGCCTGACCGCCGGCCCGCTTGCCCCCCGTCCGCTTGCCAGCCTGCCATCCTGCCCCCATGCCCGCCTGCACACCTTCCCGCATGGCCACCACCACGCCTTGACGCGGGCACAATTGCACTCCGGACAGCCTGCCACCCTCTTGGGCTGCCCGACTGCAGCCCTGCCCACTGCCTACCACCACACCAGCCCTCCTGACCGCAGGCCTTCGTTCATAATTACCCGCCAGCACGCCTGCTCTACGTTCGCCTGCTCGCCTGCCCACCTGCCCGACGCCTGCCCTGATGCCCGCCTGGCCGCGGGACTGCCCGCCTGCCTTTTCGACCGCCCGCCCGCCTTTTCTACAGCCGGCCTATCCACATGCCCGCTGACTGCCGACCTTCCCGTACGCCCAACTGCCCGCCTACACGCCTTCCCCCTACACGCCTTCCCGCCTGCCTGACGGACCGCATGCCCCCCTGTTTTTCTGTCCGTTAGCCCGCCTGCCAGAGGGCGTGCGTGCACAATTGCTCTTCGACCAGCCTGCCCCTCTGTTCGCCTGCCCGCGGCCCGCGCGCATAATTGCACGCCGGCTAGCCTGCCCCTCGGTCCGCCTGCCCCACTGCCCTCCTGCCCCACCGCCCTTCTGCCCCGGCCCACCACCTCACAAGCCCTCCTTCCGGCAGGCTCGCCTGCACAATTGCCCGCCGGCCCGCCTACCCAGCTCCTCGTCTGGCCGCGGGAGTGCCCGCCCGCCTTTCCGACCAACCGCCGGCCCGCCCGCCTGCCAAAAGGCGCGCGTGCACAATAGCTCGCCAACAAGCCTGCGCCCCTGTTCGCCTGCCCGCGGCCCGCGTGCATTATTGCACCCCGGCCAGCCTGACCCTCTGTTCGCCTGCCCCACTGCCCTCCTGCCCCACCGCTCTCCTGCCCCCGCCCACCACCTCACAAGCCCTCCTTCCGGCGGGCTCGCCTGCAAAATTGCCCGTCTGCCCAGCTCCCAGTCTGATCGCGGGAGTGCTCGCCCGCCTTTCGACCAACCGCCGGCCCGCCCGCCTTGTCGACCGCCCATATCTTCACGTGCCTGCCAACCGCCGGCCGCCTTCCCGTCCGCCCGCCTGCCAGAGGGCGCGCGTGCACAATTGCTCGCCGACCAGCCTGCCCCCCTGTTCGCCTGCCCGCGGCCCGCGCGCATTATTGCACGCCGGCTAGCCTGCCCTTTGTTCGCCTGCCCCACTGCCCTCCTGCCCCACCGCCCTCCTCGATATTAAGTAATAGCGTTTGGTATCCATTTTTTAAAAGGTTCAATTTTTAACAATTTTTTGTCCAAATAACTACAACTGGTTTTCTAAAATAATAAATTTTAACATCATCTGTGTTCTCAAATAACTGCATATCGGTAATTTTTTATCGTAAGTAAACACAAAAAAGCAAATTCAAAATAATCTTGGTATTTGGAAGAAATTATTATTACATTTTTTATAAAAATACACTGCCATCCCTAGTTTCTTCACCCCTTACGTCATGCACGTTGATGATGCCCTAAAACTATATTTTTTAAATCATAGTTATTATCCATACGATAGGAAAGTTTTAGTCAGACATATATTTGTAATATACTATACATTTTATAAACAAGAAATCAGTTAGAATCATAAGTTATATTATTTGATTAATATGTAAAGAAGAACAAAAACGTTGTAAATAAAATAAACTTAACAATTCATCTTCTATTATGCATAATTCTCTTTTCTTTTCCACGTTGACTGTTTTCTCTTTCTCGTGTATTCCTATTCGATTGCTTAGTTCTACGAGGCTATTTCTAAACAAGCACTACAACAAAGATGTGTCCACTCAACGCGTATCTAAGTTCTAAATCTTCAAAGGAGATGGTCTCGCGATATTGTCAATAAACCAAATTGTTTATAGTTACACTTCGTCCAGCCTCACGGAAAACCTGTTCAGCCGTGAGAATGTTAATCGTTATACAAGTGAGATGTGCTCTAGGAAAGTTCCCTTCTACCGCTTTAATTGATAAAATTTCGCTTATGACACAAGACCACCTGGCCATCCAAATATCTAATGGCCTATTGGGCATAATTAATATTTATTCGTCGAACTGGTAAAACGAAATTTTAAATTAAGTGACTTCTACGTCGATATATCATCCGCAGTCAAAATATGTGACATAATCATGAGTGATATTTTAATAAACAATAATCGATGTGTAACATCTTCTCTACGCTTTTCCTATTAAAAACTTCCGTTTATTTAACCAGTTTCTTGAAATGTGGGTTTAAGTACATGAGAGCTAGCTAATATTAATATACTACATTGCATTTTTTAACAGTCTCAGTTTATGTTTTTTAAAATTATTTATTTACTTATTCTCCACAAAAACGCTAATTTTACTAGATAATAGAACAAAATTGTATCATCAGTTTGAAAGGTATTCAACAGAGAACCGGACCTTTAGTTAATACTTTCACATCATTTAATATATTAGAATAAAAATTTCTTGTCTTTTAATTTAAGTACAATATCCTGGGAAATTGTATACATATTTTTTTGATGCGTATAAAAAATTTACAATTCAATAACTTTTGTTAAGGACGAGCATATCTTTTCACATTTTTTTCGTATGGGTTTAACAGCAAACAATATATTACATCGTTTATTCAGTGACAAATCTTATAATGGGAAGTACCTCTTCGAAAATGGACTTATAAATAAATCATGCTAAAATATACAATATAAATGACTGACACTGAAGTCAACATTTATTACTGCATTAATTATGTTACTAGATATTTTTTATTGCTCGTATATCACTCAATAACGCTTTTGGTCGCATATGATTAGGTACAAGCAAATCAAGTGACACCTGAATTACATAACTCCATCGTACACTAACAGCTTTTACACATGCAAACGCGTGTAATATCATAACATGTTTGTATCGCATATGTTAGGTGTAACATATTAATAAAACCTCGCTAAATTTCTAAACTTAATAGTGGTAGGCCAGTGTCTAATCAAAGAGTAGGTCTAACCACGAAGTCACACACACACACCATTTTCTGGTTTTGTTTTTGTATTAAATGTTGTGGAAAATTTAGTTTAGGGCATACTATTGCAGTATTCTAAACTGCTAAATCCCGTCCACTCGTTCCCGACATAAATTTGCAGTCGCCTCTTGCACTATTGGTATCATTGTCTAGGTCTAGGTTGGACCTCTCTGCGTCACATAAAAGTTGTCCTGAAGTTCCACGATTGCGGGGGTGGCAATGGGGCAGGATAATGTTGGACTCTCACATTTTGGCTATTTTTATAAGACTTTGTCGATGTTTAAGTGCACTACTATAAGTAAACTTGGCGTGAGAACCAAGTTTTCCGAGACACTTAGGGTAAGGGGTAATTTTGTGTGTAGGGGTGAATTTTCTTCATGATAACTATGTTCACTTCCAATGTGTTAGAAGTGTGCTTGGCAGCAAACTCTGTACATGTTTTCAATGTCGTGATCTGGATTTATTTTAAATTATAAGTTTAAAAATGTAGTCTTCACAATTGTATTAGAAAGTGTCTATAGTAAATAACTGAGCTCCGCGTCAATATAAAAATATTTTTAACTTAATTATCATAAAATCGCTATTAACTTCATTATTTTACTATGTAGTAACGGTTCAATGCTTGTTACAGCAAAAAAATCCATCAATGAATAACATTTACATAACCATTAGTGCTAGTATGCTAATTTAGAAAATTACTTATTAGTCTTATTACTTACAATTATTACATCTATTACATTTTTTCTATAAAATGATGTATGTAATTCAAAAGACTGCTGATAAAATAAGTGCAGAACTAACACATCGAAATCAAGAAACGCATATGAAAAAAAGTTGCCATTTGTCGTTTTCCCTACGTTATTGTGACAAGGTCACCTACCTAATTTTTTGCATACGTTTTAAGCCCCCCCTTATGTATCCCAAATGCACAAAATTCTATATTTTTTAGGTGCCGAAGGGGGGATGGGGGGTAGCCTAACAAAAGCTGTGTTTCAATTATCTCGGCTTCTATTGAAGGTACTTCAAAAACGATGATACCAGCGTAGAGGGCGCTTCGAACACTAAAACTTTGCTATTCAACGAAAAAATATATTGAATTTTTTTTTGCGATTGCTGTGCTTCTACTCCACTATGCGAATGTGGAAGTAAATGAATGAATATATGTGTATCACACATAAACACAGCATCAATTAATATTCGTAAGAAATCAAAATTCAAATACGTTTTCCATGTCATTAAGTTCTGTGTGCAATATGATTATGATTATATACAACGCTGTAAATTATGTAAATCATGGTGCCCGGGAATTCAATGTAACACCGTCGGGGTAGAAAGTGAAATAATAACGAGTTCACTTTTGGTTTTATTTCTAACTCAGATCTGGAACAATTATATTATTTCCGTAATGGAATTCATTTTTACAGCCGTTATAATATAGTACTTACCTAATATGTGGAACGATTTCAGCAGCATGAGGTGCTATTATTACCTTTGCTATTGTACCAGATAGTTAGACATTATTTATATTCGATTTTCTAGATGTTAAACGAAGACAATGGCATTTACAATTATTACAAAAATCGATTTCAATCTTGGCGAGCCCGTAGAACAATAAGATCCTAGTCAAGTTAGTGAAGTACGATTAGACTACTTTCTCTAAAGCTGATTTTTTGGGATAGTATTCTTTAAAATGATTGACATAAATATTCATAAAGTTTAGCGCTTCAACCTTTTTGCTTTTCTCTTCATTTAAAATATTAAAATGCGGAAAACGATTTTTTTTGTAAATAATATGATTAAGTTGACCAGCTCCAAAAGTGGTGATGAAAACCATGTTTAAGTTTAAAATAGGTAATAGTAACACACAGAATTTAATCGAAAGGAATTTTTGCATATTGTTCACCTAAAACAAATAACTGTTTTGTCAGTTTAATTTGACGGTTTTTAAAAATATTGTAGCAAATTTTCCACCTTTTAGGAAACACCCTGTATGAATCCGTGGGTTCTAAATAATTTTAACAAGAGATTAAACACTACTAACACTTTATTTGATAATTTACTGACTATACAATACTTGAAAATACACTTTGTTTACTTTAACCTCACTTTTTTCCGAACGTGTCACTTCTAAAATAAACTTCTTTCTTAATGAAACTTCTCTCTCTGCGCTGGTAATCGCACCTTCTATACTCCGAATTTGACTCTCTAGATCCATCTAGAAACAATCAAGAATCTTCTCCAACAACATTCCAGAAAAAGTCCATTTCATTCTGACAGCTCCCAGTCACAATTAGTAGGCATAGGCGTATCATCTCCAGTTCCAAGGGGGTGTAATTCATAACAATATGTATTTTATAGAAATGAAACGGACCATAACTCTTTTTTTTTAATATCACCCCGTACATTTTTACGTTTTTCTGTAAGTAGAGCTTTAAATTAGCTTTCCAACGCAATTTTCAAATTTAAAATCGATCCATAAGTGGATGTGAAATTACAGTTTGAAGTTGTAGATGACACAATGAGGTTTGATTTTGAATTTGAAAACCCATTGTAAAAGTAATTGAAACCTCTACCAGATAAGATTTTTTAAAATGCTATTTGAAATAACATTTTTTATCGGGTTGTGCCAAAAAATGTATTTATGTGTCAGATATCTTGTACCCTAATTTCAAATTTCTATCTTGAAAAATACAGGATAAACTTATTTAAAAGTGAATTATTTATTATTTGTTTGCTCACAGTAATAGGATTTTTCAAACATCGGAAAGAATAACTATCTATGAGAACTAAAAGAAATACTATATGTAAAAATATTAATGAAATCTTTGCTGTTTCATTACTATAGGCCAACAAATAATAAATAATTCACTTTTAAACATGCATAGAGTAGAGTAGAGTAGAGTCTCCAATACTAGTTAGCTAATAGATAGGAAAAGATCTGTTGTTCTTTATCAGTCAATGTCAAATATAAATATTTCATACTTATTCATGGATATTGTTTTGGGTTTGCATGGAACATCATTATGAGTGGCTTTGGGCTTTTCTGATGAGTCCAGAATAAGGACGAAAATCGTTTCAAAAGCTAAGCATTTCCAAGAAACTGAATGAGATTTTATGAAAATGTAATTCATTAGAATGAAAAAATTTTTAAAGACAAGGTAGGTAAATAAATTAATTTCAGGCCTTTGTTCTCATTTTAACTGAATTTGCATATCGTAGGGGATCATGCAGATACTAGTTTAACCTGCCTAGTCGTAGAGGACTATGTTGGATGCTAGTGTTATAATGAGAATGACAAATAAGAATTTTTACTTGTTAGCATAACTGGAAGTCGAAAGAATGTAAAGATTTCATTAATATTTTTACATATAGTTTTTCTTTTAGTTCTCATAGATAGTTATTCTTTCCTCTGTTTGCAAAATCCTATAAAGAATATGTTTCATTACAGGATAAACTGTTTCACGTGTCTATATTTTATGAAAATTGAGCAATGAGAGAAGCCTGAATTAGAATCAAATGAAGATAAATTAGAAATGTGCACCCTAAATTGAATACTGACAGCGATTTCGATGTTAAAAACAAGGAAAGTAAAGACGATATTTGACTAAATATAAAACACGTCTTAAAGCTGTTGAAAGATTGTAACAACTGAATTGTGTGTGGGGTTCTTTATAGCAGGGGCTTTCATTTAAAAAAACCTGTAACCTAACAGCATTTTAGAAGACTATTGAACAATAGACGGTTTTTCTGTTAATTTGAGATCACTAATTACGAATCTGTCTGTTGGCCTGGTAATTTTTTTCAAGTTATGTAAAAATTCAAAATAGTGAACAATTTTTGCACTTTTTGTCAGAAAAATTCTGTGCTATTTAAATTTCACCTCTATTAGGGTTTTCTATTTTTCGTATTTGACACCATTCTCTTTTATGTTCCGTCCACAATGGCCTTGATAACTATTTAAAATACTATTCTACTAATAGAGACTTACCAAGAAATTTAAAATTTTCATGAGGATTATTTAATCCTAGCCGAAATCCCCCCGAGAATGAGCTAAATATATTAGTATGAAAGTCAAATTTTAATAAATGTTGAAAATATAAATTTTAACTATAGCTATGTTGACAAAATGTGAGAATTGGTAGAAATAAATATAGCAAATGTGAAACTTTTTATCTTTGAAAATAAATATCAAGTATATTGGGAACAGATAAAGATAAAGAATATGGCCAATTTTTTTTAGTATTAACAGTTTTCGAGAAAATTTGCATGTGTGAAAAAGCTTGACCGATGAAGTAATATAGCACTTATTCAAAACAACTCGTTTTACTAACGATTTGGTATTTCTGATGTACTCATTAATATAATTTCCTTTCGGTTGGTTTAACAATTTGTACTAAGAAGGCGTATTTTGATTAACACCAAAATAAATCTACAGTTTCTTCAAGTACTTACTTAAAACAATACGGATGTTTCGCCGAATAAATTTCTTTTGTTTTTACGTAACATCAACTTGAAAGCTGATGGAATTAAATTCTTTAAAACAATATGTCAAGTTTTATTAAAGTGCCACAATTACCTCTGTTGTTAACGATTGTATAATTTCATTTTTAGCTTAATTATTATTTACCGCTAAGAGAATCAGGTGTTAATTCATTTATTTTTCGTATAATACCGTCCAAACGTTACTTTCTTTTTTATTATTTCCGTATGATCGTAACCATCTCTCTACGATGGCGGTGCAGAATATGTTCATATGGTTTCTCTTTTACGACACATTTGTTGTTATTGTTCACCGCAAAAATCGTTATAAAAAAAGAGGAATGATGAATTCTCTTGAGTAGAGACAGAAACCACTCATTTGTCCTAGTAGTGAGAGATATTTGTCAGATGATCGATGGGTACTGGAAAGTAGATAAAAGGCAACAAATTTAGCCATTTATGTAACCATGAAAAACCATTGAAAATTTCCTTTATTTATATACATTGTATATACAGGTTGTCCCAATAAAAACTCCCAGGACGGACCTATTCTAAACGAATAAAGATATTTTAATTCTATAAAAGCCAATTTGTAGAGCATAAAGAGAGCTTCATTTTTGAATATAATTGTTTTTTTTTAATATATCAGTATATAGATCATTGAGTTAGAAGGTAGGGAGAAGCTGTCACGTGATCAAAAACGGCATCATTTCGCCATCTTGTTACTACTTTTCCGTCAAATAGTGACAGTTTGTCTTCCGTGCGATTTATTGTGATTTTCACTGATAGTTTGTTAAATTAGACAATAAACATTAAAAGGACTATGGTGTCGTGTTCTAATAGAAATTGCTCTTCTAAAGATGGTGTTGACATGAAGAAGTTAACGGGAATAACATTTCATAGGTAGTGTAAACAACAAACAGTGCCGTATTAAAAAAACAGCTAATTAAATATTTTTTTTAATATACTCAGGTTATATATTTCGTAGAATAGAAACAAATGGTTTATTTTAGGATTACATTGCACATTTTGTATATCAAGGTAAATAAAAACTGTTAAAACTCTTGCATTTATTGAATTGCACATTTATTTACGTTATCCAGATTAACGGTCTCGTCGGGGTACAAAGTTCTTATTATTTTAATTAGTCCGGGTCTGGCAAAACCACCATATTGTTACTACATTTAGCCACGCCTACTGATGCCGTTTCTGTATAGGAAATTTGTATAGGATGTCTTCTCCCTACCTTCTAACTCAATGATATAGATGGATGGATCGATGTGCTCTAAATAAATATTTCGATGGGAGAAACTTTGAAATGGGGTTTATGTGAAAGAAAATGCATTTCTAAGCAGATTATGTTCTAAAAAGTGAGAGAGATCTGTATTTAATTTACAAATTTTAGAAAAAAATATTTAAAGAATTTTTCATATAATTGCTTTGTTATTAGGTTAGATTATAATTAAAAATATTTGATATCTAGTGAGTATAATAACCCTTATACCTTATAAATTAAATACAATTAAAGTTACCTTTGGAATAATAGTTTGGACATTTCTCAATTTCAATCACATTTTGTTTATTGGTGTATCAGCAGAACTGTATTATTGTACCTAATTATGGTTTTGTTTGTGAATATTTATTATTAAATATGGTTTCTCATACAAATGAATATAAATTAAACATGATTTTAATTTATGGGGAATGTTGTAAAGAGCTGTAAGTTTATATGAAATGCGTTTTCCTGAAAGACCTTTACCAGATCGGAAAACTTTTGTAAGTTTGTGTTCTAATTTGAAAAATTATGGAGATTTTAAGAAACCAAAAACAACAAGAAGAAAAAGAACTGCAACTGATGAAAATATTGCATTGGTATTACATCAAGTAGAAAATAACCCAAACATGTCAGTACGCAAGTTGTCGGAAGAAACAAATATTGCAGGTTTCACCTGCTACAGAATTCTTAGAACAAACAATTTTTTCCATATAAAGTTCATTTAGTTCATCATTTGATTCCAGGGGACAGTGAGCGGAGATTAGATTTTTTGGCGCAATTTTCAATTCTCTTAGAAGAAAATCCAAATCTTTTAGATACAATTATGTGGAGTGATGAAAGTCGATTCCACAACAATGGAGTAATCACAACACATAATTGTCGTTACTGCGATATTAAGAGTACCTAAGTAGAACCATAACAAGACTATTACTATGAATTTTCACTCAATAATTTCAGTGGTTTGCAAAATAGCTCGATTTAAAACTACGAAATAGGAAGATTAACACAATTTTTAAATTTAAATCGAGCTATTTTGCAAACCACTAAAATTATTGAGTGAAAATTCATAGTAATAGTTTTGTTATGATTCTACTTAGGTACTCTTATAGTTTTTTTTTAAATATACGTACTAAGAAAAAAAAGCTATAGCTAAAAATAGTAGATATTTCCTTATCGGATGTCTCTTTCTAGGGAACGGCCACCTTAAGTAAGGTATTATATTACTATTAATCAGTAGGTCACCAATTGTCTGAAAATTAGACAATCATTTATGTGTTATGTTACAACTACGTGATTTTAAAATAGAGTCTGTTAAAATATAGATGCAGAAATAATGGTTTAATGATTACTGGAAAAAGGAAACTTTGAAGTACGTCCAATTTGCTTAGAAAATTTTCAGTTACGTCTTTTTGGCTTAGAAGGACTGTATATATCGAAAGGTGCAAATACAGTATGAAATCGTCAATAAATTATACAAATTGGAGATTAAAAAATAAAAATTATCCGAAATTTCATATTTAAGAAAATGTATGGTATGACTTAAAAACCCATCAGAATTATATGAATTCGCCATAACAGACACAATTCTATTCTAAACTGAAATTACTTTATAAATAGTAACAAATATAAAGCGAATAATCTAAAATACATTTTAGAATGTTGGTGTAAATAATGACATACCTACGTTGCCCAATAATGTGAACTTGCAATCATGAAGAAGGGAACCAATAATATTTGCGCAAGGTATGTTTAATTTTTGCAAAATAGAAAACCTACAAAAATTGTGTGGGTACATGACAACAAAGGGTATCTTAAGATACTCACGAAATCAGTAAATAATTAAGTAAGTGAAAAATATGAAGAAGAAAATATTGTAAAAACGTTATTGGCAGTCGGTGTATTGTGTGACCTGTCAGTTATCCTTTCCGAAGAGGATACATGAGCAGTTATTGTTGCCTTAAAATGAGCACGCCAACTATATATTTTGATTAATTTTGGAGATAACTGCGATGCAATTGATGATCGTGTAATTTAAGATGCTCGTAAGTCCTATGTGAATCTATCCATACAGATTCACATAGGACTTACGGATTAAGGATTTAAATTCACTACGGCCATCTGTAGGGAATTTAAATCTTTAGATTTGCTAAGGCAGTATTTATTTTTCCTTAAGGTTATTAGACTTACGTTAGCTACGTCCGCGTCCTACACAAGACACTTCCTTACTGCATTTAAAATGAGCATTACAGGGGGACGGTAGTCCAGTGGTTCAGTGTACTTAGCTTAGCTAGCAACTGAAGAACCTAGCGAAGTAGGTTAAAACCCTGCTCACTGCGAAATACTTTTAATTGTAAAAATTATCCACAAAAAGTGGTTTAGACTCCTACCTAACACAAAATCCTGGATTTATAACAAATTTTCTCGACTTGAGAAGCAGTTAACAAAGCACGTAAAATTTTAGTGTCCAAGCAATTTTCCGATCTCCTTCCCAATTTACCCTTTCCCAGAAAATTTGAATATCTGATAGAGAATAACCAAATAAAATCACAAATGATGACAAAAAGTCACAACTGGTTCTAAAGAAAACAAATAGTGGAATTGTAAAGTAAACTGTGATTAAAAATGTGCGTCCACTTGGTGTCTTGTTGCATGTATAGTCTTTCCTAACAATTGTTTTAAGGGCAGAAATAATACAGAGCAGTTTTTAGCAGACAGTGCTTCTTAATAGAAATGCCTATGTAGTGGTTTGTCAATGCTTACTGAGCTGTGTATACTTATTATGCATCATTATTATTATTACTGTGGATATATTACAAGTTTTGTGTACGTTTTTATGTTTTCATATTTGTAAAATGCTATATCATTTGTACCACAATAATGATATACTTAATAAATAATATCTCTATACAACACCTTCGTAATTAATAGATCGAGTAAATCATCGGCCAAATGAGTTTCTTTTTACCTGTTAATATTTTTGCAAAATTGTAAAAATGTAAATAATAGCACAATTTCAAAAATGTATTGGCTTACTATCTTAATGCATTATACTTAGCCAGAAAACAGCCGCATGCTAATAGGAATACCACGAATCTAATTATGGTTTATTTTAAAAAGTCGTTAACTCAAAAACTGTATAAGATATCTAGCTAATTTTTTTTGCAAAAACTGTGTTGATCTTTAGACCATATTTCATTCGTATATAGTATATAAAAAAATTGAATATTTAATATAGTTGCCCGCACGTCGAAATTTCAAACACACAAATTTCGCTACTGTGATTTAGGATTTATTTAGAAAAACACCATAAGCGAGTTTGAAATTTAATTAGTACAGATAGATGCGCTCATGTAAGTAGTATATAAATAAAAAAAATCAAATCAATATCGCATGTGGTTCACTCTCTAGCGAGAGGTATACGTTTAAAAACACGAATTCTTGAAATAACATTTCGCCATCTTTTTTTCTTGTGGAGAAGTTGTGCAATCGTCAACAAAAGTCCAACAAGCCATTTCTGATGCCCATTAGGACCCTCTTTCAAAATCCGAGCTCAAAAATTATTTACCTTGCTGGAATGGGTTACTTGGCGATTTAGACGGCTTTCGAAGGCGTGGACCCTCTACTATAGATAGACGACCTTACTCACAGAATATAAATGCCCCTTGTCCGCAAAAATCTGCCATAGGGAGCGTTTTCATGCATAGAGCGTCATTAATACATCTTAAAGAAGCTGTATTGCGTAAGCATTATGTGCAAAACGCTGACTCTCATTCGAGAGCATGCATTCTGAAAACATGTGATACCGCTACTGCTGAAATAAATATTTAAATGAACTTATAATTTTAATGCCAAACGCGCCCCAAATATCTTTGGGAAGATAGTCCTCAGTTTAAGCCAATAGTCGTCGACTATTCATAACTACCGAGTAATTAGTTTTTTGTCAGTTTTTGCATTAATCATTGTGAAAGTGGTATGTCTGTTAACGGTGCGCGGATAACACAACAAAGGCATTGTCGAGTATGAACATCACAATTCATAAAAAACGAGTGGAAATTTTGACACGTATAATAAACACCTGTTTGACCGCGCCTCGACTATCCGAGAGTCATAATTTTAAGTAAATCGTCGGTTTAAATAACGTTTGCTGTCAGTTTTATTATAAACTAGGATATTATGACATCTCTTAAGAGTTACCGCTGGGCTCGTGATAAATGTTCGGATGGTGTGGAAGGTAGGTAGCTCGTTAATTGCCTGATTGCCTGGTGAGGCTCAGGTGACTTAATTTTTATGGAGATTAATATTTTTGAAAATATGAATTTATCATTAAATGTACCGAGTTTACCAAGAAATATAACTTGGCGTATATTGGGGTTTCTCAATGATACATTTTTATGATTTTATTTTTTTATTTTATTTTGTTCATACACCATCTAACAGTACAAGACCATTTACAAGATGGGAAACAACACATACATCATATTAAAATGACTTAAAAATACTAACATACGTTTCAATAAAGATATACAACAATAAAACAATATAAATAGTAGAGAGAACACAGAGTTGAATTTACTTATGATAAAGAGAGAGAGAAAATACATACATATATGATTTAGATAAAATCTCCTATTTATTAAAGATATCTATATCACGTTGGCTGTGGTTATAGCTAGAACACATGCTGTAGACTGCTGGAAACTTTAAAGTATTAGTCCGGGCTATAGCAAGGTAGAAAGTTTGGTTTTGTCTTGAATTTATTCACGGAATATGGAAACTAAGTCTCTGAAGTATCTCACTACAGTCAATATCATAATGAATCACCTTCTTTAAAAAAAGGATGGCAAAGTCGTTGCGTCTTTCAGATAGGCTACTAGAAAACATTTGAAGTAAATCGCATTGTGGAAAACCAATTGGTGGATATATACCATGAGATTTTAGATATAGAAATATAAGAAAATGTCGCTGTACATTTTCAAATGTAAGACGAATGTTACAGCAAGGCTCTCAAACAAGAGACGCATACTCTAGTTTAGATCGCAAAAAAGAAAAATATAATAATTTTTACGTTGCGATATTTGAGAAATCACGCCCAGTGCGTATAATAAAACCAAGTGTAACGTGTCTATATGTTTGACAGAGCTGAGTTTTTTATTAAAAATTACTTTAAGGTCTTTAAGCGAGGACGGTCAAGTTAAAGGTTCGTTTTCTAGAGAGTAGTTAAATGTATAATTAATATCCTTCGTGGAAAATGTCATTACGTTACATTTTTGCAAGTTTGATGTGAGACTGTTCTCGATACACCAAACGCTGAGTTTAGATACATTATTTTGCGGAAATTTGTTATATCATTTTTGTTGCCCTTTTTATAAACTGGACAAACTTAGGAATACTTCCAGATAGCAGGAAAAGAGCAGCATCTTATAGCCAGATATAATAAAAATTTTATGTGGATGAGCGAATACATTAGCACAATATTTCAACAAAAATGCAGGAATGCCATCCGGCCCCATGGTGAGCTTCGGTTTCACTTTTTTTAATGCTTTTAGGACGTCTTCTTGAGAAAAGGAAACTAAATTGATGCTATTATTATTTAAGCTATTTTCATCTGAATTTATGTTTGCCGGTTCACTTGCTAAAAACTATGTTTTCAAAAAATTTTGCGTAAACGTTAATAATATCCTCTGGGTTGTCGAGATCTTCGTCAATATCTTTAGAGATATTTGTCATTCCTTTCTTATTGTTGATGTATGTCCAATATGTCTTGTATTATGTAAGAATGAGTACAGTAATAAATTGGGACAGTTTTATGGGAGGTACCCCAATCAACGAAGGAAAAATAGATTAAATAAATAGTGTAGTTGCGAATTTCTATATATTTATTGGGGGGAGTGCCCAGAACAACATACTAAGAGTCCTGATCAGTGGATGGTCTACGGGGGGGTAAGAGGTAGTTTAAAAGTCCCCTTTTGACGTTTTTCTTGAATAACTCGAGAACCACGCCCTTTAGCGAAAAAGTATTTATATAGAATATTAAAATAGATGAAATTTCGAACGAATAAGTTCCTATTCATTTTTTTCTAGGATCAATATTTTACGAGATACAGAGGGTGGAAAAATCGCATACCGAAAGGAAGTGTTTTATCCGAGATAAAATCACCCTCCGAAATTTGTTTAGATTTTCATGTTTCAGATCTTGTAGATTACGAAAATATAGAATTTTCAATTTCGTTAGTCTCTGTCGGTTTCTGTCTGTCGGTCTGTCTGTTGGTGCATTAACTAAAAAACTGTTTGACGGAGAACAGTCCAATTTGGTAGATAGTTGACGCTACTGCCACCGAAGAAACGGTTGGACTTTCACTGGAAAATATACCGGGTGGATCGTCTAAAGGGAATAGATAATGCAAAACATTTTTTTAGATTAGATGATGAGAAAAAAATGGAAAAAATATTGATTCTAGAAAAATATGAATAGGAACTTATTTGTAGGAAATTTCATCCAGTTTAACATTGTATATTGACATTTTTTCGCTAGATGGCGTAGCTTTAAAGTTATTCAACAAATACATTAAAATGGGAACTTTAAACAGTGAACTCTATACTAATAGAGTTCACTGCCTTTAAAGTACCCCCCCCCCCTCAGACAATTCACTGGCCAGGACTTTTAGTATGTTGTTCAGAATTTTAATAATATTTGGGGCAGATGTCATAGAAAAGTTTGAGACGTTGGTTTTCCATATGCATTAAAAATGAAGTTTTTAGTTTACCCTTCTATTTTCCTCTATTCACAACCTACCACCTCCCACCCCTTCAATGGAATCATCTCAATCAGATCTCATTACAATACATACGTGTACTAACTTTCAAGTGAATATCTAAATTTTATTTTATCAACCCCTTTAATAATGGAGTAGGGGTGCTGGGGGGTTGAAAAATTTTATAAAATAATCTAAAGCTTTGGCTTCTAGTACATACACTGAATTTCAAGTTACTGTACTCTTGCCAACTTGATTTACTTAGTTTTCCCCTATTTACCCCTATTTAATCCCCAACTCTTCAAAGGAATCATCTCAAAATATAATCTAGTTCCAGATGTCGTTATAATACATACGTGCACCAGATTTCAAGTGAATATCTCAATTTTATTTTACCAACCACTTCAATAATGGAGTAGGGGTGATGGGGCTTCTAGTACATACACCGAATTTCGAGTTTCTGTACTCTTACCAGCTTGCTTTGCTTATTTTCCCCTATTTACCCCTATTTACTCCTATTTAACCACCAACCCTTCATCAGAATAATCCCAAAATATAATCTAGTTTCTGATGTCAATATATACGTATACCAAATTTCAAGTGAATATCTCAATTTTATTTTATCAACCCCTTAAATAATGGAGTGGGGTGGTAGTGGTGGGGGGGATGAAAAATACTATAAAAAAATTTGAGGCTTTGGTTTGTAGTACCTACATCAAATTTCAAGTTTCTGTTACTCTTACCAGTCAGCTTTACATATTTTCCCCATTTACCCCTATTTACCCCCCAATCCTTCATCGGATATCTTCAAAAAACAATCCAGTGTCAGATCTCGTTACAGTATATACAAAATTTCAAAACGTGCGGACACAAGAAAGTTGCAGACAGACAGACGACAGACAGAAATTTTTCTTCTCTCAAATTTTAAACCTCGACGTTTCATGACTTTCTAAACAAACCTATTTCAAGAATAAAATTTTTGAAATTTTTTTTACGATTACTATATTTCCAATCCACTACGTGAATGTTGAAATAATTGTCCTCTACATGAATTATTTCCTCTATTTATTCTTTTTTGGGCTTGGACTAAGGTTCCACATAAGATTCCACAGTAACAAAATTTCTACATAATTGACAATATTTTTATGACAGTTTCATCAACCAACCTGACATCATTACGAACTGATTAACATAAAAAAACTAACCATGTGAAAGTCGTACTTGCGCAGTTGGTATTCCGTGCTATTGGTATAGCAGCCGGTGTGCATTTACCTGACACATTTTTAACCGCTAGGGAGTAATCCTTTGCCTTAGAACATGGCCGACAAGAAAAGTGATATGAGAATGTTTCTTAGTGGTGGAAACTTAATTTCTAAATTAAATGAATTATTTTAAATAAATCAGGTTGACATTTGCTAATCATGGCATGGCTTCGAAGTAGACACCTTGCATCTGCCGCAGTATCTCCAATAAGCGGGATGTATGTCTGCCTCTGGACCTTCACTAACCGGGCTGTATGCCAATTGTATTTTTGTATTCACAAAGTGGTAAATAATCGAGAAAAAAAAATTCGCTTGGGACAAATACTTGCACCATTTTTAAAAGAGTTATGTGGTGAAGTTTCCTCCGCCAAGAATATGTTTGATGTCACTTTGTCGTCTTTCATGCTCTAAGGACCAGTATTAATAATGCCTTTAGCTGATATAAATGTGTCAGACAAATGAACGCTGGTTCCTGTACTATAATGTACATCTAATATTTTATAAAATCTGGTCCAACATCTCACTATATGTATACATTAATAGAAACTGCTTTTTTTAATTACCTTCCCCAGAATACAGTTAGAAGTTTTTGCAAGACAATACAGACCTAATGATTTCAGTAGATAGAGAAAACTAGCAATATAATATATTTGAAATTTAATCGACTATCTGACCACATGGTATATCAGAAATATCGTTTCCCAAAATGAAAGAGTATCTGTATCAGTTAATAGCAAGAAGCAAGGCCATATGAATGTAATTCTTGTTTCTTAAATAGGAGTTGGGTGTTTTTAAGTGGTGTAGATACATAAAATATTCGACGCAAAGCACATAATATCTAAAATCGGACTGTGCACTTGCAAAATGGTTAAGTAATGGCTTGCAATTAACAAAAAGTATAGACAAATGCAGTCCGGTCGACGTATTTATGGATAAATGCCTTTCATTTGCCAATCTGTGGTAGCTCGGGCGTTACACTACACGAACTGAATGTTGTTTTTTCTACTTGCAGATGTATGATCTTTATAAAAACCACAAGATTATTATCAATAATTGTTAATAATCTAATGGCTCGTACAATTGCACACCCCGTCAATAAAGATATGAGGTAAAAAAGTTCAATTACCCGAAAGACGGTGAAATTTTATTTCATAATTTTTCGTGACCCTTTTTTATAGACGGTTCAAATTTCTTCAACAATTTTTTCATACAGTTTAAGTGACCACATTTCGTCTAAATCTGTAAGAGTTATGGAATTATAACAGCCCTTTCGGATTCGTCGTTTTATATTTTTAACTTTTAACATCAGATCCAGTATCATCTACATTTTATACTACACATAGCTTAGTGCAACAACCACCACACACACACACATACAAAACGCCATTCCAGAGGGATGATTGAACAAATTGCAAAAAATTCATGCAGACTGGTCAAATTGAAAATAATTATTTAACATCAAGTATATTCTACTAGTTTATATTTACGTTCTGGTGGCATTAAAAATGCCACTGAGCATCTATTATGTTAGTCAGGAATCGAACCCAGAATCCATATACTGAGTCACGGAGTTGGTGTGTATATTTCCTCTTTTAATTGTCTCTTCCCTGAGGTTTTTGTAATTTGTTGATTAAAGTTTCTTCTTGGCCTCCAAATTTTGTGTGTGTGGCCTTGTCTTAGTCGTAGAGTTGCCAATATTGATAAATTTCTAGTTTCATTTCAAACTCATGCCAAATTTACTTTTTGGTATAATTTTGAAAGTTGAAGGGTGTTGATATTTTTGCACAGTTGCTGCACACTTTCAACTCAAAGTATCCCAGTACTAAATATGTCATCAAGAATGATATGACACTGGCACAAAGAGCTGAAAAATCTGGGTGAGCAGAACAACTACCTGTTCTGGGTACCAAGACTCCCCAAAATAGACGGCAATGAAAAAGCTGATGAACTTACAAGGACAAGACAAGGAGCAGTTACATGTTCTTCGGCCCAGAACCCACGCTGTTCGTCGTGAAAAGCTCAGCCAGGGGGATTAAAGACTGGGTCAAGAGTAAACACAAAAACACTGGAGGAATATTCTAGGAAATCGACAAGGGAAAACGTCAAAGAAACAAACTGAAGAACTGCCCTCAAGGACCAGGATGCAGTGCTCACGTTTTGAGACACACTATAATTTAATTTGTAAATCTCAATTATGTGTGCCAAAGCGATAAAGCGCGCGATTATTCCATTTACTATTTAAATTTAAATTATAAGATATTGATCTTAGCATTAAACGCGTTTAAATTTTATCGGCTAGTCATGACAAATGCTTCACCAATAGCGTGGTAGCTTGTATGTACGACCAAGTTTAGCCAATAGTAAGCGGGCATATTCCTACACCAAGTCGGCAACAAGGGAGGAGACGCTGAAAAAGATGGAGTAGAGGCGGTTGACCGGTAGACCGTAAGAATTAAAATACCGACATATATTTGTAAATATCTGTATATAGTGAATAATAACTACGAATAGAATCAGTAAAGTAGTTATTTTAGTTTATATGTTCTGTGTTATAGTGTAACATTGCCCATAATTACAACAAGGCAATGTTTTTGTCGAATCAACTGTAAGTACAACAGACTTTTATATTATGTATGCCTCTCGTGATGCTAATGTTGCTGTTTGAAGCCGATTGCGACAATGCAGAATTATTGATGGCTTCAATACCTCATTCCACGTTTGGCCAGTAATATTCTTGATTGTATACAGTCAATCCAGTGTTACCGTCCGATAAAGACTTCTCGTACCCCATGAGAAGATAATAGTGCTTGAATAACCTCGTTTTGGTGGCGTAGCTATACCGTCCCGTTATTTTGACATCTCCCGTGTGTTTTGGGCATAAAAACATAGTGTTCAACTGCCAAACCAGTTTATGTCGAAATTATTAATTGTCGGGCCATTTTTGTCATTAATTTTACGTACAGTTAGTAATATTTCCCTTTTGTGTGTCTATATGTAATCTAGCTGAGCTTAATTATGTTATCGTAAAAATTATTTGTATACAACGCCCTGGCCAGACCGCGTTTAGTTTAGTTTCATTATTTACTGTATATGGCTTCTTATTATATGTACAATTTTTACTTTGTCTTTTGTTATATGTCAGATGGACTTTTAATGGTTTGTTTACATGATTATCCTGACGAAAATTTTTGTAAAGTTTGCTCACACCCTGATGTCAATTGCTATGCCTTTGTTTGTGTATTTTTTTAGGAAATCATTAAATTAAGTTGAATTCAATGATTCGTTTTCTTTCCACTTAAGAAAGTTTAACGTTTCAGCAGTTAAGAATAATTACAGGACTACTGACATAACATTTTCCTGCCAAGTACCTGAACAAAATCGAAAAATTGAATAACAACTTAAGCAAACTGTGCAACAAGGAGCCGGAAATGATGGATCAAGCATCTACGGGCAAACACGAACAGATCCGGAATTCATTAGTACTCGCTCAATCTTAGACTGTATCACTTGATTTAAACTACACTCTTGGTATAATACTATACGTTCTTAATATTAATTTCCAAAGATGGGGCCCTCTCCAAATCTCTTATTAATTTCCTGAAATCTACCTCACAAGTAGTAAAACTGCTTATTTCCAAATACGATGGAGTGAGCGGATATAAATTTTGAGTAATCACTCGCGCTAGAGGCTGTGTTGTTCGGAAATTAACCAGTTGCAGGAATTTATATGGCTTTGATATTCTAGAAAGTTGTGTAATAATGTTCGAATATATGTACATTAAATCAGATGATCAGCATATCAAGCATTGTTATCAATTTTAAAATAACAAATTTTGTCACACTCTCAAAAATTAAAAACAAGGGTGAACAGGACAGCAAAGCTGAATTAGTAATAATAAAGACTTTATTAGGAAAGTAGTACGTACAATATATCTAATCACTAAGGCGAAGACTAGCGAAATCTTAAGCCTATCTAATGTAAGATACTTAACTTTGAGTTCCTTTTACATGATGATGATTTTTATCATCGGGCTGATAATTACGAGAAATGTAAAAAATACGGATTTTTCTTAAAGGAACAAATTTACGAAACTGTTTTGACCAGCACATACAGGGTGTAATTAATTTCATGTCATTAAAAAACTGGTGGTAGGGAACGACAAGACAAACAAAGAAACCTCATATAACATGGGGTCTAAAGTTCATAGTTTTGGAGAAAAAAAAAAAAAAAATTCGCAAATTTTCAATAAAATTTTTTGAGAACTGCTGGAATATTGAGGTAGGTTTAGATCTAGATCTGATCTGAAGAAAACTATACTCTAACTCTCCCTTGTACAATATTTTAGTTACTGTGGGTGTTTCGTTATGTACACACGTCCAACCCGCCGTTCGTTGTTTTTGTTATTTTTGAATTTCGCGTCATTGTGTATTTATAGTTAAGAATTATTTTATTGACTTACCGTTCAAGTTGTCAAATTCTTGATTACGTACAGACTCAACTTACTTGTTCGCTCTTTTTGTATTCCTTTTTGGCTTTTGTACCAAGTTTTTATTTTATGTTTCTTTATTGACAACGTGAGTTGACAGTTTATTGCTTAGTGTTGAACGAAGTGCGTATGTCCTTAATTCGACGTACCGAACTGTGTATTGATGCAGATGCAGAGATTTTGAATCATTTAGGTAGGTAGTAAGCTTTTAACCCAGGACACTCATTTATGTTACAAATGTTAATAAACCACATTTAAATTTTCTAAATTATGAACAATCCAATATTTTGTTCCAAATTAAAAAACACACATGTAAAGAAATGCTCTGTTTAAACCTCTATGGCCATTATTTGCTTGCAATTGTGCACGAAGAGAGAACGAATGATTTACCTCTTTATAATTGCCTCAGTTCAGTTGAGGTGGTCCATCAAAGGCAGTCGATGATTCAAGGCCTTTGTTTTGACACCGCAGACCACCGCGTGTGCCGGCGAGCACTTTTTTATTTTTAAAAGTTGTATAATTGGGAACTACAAGTCCATTGACCAAGAAAAGCAGTGGTTCTCAATTGTTGTCTACCATAATACTAAAAATGTTGACCTTGATCAGTTTTTTCAAAGTGCCCCTAGGTTTTTTGTTTGTCTAGTCGGTCCCCATTACCAGTTTCTTTTAATGACATGAAACTGATTACACCCTGTATTTTTTACACAGAATATTGGCAGCTTTCTTTTCTCTTGGAGCGAGATCAAAATTCACGGTTCCGATCATAGAGATAATTTTAATGTAGGGGACAATGGAACTGAGCAATCCACGATCATATATTATTGTCTACTTTTACTTCCACATTCGTGTGTGGGACTAGAAGTATAGAAATCATTAAAGAAATGTTTTTTTTTTCTTGAAATAGATTTAGATTGTCATGCAAAGTCGAGATTTTAAATTTGAGAGAAAAAAAATGGGTCTGTCTTGTCTGTCTGCCTGTCTGTAACTTTTTTGTGAGCACGTTTTCTGTGGAACGGTTTAAGATATTGATTTAAAATTTTGTGCATGTATGTATTATAACGAGATCTGGAGCTGGTTTGTTCTTTAACATATCCGGTGAAGAGTTTGGGGGTAAATAGGGAAAAATAAGTAAAGTAAGCTGGTAAGAGTGAGGACATACATACATAATGAGTAGATTATTTAATAGTCGTGGACAAACATCTTTATTGTGTATAAATGATGGAAGCATTGCTATAGCGAGCTAAATAGAATTAACAGATGCTCAAATTCAGGCCATTATATCAATGTGTTTCTCAATTTCTCAATGTTAAAAATATTATTTTCTCTCATTTCAGGACCCATTGGTGCGCGATTTATAAAGAACAGGTATTATTTCAAATCTGTAGAGAATTATAATATACATTTTCAATATTCATTGAAGATATGTAAATAAAAACATTTTGTTAATGATATTTAGGACGTTATTGCAATGTTACTATCATTTATAACGATGATTCAAAAAATAGCCAAGAACAATGGTTTCCCCACAGAAACTATCCCAAAATTAATAATCACAAAACAAAACCAGTATAGTTTTAAAGTAATTTATTCCATAGTTAGAGTAAAAAAACAAACACCTTACGCCACCATCACATAGTGTGATACACTAACAGAGAAAATAACCAATATTCTCAAAACACATAATATCAAGATAGCATTTAAACCCCAACAAAAATTATGAAATTTAATTTACAACGCCGAGGATAAAACAAATAGATACGAAAAATCTGGAGTCTATGGGTTAAATTGCAAATGTAATAGCATATATATAGGACAGACCGGACGTAATTTTAGAACCAGATACCTCGATCATCAGACTACAAAAAACAGATTCTGCTTTTTCTAAACACATATTAGAGAGTGGACATAACTTCCCAGATATTAATAACATGGAAATCCTACACTATGCTAGCAAAGATTTGATACTTAATTTGTTAGAAGCATTGGAAATATACAAATACAATAATAAGGATGATTTAATTTTGTTAAATGATCAATTAGATATTAAGTATTCGCCTCTTTTAACAGCTACCAAAATGTAATTAATATTTCTGAGAAACCCCACCCTTAGATAGTTAGGATATCATAAACTACCTGTGTACTTTCATAATTCTCTAATCTGTTTAATTCTAGAAACATATTTAAATAGGGACCAAATCTTCTGTATTTCATTTTTAGTTGAATCATTGTTTGAAAATGACCTAAGGGGTTGAAACTGCAGTCACGTTTTGTGCAAATATAGTGGTAAAAAACATAGTAGTGTTTTACTCAATTTACTATCATCATTTCTAAGAAATACAAATTTTATTTTCCGTCCTTTTGAAACTAATTGATTTTTAATTTATACATGGAATATTATCTTAAAGGTATAGACAATTATATAATACATTTTCTACATAAATAATAGCATTTGTTAAGCCTATTTAGGCCGTTATAGCAATGTCTCCATCATTCCTACGCAATAAAAATGGCATTCTCGTCATTTTAGGACCCAATATTCTACACTTTTTTAACATCCTCCTTTCCAAATATTTTACATAAAAATGGTAACGAAGTTCTCGGTATTACATAACATCATGTAGGATTATTTGATCATATTGTTCCACTCTACTACATTACTCTTTCACAAAACACTTTCCTACATATTTGTAAATTATTTATACAAATTATACTATACTTGAACAAATTATGAATAAATAAGTCATAAGCATCCATAGGAAACTATTTCTATTATTTTAGTTAACCGTTAGTTATATAACTACTAGTGACAGAAGCAAGAAAAAGAGAGTGTTCATGTCTCATCGTTCTTTAACTCATTTCTAAAATAATGACAGGTTTACCTTCTAGCCTTGGTAATTCAAGCGAAATAAAATACAATTTTGTATAACTTTTACCTACTACTTACGCAGAATTCGGGATTAAATAAATGATCATCTAGTTCGGGGATTTTTCGGGCTGCTTAAAAGTTTTACCGGAGTTCTTTCAATTTCTCCGGCAACCGCCACATCACCAAGCACCGAGCCGATGCTCAGTAAATCGTTGGCAGGAATTGGGACGACAAAATTCTTATTGAGTCCTAATTTAAAAAATAAAATATGGAAATATATTGTTGGGTATTTCTTTCATCATTGTGTGGGTGTCGTTACCACCAATTAAAACTTTTATCAGCGAAGGGTCTAACTCTTGGAAAATCTACGGATAATGGAACATAACCCGGAGGATTGTGCAATAAAAGGTTCTAATTATTTTTAGTTGATAGTTCATTGAGCGATGTTTTTCGTCACTATAGATGATATAACTTGATGTTGCGTACAGAACACATATTCACTTACGAAAAACGTAGTACTCCCAAACGTTTTATGCTTCACAAGTTCAAGTCGTTGTTGCTAATATTTCACGAGAGCGCAAGCCAGCATAAAACAATTAATAAAATAAAATAAAATGCGTTACTAATTCGTTTTGGCTATTAATTTCGTCTTACATCATTTACTTCATGATTAATTTCTTATACGCGTTTGAATATTCTGAATTTTTCTGTCCTGTATTTAAACGCTTTCGATATGAGTCGTAATTTTGTTGTTTCTTATTCAAATCGAAAGACACAAATAGGTGTTGGTTAATATTGTTTTTATGGTTTTTGGTGCACGAAAGTGAACGGATTTTTATTGCATTTCCACAATGCAATATCGTCCAGCAATAAAACAATCATGTTGTTAAAAGTGCACTTTTAGTAACTTGTACACTTATACAGGGCATCTCAAAACGTTGAAATGTGACGTTCACATATGCATTTATTAGCAACGAGTGGTCTTCTATCACATCCGGTTCGGGGCCTGATGGAGATCCGCCAGGGTTCTTAGTTCACGTCATTAACACACCACATTGGAGGTTATTTTCGAGACCCATCGTTGATACAAAGCGATCCACAGCCAATAGAATCAGAAATTCCCAGCTAATTACACCAGTTCATTTAATTTTCGTAAAGCCAACTTTCCCCTATTATATCAGCAACGGCTCGTAGTAGACTGGTCTTTTCTAAATGGATATAAAGAAGTTAATACTACCTGCCAACATTTTTATGATAAGCTAACTCAAATTTTTACAATTTGTGTACCAAAATTTACACTTTCTAAAAATAAAAGAAAATGTCCATCATGGTTTAACTCTGAAATTATTAAGAACATAAGATCCAAAGAAAAATATCAAAATATCTATAAACGAACGACAGATGTCAATGTGCTAAACGAATTTACAAGGCTTAGATCCAAAATTAAATTGGTTATCAAAACTGCCTATAAAAAGTACATAGAGCGAGCTGAAAACAATATTAATCAGGATCCTAATAAATTCTGGTCATACATCAACAATAAGTAAGGAATAACAAATATCTCTAAAGATATGTATTACAATGACGAACATCTTGACAACCCAGAGGATATTGTTAACGCTTACGCTAAATTTTTTGAAAAATCGTTTGTACCAAGTGCACCAGACAACATAAATTCAAATGATAATAGCTTAAATAACAATAGCGTTAATTCAGTTTCCTTTTCTGAAGAGGACGTCCTAAGAACATTAAAAAAAATGAAACCGAAGGTCAGCATGGGGCCGAATCCTGCATATTACTCAAAGATTGTGCTAATATATTCGCCCATCCACTAAAAATTTTATTTAATTTGGCTATAAAATGCTGTTTTTTTCCTGATATCTGGAAGTATTCTAAAGTCTGTCCAGTTTATAAAAAGGGCAGCAAAAATGATATAACACATTTCCGACCAATCACTATCATTTGTAACTTTGGCAAAGCTTTTGAAATTTTGCTACATAATTGCATATATCCGCATGTCAAAAACAGTACATCCTCTCAGCAGCATGGATTTAGGAAAGCTCGATCTACAACCACCAATTTAATATGTGCTACTGAATATATATAGCTGAGTCCATTGAGATGCAAATTCAAACAGATGTAATATATTTCGATTTCACAAAAGCATTCGACAGGCTTAATCATAACATTCTTATTAAAAAACTGTCCAACATTGGAATGTCACCGAATCTTACACACTTTTTAAAATCATACTTGTCAGATAGAAAACAGTACGTCGCGTTTAATGGATTCAGGTCTACTGATTACTTATCTTGTTCTGGTGTACGTCGGGGATCTGTCCTTGGGCCGCTCTTGTTTAATATATTCATCAATTATATAGCATATGAACTAGATGTTCATTTTTTAATGTATGCAGATGACCTCAAGCTACTATATAGAATCTCTAACATAAATGAGTAAATTACAAAATAATATATCTAAACTCAGCGCTTGGTGTGTCGAGAACAGTCTCACATTAAATGTGCAAAAATGTAACGTAATGACATTTTCCAAGAAGGATGTTAATTTTACATTTAAGTACTCGTTAGAAAACGAACCATTAACTCGACCGTCCTCGTTTCAAGACCTTGGAGTAATTTTTGACAAGAAGCTCAGCTTTGTCAATCATATAGACACGTTAATTTGCGACGTAAGTAGAACAGTTGGTTTTATTATACGCAATGGACGTGATTTCTCAAATATCTCAACGTTAAAACTATTACACTTTTCTTTTTTGCGATCTAAACTAGAGTATGCGTCTCTTGTTTGGCAGCCCTGCTATAACACTCATAGTCTTAAATTAGAAAACGTGCAACGCCACCTTCTTAAATTTCTACATCTAAAATCTCACGGTATATATTCACCAATTGGATTTCTACAAACCGATTTACTTCAAATGTTTTCAGTGCGTAGTCTATCTGAAAGACGCAGCGAATTTGCCATAAATTTCTTAAAAATGGTGATTCATTATGATATTGACTGTAGTGAGATACTCCAGAGACTTAATTTCCATATTCCGCGAATAAATTCAAGACAAAACCAAACTTTCTACCTTGCTATAGCATATGCTCTAGCTATAACCACAGCCAGCGTGATATCGACATCTTTAATAAATAGGAGATTCTGTCTAAATCATATATGTATTTTTTTGTCCCCTCTTTTTATTGCAAATAAATTCAACTCTTTATTCTCTCTAATATTTATATTTTCGTTTGTTGTATATCTTTACTGAAATGTTATTCCACGAATAAATTCAAGACAAAACCAAACTTTCTACCTTGCTATAGCATATGCTCTAGCTATAACCACAGCCACCGTGATATCGACATCTTTAATAAATAGGAGATTCTGTCTAAATCATATATGTATTTTTTTGTTCTCTCTTTTTATTGTAAATAAATTCAACTCTTTATTCTCTCTAATATTTATATTTTCGTTTGTTGTATATCTTTACTGAAATGTACGCTATAAATTTAAGTAATTTGTGTATGATGTATGTTGTTTCCCATCTTGTAAATGGTCTTGTACTGTTAGATGGTGTATGAATAAAATAAAATAAATAAAATAAAACAGTAGCAGCCAAAAGGGTTGACTTTCGTGGAAACGACACTAACTTCTAGCTTTTGATAATTATTATACTCTTCGCAAATACAAAACGAAGAGTATATTTCATTCGATCGGCACATTTCTAAAACCGGTAATATTCCTCGTAGAGAAAACATTTTCATATCACAGTGTTTGTGATCGAATTCTGAACAACTTTCAAAATGTCTGTCCGTCCGTCCCTCTGTCTGTCTGTCTGTCCGTCCGTCCCTCTGTCTGTCTGTCTGTCTGCCTATCCGTCTGTCTGTCTGTCCGTCCGTCCGTCACGTTTCTTGTAAGCACGATAACTTAAGAACCAGAAGTCCGATTGTATTGAAATTTGGATAGTAAGTTAGTGTTAGTTAGAGCAAGAACCCAATTTTTTAACAAAATCGATTAATAAGTAAAAAGTTATTAATTTTTTAAATAAAAAAAAAATTGTTTTGAATTTAAACAAAAATTGTTTGAAACTAATATCATTTGCAAAAACTGCGAAGAGTATCCTATAGAATGTGCAACAATTATATAACAAGTGTAGTAAATCGGCGAAGAGTATAATGGTTAGCTTGTTATTTTTGGTTCAGTCCCTGCCGTTTTCAAGAAATTCAGCTTGAGCACGAAACATTATTCACCCTATACAAAGTGTGCGTGAGCCTGCTAATTAGTTTCATATGTTGCAATTTATCTTTTTAATTGACTTCTTATCTGAGTAAATCAAATTAATAAGTATCGGTTCTTTTAAGTCTGGGCCAATTGGACCAAAGCCCGTCTCTTATTATTATAACCTTCTGGAAATGTATCGCAAATAAATATGTTAGAAAAAGGTTTGTCACAAAATGTTTCTAGTGAGGGATCCTAGCGTCAGTATTTTAAAAGAGCCGTACATACCTCGACTTGCATAGTTTTCTGGTATTCACCAACCACAGATCATATTGGAAGGAAAATAAGCAAAGTTTGACTCAATTACAGTCTTACATAACTAAGAAGTTCGCTGTATTTTATTTTTTACATATAAATATGTAAGTAGTAGAAACTTTGATAAATTACAATTACTAATAATTAAAGGATATTGAGCTGACTTGACGTACCCATTGTCCATTGTTAGCTAACAGATATTAAATAATTTATGAAGTCAATTATGCTACGAAGTTTCTTCATATTGGAAAATAATAACATTGTTGCCTTTTAGAAAGCATAAGAAAAATTGATGTTTGGCTTAATTTTAAATTTTAATTTTTAAATTAAATCATATTTCTGCTGGTCTCGGTACCGTTCAGAATATAAATTAAATATTAATTGGTATGTGGAATACAACCATATCAACTGATTTTTATACCATATTGGATACACCAGTAAGAAACTAAATGGTTTTTAAAACATGTCTTCATCGACAAGGGAGTCATCTCATATATTTTTTTTTCATAAAATTTCATGAAAAAAGTTTTCGCTGGCAAATCGTAACGTAATAGCCCGCAGCGTCCTCATTGGTTGCCGCAGTCGCCGATAAAGGAGAGAGTCAGTCGATGCATTCCAAAGACGGGCTTTTGCTCGTAGGTAGTATTAATGTAAATATCTGATATTTATAAATAATATGAAAACGGTGATATATTAACTACCTGGGAAATCGGATCAATTTGTTGTTTGTCGCCTAATATGTCAAAACTGTGAACTGTCTAATGGTACCAAATAACACATTGTCTGTTAACACTGTTAGGTATCGAGTGTATCTACTATTGACCATATGCACGTGCATTTGACTGCAAAAACTATCATTTTTAGATACTACTATCATTAAAAAAATAGAAAGGCATTAAATAAAACAAGAAATCATTAATTTGTTGTTCCAAATTTAGGTGAATAAGTATATATACCGGGTGGCCACGAGTCAATGTACGCCCCCAATATTTTGGTTGTTTTTGTATTTAAAAATTTGGTTTTCCGCACAAATAAATTAGACAATAATAGGCTACTTTTAGACTAACAGGAATGAAAATATCATCATGACATCAACTTTTTTTTCTTAAGTGGATTGATTATATTTTTTTATGGTTTCTCATTAGACATAAATTTCTATGTGCAGCACTTTTTTCAGATGTAAAAAATTCCAAAAAATAAGTGAGATACGAACAATTTTTTCATTTTTTCAAGATGACCCCGTCAGATGAATGCGATGTAAGAAAATTACTAAGTAGGCTATGGAAATTATTAGTAAGGTTGTAGACTTGTCTGTAAAGCAGAAAATAGTTGTTTGAATTACTAATAGATACCAGTATTTTTAGTATTTTTTTTTTTTTCAAAAAAACGGAATTTCATTTTCATTTTCATTTCCGTAGGGGTCCTATGGAATTTTTTTTTAATGGAACTGTGCTATTTCTTTTATTAATCAGAAATAATGATTCATAAACTATAATTTTTCACCATTAATAATATCTTAACGATATCCTTCGTAATAATAGAAGTATTTTTAAAAAGTGAACACAAATTAAACAAGAAATAATTTTAATAGGTATAACGTTACAACCAAGTACCAAGAATAACAAAACTATTTGAAACCTAAATTATAATAAGCCATTATAAAAATTGTTCAAACTGTTCACCGTTATAATTAATACACAGAGTTGCACGTCTAACAGTCTGTAATTGTTGAGGTGTTATTTGTGCAATTTCGTGTCGAACTCTTTTTTCCAGATCTTGCCGTGTGGTTGGAGCAGTCATGTAGACTCTATTTTTCAAATGCGCCCAAATAAAAAAATCGAGTGGCGTTAAGTCAGGCGACCTTGCAAGTCATCTGACTGGACCATGGGTCCCAATCCAACGATCTGGAAATAATTGATTTAAGTAATCCCTAACGATAATAGCATTGTGTGGTCCAGCCCCGTCTTGTTGGAAGTAAACCTCGTCAATATTGGTATTGGGAATTTGATTAATCTGTGGAACTATTATATTTTGGAGAAATTTTTGATATCTTGGTCCACTTAGAGTTTCGTTAAAAATTATTGGACCTATGATATGCTCGCCCAGTGGAGCAAAACCGCTCCTGAAACCGCCCCTGTTTCATAATGTGAGGATTATCAATTGCCCAATATCGAGTGTTGTTTCGATTAAATAACCCGAGGTTTGTAAATCTCGATTCATCAGTGAACAAAATGTTTTGATAAAATTTTCATTTCTTAATTGGCGTAACTGTAACCAATTACAAAAGGTTATTCTTCGTTGATAATCATTCTCATGCAAAAATTGATGCAATTAATATCTATAAGAACGATAGCCCTGTTTTTTTAAAAATTTTCTGGCTGATTCTTTGGAAACTGGTAATTCGTGTTCAATTTGTCTTATCGAAATGGTTGGGTCAACATGCACTAAAGCTAATACATTAATTTCTGTTTCTTCATCCACAATCTTCATCTTCAATTTCTACATTAGGTTCAGTTCCAAATTGTTGCTCCAACCGGGCGAAATAGTTTCTCGGAGGTTGTCTTCTTTCTGGATATCTCCGCCCATACAGACTTTGTGCTCTAGTTGCATTACGTCGAGTCTCTCCATAAATAATGATCATGTCAACTTTTTCATCTCTTGAATAATTTTCAGCCATTTTACATTAATTTTCTTGTTCATAACAACTTTAATACACTTGCTTCAGAAAATTAGTGAGAAGTCAAGACTAATTCGATTGTTGCAAATGTCTGTCATTTTCATGGCTATCTGCAATTTTGGATTTAAATGTAGATAGGTACCTTATTAAAATGATTTGTTGGCACTTACTTTTTGAAAATACTTCTATTATTACGAAGGATATCGTTAAGAAATGATTAATGGCCAAAAAATTAGAGTTTATGAATCATTATTTCTGATTAATAAAAGAAATAGTACAATGCCATTAAAAAAAATTCCATAGGATTCCTACGGAAATGAAGATGAAAATGAAATTCCGTTTTTTTTTAAACTAAAAATACTGGTACCTATCAGTAATTCAAACAACTATTTTCTGCTTTACAGACAAGTCTACAACATTATTAATAATTTCCATAGCTTACTTAGTAATTTTCTTACATCGCGCATTCATCTGACCTGGCAATTTTGAAAAAATTAAAAAATTGTTCGTATCTCATTTTTTTTTTGGAATTTTCTACATCTGAAAAAACTGTTGCACTTAGAAATTTATGGTTAATGAGAAACCATCAAAAAAATAGTCATTCCATTTAAGAAAAAAAGTTGATAGCGATATTTTCATTCCTGTTAGTCTAAAAGTAGCGTATTATTGTCTAATTTATGTGTACCAAAAACCAAATTTTTAAATACAAAAACAACCAAAATATTGGGGGCGTACATTGACTGGTGGCCAGTATATACAATAATATACATGAAGTGTTGTTGTACTTGCGGGTGTTTCCCGCGTAGTTAGTAGGCTCCTGTAGGAGCCACGGTTGTCTAAACGACGTTTCAGCGGAACCTCATCTGCCATCATCAGCTGATTACTGCTACTCCTTGTTGCTCGAACTGAACCTGATGATGGCAGATGAAATTTTGGCGAAACGTCGTTTAGGCAACTGTGGCTCCAATAGGAGCCTACCAACTACGTGGGAAAATATCCGGAAGCACAACACCACTTCATTCAACACCCGCGAGAACTTAAAAATAAACACAATAATATACATATAATATATTTTATGTGCTTTGTGTCAATTTAAAGTCATACTTATATCAATATTTAGTTTTGAGACTATATCTGCTGTATCGATATTTACTTTAACAGTGAAGTCTTTATTTTGTTATCAAAATAGCAAACTCTCTTCTATTTTGATATACGAACTTGGGACTTTCATCTATCGATAGTTTTGCGTCAATCAGATAGATGGTTGATATTTCCAATTATTTTTCGATATATCCAATTGTTTACGAGTTATAAAAATAATCGATCGATCAAAAATCAATTGATAATATACCTGTTATCATAGTTCTAGTGTGGACAAGTTGTTAAACGGTACAGATAAACAGATTTGTACGTTTCTAGTAAATGATCATCCTCTCTCTTAAGTCAACGAAACTAAAGTGAAATATACTTCACCCAGTTTTCACATGTTTTGGCAATGACCTTATTTTTGAACAAATCGTATTGCATGTATGAATATCTAATAAATGATCAAATATTAATTATAGCCCACAACACCGTTCCTCAAAACAAAATTGTTGCAAAACGCCCAAACGTATACCGAAGCATATTAAAAATAAAATAATGACCGATAATTAAATTAAATAACCTTTGATTAAATCAACATCAATTTTTTTAAACTTGCTACGGTTTCAAAATTATATCGGTTGAGAATTAATTAACTCGATATATTTCGTGTAACCTCTAATTAAAAGTAAAACCACTGAGAAGTCGATTTGAACATATTCCAATACATATATAGTAAATGAAATTAAGACTGGGTCTTGTGAAGAAAGTTGGATTACTAGATTTTTATTGGGAAAGACAAACGAGATCTTTTTACTTATCACTATAATATACTCTCAGACTTGTAATTTATTTTCTCTCTTTCAAGTTCCCTTGGTTTTCTAATGATGGCCAGAAAGTCTTTCTATTCCAAGAATCGAAGAACAGTTGGTCCAGAATTATCGTAAAGCCAATTTAGTTGTGCTTTATCACTATTTAGCAAATACTGATTGGAATTTTTTATTCAATATTCAGGATGTTAATTATGCTTTCGAAAAATTTTATGAAAAAATGTATATCGTTCTTGATACAGTTGTCCCTAAAACCGTAATTAAAGGCAAGAGTTACCCACCGTAGTATAACTCCAAAATAATTAAAAGCCTTAAATTAACGCATAGAGCGTGGTGTGATTAAAAGAACCGCGAGGATCCTCTTGCACTTGATGAGTTTAAATTATTAAGAACATATATCAAAGAGCAGGTTGATATTGAATATAAAAAATATTGTTGCGACATTGAAAGTAATATTAAACTCAATACCAGTAAGTTCTGGCAGTTTATCGACAGTAAGAAATCTAGTAATAATTTACCAACAGCTATGAACTATGAAGATAAGCATTATGTAGGCAACAAGGAAGTATTTAATAGTTTCGCTGAATACTTTTGTAGTTCATATAATATAATATAACCTCTAATCCTATCGAGAACCTTCTTGTTGACTCAGAAACAGATTTTTTAACAATCAAACAGTTTACAGAACAAGAAGTTTTAAATTCCTTGAAAAAAATCAAGCCTAAATACACAATGGGCCCTGACAAAATTCCAGCCTTCATACTACATGATTGTGCTAGCGTGCTCACAACTCTTACATTTTTGTTTAATTTAGCCATTAAATCTAATATATTTCCTGATGCACTAAAATGTTCTAAAATAATTCCTGTATATAAAAAAGGTGAAAAAAATAATTCTATTATATGAACAAACATTTTCTTATGTAAAAAATCGCATTACTGATTACCAGCACGGTTTCTTCAAGGGACGTTCTACATCAACTAATCTCTTTTGTATAACTCAATATATATCTAATGCTATCGACACTAACTCACAGGTTGACGTAATTTACACAGACTTTACTAACGCATTTGACAGATTAGATCACAGGTGTACCCCAAGGTTCTGTTTTGGGCCCATTATTCTGCAATATTTTCATTAATGACAGCGCAGGGGAATTTGGTGTCAATTGTCTTATATACGCAGATGATATGAAGTTATACAATAAAGTAAATGATGTGAGTGACTGTGTGGTATTGCAAAGTGCCTTGATAAAATTAATGAATGGTGTAATTTAAACAAATTACAGTTGAGTATAAGAAAGTGTAATGTCCTACTAATAAACACCAATATGTAGAATTTAATTACCGTATAGAAGATTCAGTACTTACACGTCCATCAACATAGGTGTAACATTTGACACCAAACTATCATTTAATTCCCATACAAATACAATCACTAATGAAAGTTTCAGAACGCTAGGATTCATAATATGATGTTCTTGCGATTTTAACGACATTAACACCTGAAACTACTATATCAATCTTTTGTTCGATCCAAATTGGAATATTCGTCAATTATTTGGTTGCCCCATTATAACACATAGATATAGAGCATCGAGATAATTCAGAGGAGTTTTTAAAGACTTTGATTTTCCTCAGACTGAACTGTTAAATAGATTCTCATTCTCGAATCTGGAGACTCGTAGAACTATTTCACAGCAAATTTTTCTTTTTAAAATAATACATAATGTAACTGATTGCGGCTCTATCTTAAGCTTACTAAATTTTCGAACACCTAGGCCTGGTTCTAGGCATTGCTCATTGTTCTAATTGCCGACTCCCCGAACTAATGTCCAGAAATTTTCGCCGCTATACAAAATGTGTGAGAACTATAACAATCTACGAGACCAGTTTAATATATTCCACTGCAATGTAGCTGTGATAAAAAAATTAACTGCATAATTTAATTTTTTTTTGTTTTATCATTGTTTTTATCTGTTTATTTTGTATTCTTTTGTTTCTACTCTCATACGTTATATATTTGTAAATACTTGTTATTTCCTACCCTGTAATTGGAATGCTCTGTTGGGTAGTGTATTGTTAAATAAATTAATTAATTAATTAATTAATTAAATAATTTCGACAACAGAAATCAGACCAATATGAAAGTATTTACAATAATAAATACTGCAAATAATCGGAAGAAACACAAACCGTTGGAAGGAATCACTACTTGTACATCCAGATTTCCCCTCCAAGTCTTTTTAAAGAAAAACATCTTGATACAATCCATATTCGCACTCCAGTATGTGGAAATAATATAATATTTGAGATGTCTTAATAAAATTTGAGACCTTGGCTGCTAGCATGTACACCAATTCTCAAGGTTTTGATTTCTTATTACCTTGCTTAACTTATTTACTCCTGTTTACCACCAACTTTACAATGGAATAAGGTAAATATTTTCTATACATATACCAAGCGAGAACATTCCAAAATAATCGTGCCCACAATAGAGTTTCAAGCAGACCTACAGTCCAACAGACAGGTATTTCTTTCACTCAAGTTTAAAATTTACACGTTTCATGACATTCTAAACATATTTCAATAAAACGACAATATTTTTTTACTATTGCTTTACTTCTACTTCATTACGTAGATAAAGTATATATGATGGTAACCCGAAAGACTGGGTCAAGAGCAAAGAACAAAAACTACCAAAGGAACTAATTGTTAATTATAAATTAAGCGCTGCTTTTAGATGAATGAAACAATATATTATAAATACTCTACATATGTTTCGGCTTATTAGTCCTTTATCAAAAGTATTACATAGTGAATACTAAAGTTTCCGACGTGCTTATTCTAATTTATACCTAAAAGTATTTATGCCTTAATCTATTTATGACCTAATCTATTTAAGACTTAATTTAACATCCTTAATTATGGAAATGTTTGGAGTGGACCTAAACTGATTATATAAATCAATGGATAGTTCTTAGCAATTTCTTTATTATAGGGGTATTCAAGAAATTTTGTTGGTCATTCGTGGTACAAGGATTGCACTTGAAAGATTTTTTGATTTCTAGTTGTTCTAGCAGATCTAAACGTTTACCTTTTCGTTCTGAATGAAATAAATTTGTTTTCTGTATCTATGAAATAGTTGTTTTCAATACAGTGTGTTGACATTCCTGTATTTTTATTGTTATTTAAGATTGATTTTTTATGTTCTTTTACTCTGTTCACAACGCTTCTACCACTCTGACCGATATAGCAATCTTTACAATGGATTTTATATACATCAGATTTATCAATTTTATTTAGTTTTTCTTTGTTATTAACCAAAATGTTTCCTATATTTGCTTTGTTCACAGTTATTGTAGAGATATCTAAATTATTTAATTTTCTAGAAATTTAGTTACTATATTTGGAAACATAATTGATAAAATTATATTTTGTAGGTTCGTTAGGCACAGTGAAAAATTATTTTTGAAGCATTTTGCGTTGTTTGTTTTTGATCATGGTATCTATTAGTGACTCGTTGTATCCGTTATTTCTTGCAATTTGTTTCATTATATTTAATTCTCTATCGATATCACCTTGATCTAAAGGCACATTCGTGAGTCTATGTATTAGACTATGAAAGGGTGAAATCTTAATTTGCCATGATTGTTGCGAATTATAATGTATTACTGTATCTGTAGTAGTAAAAAAAAATCTGTAGTAGTAGGTTTGCGGTAGATGCTAAATTTTAACTGATTGTTATGTTTCTTTATGTTAATATCTGGAAAGTTTAATTGCCTATTTTGCTCCGATACCATTGTGAACTGAATTTTACTATTAAAAGATTTTAAGAAATTAAGGTAATTACTTAGGTTCCTTTCTGTATCGGTCCATATACAAAAAAATCATTACATATCGAGTCCAATAAAACACATGTGTATTTAAACTGTTAAAAACTAAGTTTTCTAAGTTTGACGTAAATATTTCAGTTAACAAAGGAGAAACTGGTGAACCCATGGTAGCCCGTCTTTTTGTCTAAAGAGTTCACCATAAACTGAAAATAGTATTGTTCAATACAAACTGTCGAAAGATTTTTTAACTCTGTTTTTTCATTTTCGCTAATTTGTGAATTATCTAATAAATTATTTAAAATTAATTTCTGTGAGTGGGACTGAGGTGAACAGACTTTTAACGTCAAAGGATCTTTGCATTATTTGGTATTATTAATTTTTTTGTATTTTCAATAAATTCAAAAGAATTTTGTATGGAATATTTAGATTTAAATCGTTTTGTGTTTGCCAAGAGTATAATAATGGCTAAACACGTAAAACAAGTGAAGAATATGAAATCTTTGCAGGCTATTTAAGTCACTGCCTAAATATTTGTCCTGAATCAGAGCACTTGGTTCAATAGCGAACCTTTTACGCATATGTTTATTATTGTAAAACAATTATTCTTAAGCAAACGAACAATGCTGCGATGTGAAAATAAAACACCTATAGACCTACATAGTTACAATTTGTTACTACGCCTGTGTAAAAAACAGAATTTATATTTCATGCGTAACCTCACAACACTAATAATTATTAACAAAAATAAGTAAAGTGTTATTGTTAAGAACTGTGTCAGGCATTGTTTCAGCGGCCTTTCAAATGGCTTAGTTCATAGTAATTAAACTTATCTTAGTTTAAGACACTGTAAGCAATTTCGCAAGGCAATTATTTGAATTATCGAAATAGTCAGAAACTTCTAGATGTTTTAAAATATTTCCAGTGTGATAGTATGAGCTTTTTAGTATGAAAATGTATTATTAGTCATTAGTTTTGTATTCATAAGGCCCGCAGACAGACGGCCACCACACCGAGAAACCATACTGTTGGAACTGAAAAACCTTCATTTTTGTAATCTAAATAGTCTAAAACGTGAAAATGCAATGAAATATCGAAGAGTGCTTTTTTACTATAGGTACTTACTTTCAGTAAGCGCAAGGAGCCATACATCGATTATTTACATACCTCTGAAGAGGTTGATCAAACTCATTAATATTTTAGAGTCAAATTTGAAATTTCCGCGTTTCATGACATTCCAAACCTATTTCGGAAAAAAAAATTCAATATTATTTTACCATTTAAAAATAAAAATTACCACTAGAATAGATGAAAAAAATTTTTTTTGCTCAAATTTAAAATTTTCAGGTTTCATGGCATTTCAGAGAAAAAAAATTGAAAATTTTTTTCACCATTTTTGAAAAAATTTTACCCACTAAAAATATGGCATTCTAAACCTATTTTTTTAATTAATTAATTATGCAATATTTTTTTAAAACTACTGTCTACTATAGAATAGAAAGAAACTTTTCTTTTTGCTCAAATTTAAAATTTCCACGTTTCATGACATTCTAAACCTATTGAAACATATTCTTTATAGGATTTTGCAAACAGCAGAAAAAATCCTATTGGGCGGGATGGCCCTGTTCAATGGCCTCCACGTTCCCCAGACCTAACTCCGTTGGATTTTATGTCCGAGGTCGTGCCAAAGAGCTCGTGTACGCGACGGAGTTTGCGACTAGGGAGGAACTTGTCCTCTTGTCCAACGCATAGAAACGCATTTTGGTACAATTAGGGAGGAAATACGACTTCATACAACAACTGTCGAAATACGAAGCAGATGTCGGACCTGCATTCGCAACAGAGACCAACACTTTGAGCAAGATTTTTAAATTTCTTTAATAAATGATAAAAATGTAATTGTTTCTTTATTTCAAGAAAACCAATGAACAGAAAGAGATGGAAGATAGATTTTACTTCGCAAAAGTGAAATAACAGATTTTACCTGTTTGCCATGCATAATTTAAGCAAATATAATTTTTTATTCGAAATTTTGAATATTAGCCTTATGTGACCCGATCCATTAATTTAGCGAATTCACGAAGTTATTAAAAGATTTTTATGACATGTGGCACATCATTAGCAAGAGGATAGACTAGAGAAATTTGAGGGAGTTGGAAGATTCCGGTTGCTCTGAGTTTTTTTTTATAGCCGTCTAAAATCTAAGTTTAAAATTAAATTTTACCTATTCCGAAAGTTTGCGAGTGAATAAAAAAACAACTAGATGACTAATGCCAGTAATTTTGGATTTAAAAGAACCCTTCAACAATACACATCAAAATAAAAATGAAATTCGCACTCTACGCCTAATACTTTTTTTATAATTTGAATTTAAATGTAGAATTTGGGATCTTTTTCATTAGAAAGATAAAAGGTCGATATGAAAAATCCCGCAGTGCATGGGAAGTATTGAGGGGCCTGAAAGGATAGCAGATAACTCTTTCTGTCGGCCCATTTGGCACACGATGCACCAAACACCCTGTATATTATACAATTATACGTTATATTTATTTATTTAAATGTTGTTATTATTTATTTAAATGTTGTTATCAGTCAATGTCAAATAAAAATATTTCATACTTATTCATGGATATTGCCTTGGTTTTGCATCAAACATCATTATGAGTGGCTTTGTGCCTTTCTGATAAGCTCAGAATAAGGGAGAAAACGTTTCCAAGAAACTGAATGAGAGATTTTATGAAAAAATAATCCATTAGAATGGAAACAATTTTAAGGCAAGGTAGGTAAATAAATCCATTTCAGGCCTGTGTTCTCATTTTTAACTGGATTTTCATACCGTAGGGGTCATGTAGATGCTAGTTTAATCTGCTTAGCCGTATGGGACTATGTTGGATGCTAGTGTTATAATAAGAATGTCAAATAATAAATTGGACAAATTTATCTTAGGATTTTAACTTGCTAGCATAACCAGAAGTCAGGTTATCGAAAGAATGCAAATATTTCATTAATATTTTTTACATGTAGTTTTTCTTTTAGTCCTCATAGATAGTTTTTTTCTGCTGTTTGCAAAATCCTATAAAGAATATGTTTCAAAGCTAATAGAAGCGTCTTAAAATTGTGTCAAAAAGTACCTTCGTATTTCACAAATCACGCGTTTATATAAGGTTCTTAAACCAGATTTCTTTTGTAGTGTCCTAATCTACACTTTGAAATAATTTGAAATGCCATCCTGTATATGCATCTTATAATAATTTTTTCTTGACATGATTCTATTTCCACAATAAACACATATTTGTTAAACATTGCTTCTTAGAACAACCATAGGCAGTTATAAACGTTATTTCGTCAGTAATTTTTATTCTCCGTGACCGCAAATACTAATTCAAAAAATCCAATTTATAATTTAGGGCAAAATTCAAATCAGCGGATCAAGTCTACTGTCAAAGGTGATGATTTCAGCTGATCAGTTTTAGAGAAAGTATATCGAGTGCGTATATACATATATAGTACCTAGAAGGTGTGGTGGTCACTACAAAGTCGTCAAACTATGTCCTAAAGAGAAAAATATCTTATGTAACCGCTATTTCCTGTAATGTAGAACTATAACAACGCATGAAGTTTCTAATATGTTGTGCCCGTTTTCAACAATTTTTATAATGGTTTAAACACACAAGTACTATAACGCCTGAATTTACACATTATAGGTATATTACGAGTTCAAACAGATTAATAAGGATTGGGAAGGGATATAATTTGCAATGGAAACTTTACGTGTTATTGCATAAAAGTATATGTGAGGAATATATCGCAATGATTAAATTTAGAACAAAATTTCATGTGGAGACGGATATTAAAAAGCTTCGATAAGAAAATGTAATTATACACCAGAGGGTGGTCCATCTCTATAGGGGGTGAATTCTTGTTGGCCATTTTTTTACTTTGAGACGTAAATTATATTAGGAATAAATTATAATAAATAAATTTCGGATAATTCGGAAAACGGTATTCCTCATGAGCTCCTGATCAAAAGTTCTCATGGGCACAAGGTCGGAAAATGGATAGTTTTCCAGATATCAGGGGTGCAAGATCGATTTTCCGGGATCTTGTCGATAACAGTGTACCGCCGTATTTTTGATAAAATGTCATTCTAAAGATAAATATTGCTAGTTGAAAAAACTATCTATCAACCAAAGTATGTAAATAATTCCATTTATTTCACAATAATGCATCCGACAGCACCACTTGCCCTAATTCTGCCTTAATAATATTTTAAGGGGATTATTTTTTCTTTAAATGGAACCATTTGCAGGGGTGAGAAATAAAAAATATCGATTTCGAAAAAGATGGGCCACCCTAAGAATGATAAAAAACTGGCAAATGCGAGTAAGACTCGCGCCCTGAGGGTTCCGTACCGTTATACGTATGTATGCCCCCAATATTTTGGTTGTTTTTGTATTTAAAAATTTAGTTTTTGGTACAAATAAATTAGACAATAATAGGCTACTTTTAGACTAACAGGAATGAAAATATCACTTCCGGTTGAACTAGAAGTGACATCAACTTTTTTTTCTTAAATGGAATGACTATATTTTTTTGATGGATTCTCATTAAGCATAAATTTTTAAGTGCAACAGTTTTTCAGATGTAAAAAATTCCAAAAAATAAGTCAGATACGAACAATTTTTTCATTTTTTCAAAATGGCCGCGTCAGATGAATGCGATGTAAGAAAATTACTAAGTAGGCTATGCAAATTATTAGTAAGGTTGTAGACATGTAAAGCAGAAAATAGTTGTTTGAATTACTGTATTTTTAGTTTTTTTTTTTAACGGAATTTCATTTTCATTTCCGTAGGGAATAGGGGAATTTTTTTTAATTGAACTGTGCTATTTCTTTTAATAATCAGAAATAATGATTCATAAACTATAATTTTTTTGCCATTAATCAATTCTTAACGATATCCTTCGTAATAATAGAAGTATTTTTAAAAAGTAAACACAAATTAAACAAGAAATAATTTTAATAGGTATAACATCACAACCATGAATAAATTACCAAGAATAACAAAGCTATTTAAAACCTAAATTATACTAAACCATATAAAAATTTGTCAAACTGTTCCCCGTTATGATTAATACACAGAGTAGCGCGACTTATCGTTGCACGTCTAACATTCTGTAATTGTTGAGGTGTTATTTGTGCAATTTCGTGTCGAACTATTTCTTTCTATCTTGCCTTGTGGTTGGAGCAGTCATGTAGACTCTATTTTTCAAATGCGCCCAAATAAAAAATCGAGTGGGGTTAAGTCGGGCGACCTTGCAGGCCGTCTGACTGGACCATGGGTTCCAATCCAACGATCTGGAAATAATTGATTTAAGTAATCCCTAACGATAATAGCACTGTGTGGCCCAGCCCCGTCTTGTTGGAAGTAAACCTCGTCAATATTGGCATTGGGAATTTCATTAATCTGTGGAACTATTATATTTTTGAGAAATTCTAGATATCTTGGTCCAGTTAGAGTTTCGTTAAAAATTATTAGACCTATGATATGGTCGCCCAGTACGCCTAACCAAACATTGAAGCCAAGCCGCTCCTGAAACCGCCCCTGTCTTATAATGTGAGGATTATCAATTGCCCAATATCAAGTGTTGGTTCGATTAAATAACAAAAGGTTTGTAAATTTCGATTCAGCAGTGAACAAAATGTTTTTGATAAAATTCTCATTTCTTAATTGGCGTAACTGTAACCAATTACAAAAGGTTATTCTTCGTTGATAATCATTCTTATACAAAAATTGATGCAATTGATATTTATAAGAACGATAGCCGTGTTTCCTTAACATTTTTCTGGCTGATTCTTTGGAAACTGGTAGTTCATGTTCAATTTGTCTTATCGAAATGGTTGGCTCAACATGCACTAAACCTAATACATTAATTTCCGTTTCTTCATCCACAAAAAATCGTTCTTCAATTTCTACATTAGGTTCAGTTCTAAATTGTTGTTCCAACCGGGCGAAATAGTTTCTCGGAGGTTGTCTTCTTTCTGGATATCTCCGTCCATACAGACTTTGTGCTCTAGTTGCATTACGTCGAGTCTCTCCATAAATAATGATCATGTCAACTTTTCCATCTCTTGAATAATTTTCAGCCATTTTATATTAATTTTCTTGTTTATAACAACTTTAATACACTTGCATCAGAAAATTAGTGAGTAAGTCAAGACTAATTCAATTGTTGCGAATGTCTGTCATTTTCATGTCTATCTGCAATTTTGGATTTAAATGTAGATAGGTACCTTATTAAAATGATTTGTTGGCGCTTACTTTTTAAAAATACTGCTATTATTACGAAGGATATCGTTAAGAAATGATTAATGGCGAAATAATTACAGTTTATGAATCATTATTTCTGATTAATAAAAGAAATAGCACAGTTCCATTAAAAAAAATTCCATAGGACCCCTACGGAAATGAAAATGAAATTCCGTTTTTTTTAAGGTAAAAATACTGGTACCTATCAGTAATTCAAACAACTATTTTCTGCTTTACAGACAATTCCACAACCTTACTAATAATTTCCATGGCCTACTTGGTAATTTTCTTACATCGCATTAATCTGACGCGGCCATTTTGAAAAAATTAAAAAATTGTTCGTATCCTACTTATTTTTTGGAATTTTTTACATCTGAAATAACTGTTGCACTTAGAAATTATGCTTAATGAGAAACCATAAAAAAAAATATAGTTATTCCATTTAAGAAAAAGAAGTTGATGTGACTTCCGGTTCAACCGGAAGTGATATTTTCATTCCTGTTAGTCTAAAAGTAGCTTATTATTGTCTAATTTATGTGTACCAAAAAACGAATTTTTAAATACAAAAACAACCAAAATATTGGGGGCGTACATTGACTCGTGGCCACCCGGTATAGGACTTCATTTTGCGGATTTTTTCATGTATGCTGTGTAAAAGAAATTAAGTTTGTCAAGTAATAATTCCACAAAGAATTAGAAACTAATTATTATCGGATTTTTTGATGGAAGGTCTCATCTTCCACCGTGTCAAATTTCAAGATTCTAGGTAAGTCTAGGTCTTGATGTGTCAGTCAGTAAGTTAGTCTGTCAGTATCAAAATACACTTTGAGAGGCCGTATATTTTTATTACATTGAGTTAGAAACTTTTACAGGGCTATGCGGCTGTGTTTAATATTAATTTCAACTCGATACTTCTAGCCGTTCCTGAGAAAAAGGGTCTTGACGGACATACAGACAGACAGATGGTCAACACAAAGTGTTCCCATAACGGCTCCTTTCTTTCAATTCGACATACGGAAGCCTAAAAAATATTTTTCTGTCAATTTAGAAATGTACAGCTTCGCTGAAAAACCGTAATGTCAAAAATTATCGTGGTCAAGGATGGTCATTAGCTTATATCATCCCTTTGTTATGTGTTTTTAATTCTAGAGATAAAATAAGAATAACTTTTTAACCGTAATAAGATAACCTTTCGACTTTCATCAAACAGGTTAATAGTTATTACAAAACAAAATGCCAATATATTAATCTACCGAATATGTAACATATCATTTTTAAGAAAGGAAGGCTAAAAATAGATACCAAATTCAATCAGTTACAACATATCTTGTCGAACTCTTCGTTTCCAGTTATTATAAAAATTTAATAGTGTAGAACGGGTCGTGATTTATGTATCTATCGGTTGATTGTTACGTATTTAACGTACAGAGTGTCCATTTCATCAGAGAAGATTGTTACTATCAGTGTTAATATCGACCCTAGAAAAAAAAGATTAATTTTCGTCTCATGAGTTACAACATTCTTCAATTAAATTTAAAATCTATGTCCTATTTTATGAATTTTGAAGGAAGAAATTGAAAATAGCGAGTATTTTTAAGATAGTGTCATTTGAAGAGGTATGGAAAATTTTAATACCGTTATACACACATATTGGATATGTGAGTGTGAGTAAACTCACGATGGTGAGGACGACAGAAATGTATCAATAACAGCGCCAGAGGTGCCTTTCGCTACTCTCTGAGGATTTCTTCACTCTCGTGGAGTATTCAGACAACTCGCAAGGACCCCCAAAGACGAATAAGGAAATATTTACTTACGGTGACTGTTACTATCTGCCTTCCGTAGCACTTTGTAGACTAGCGATGCACTTTCTGCTCAGATCGGCGTCTTATAATTAGCACTTTAAGACATTTCTTAGAGTTAATAACTGTTGATACACTTTGTGAGCAATACTGATACAGGCGTGACAGGATCGAAGTCGATTCGTAGAACTTGGTGAAAGATTCACACCACTGAATCGCACGAAGGCTGTCACTACTGTCACTCAGGAAATGACCAAATCCGAGAAAGTAACAAATGTTTGTATAAATAAAACACATTCGACCCTAGTTCATATTAAATCAAAAAACAATTAAATAATGTCAATGCCGATAGTAGAATTGTTTAATAATAATGGTTTTATTCATTGATTGAGTTTCGACGTCTTAGTGTCGACAGTCAGTTTTAGTTTTGGGGCCCTGATCTTAAGATGTGGGGCCCAGGCCCTTCAGGCGGTATAGTGATCTCCATCCTGGAAATCACAAGTTAAGTTGTATAGTGTGTGACACCTTTTCCTCCCCACTGTGTATATTGGGTAAGATCGTTTAAGTTTGTTATGTGTTCAATTTTTATTATGTTGTTGATTAGTTGTATCTGTTGTTTATTTGTTGTCACTTAAACGAGTGTTTTAATAAAACCATGTGAATTCCCAAACTTGCCCTTCTTAACACGCACCTCTCCAAAGAACCCAAAGTCACATAAGGCGCAGGGCCCATTGGCATGAACAGATAGAATGTATATGCAAAAAATTATCAAAAATTTGTTTTTCTTTGAGAACAATGATTAAATACTGTAGTACAGAGCAAATGGTTAACATATATTACGGATCATTTAATTCCGCTATGTCTTACGGTATTGAATTCTGGGGAAATAGTAGTAGAGCAATAGAAGTATTTAGGATTCAAAAAAAGGCAATTAGAATTATCACTAAATCCAGTAACAGACAGACATGTAGAGACCTATTTAAATCCCTAAAAATAATGACCTACCCTGTCTGCATATTTACAAAGTTGCAATTTTTGTTCGTAATAATATAAATTTATATCAGCATAATTCACAAAACCACACCTATGAAACAAGACATACAACACAATTGCAGCCAACTAAACATAAAACAACAAGATTTGAGAAAGGCCTTTATTATTCCGGAATATACATTTATAATAAACTTCCCGATCGCATAAGAAATTCAAATACATTGTACAAATTTAAACATTCGTTAAAAAACTATCTACAAACTCATGCATTTTATTCCATAAACGACTACATAAATACAACATAATTTTCATTTATAGATGACTTTTATACATCTGAAATATATATATTTTTTGTATATATATTTATATCTTTTAAAGTGTTTTTTTCTTTTTTAAATTTTACTCCAGTAGGTACTTATGATATATATTTCTTTTAACATATTTTTCTAGGAATTTTATATCATAGAATTTATGTAACTTTTACCCAATAACAAAACAATATCTTTTCATAATTATTGACTGATTTTATATTAAGATAAGTAATAATACTTCTGCAGCTATCTGCCTATTACTTCCACATCCACGTAGTGGATTGGAAGTATAGTAATCGCAAAAAAATTTTCAAAAATTTTTATTCGTGAAATAGGTTTAGAATGTCATGAAACGTCGAGATTTTAAATTTGAGCGAAAAAAAAAATTCTGTCGGTCTGTCTGTCGGTCTGTCTGTCGGTCTGTCGGTCTGTCTGTAACTTTTTTTGTCCGCACGTTTTCTCCGGAACGGTTTGAGATATTGACTTGAAATTTTGTACACGTATATATTATGACAAGATCTGGAACTGGATTGTTTTTTGAGGAAATCCGGTGAAGGGTTGGGGGTTAAATAGGGGAAAATAGGGAAAAATAAGTAAAGCAAGCTTGTAAGAGAACAGACACTTGAAATTTGGTGTATGTACTAGAAGTTAAGGCCTAAGATTTTTTTATAACATCTTTCAACCCCCCACCACCCCTACCCCATTAATGGGGTTGATAAAATAAAGTTGAGATTTTCATTTGAAATTTCGTACACGTATGTATTATAACGACGTCTGAAATTAGATTATATTTTGAGATGATTCCGTTGAAGGGTTGGGGGTTAATTTGGAGTAAATGGGGGAATATAAGTAAAACAAGTTGGTAAGAGTACAGAAACTTGAAATTCGGTATACGTACTAGAAGCCAAGGAGTCAGATTTTTTTATAATATTTTTCAACCCCCACCACCCCTACTCCAATATGAAAAGGGTTGATTAAATAAAATTGAGATATTCATTTGAAGTTTGGTACACGTATGTATTATGACGACATTTGGAACTAGATTATAATTTGAGATGATTCCGTTGAAGAGTTGGGGGTTAAATAGGGGTAAATAGGGGAAAATAAGTAAAGCAAGCTGGTAAGACCACAGAAACTTGAAATTCAGTGTATGTACTAGAAGCCAAAGCGTCAGATTTTTTTATAATATTTTTCAACCCCCACCACCCCTACTACAATATGAAAAGGGTTGATTAAATAAAATTGAGATATTCATTTGAAATTTGGTACACGTATGTATTATAACGACATCTGGAACTAGATTATAATTTGAGATGATTCCGTTGAAGGGTTGGGGGTTAAATAGGGGTAAATAGGGGAAAATAAGTAAAGCAAGCTGGTAAGACTACAGAAACTTTAAATTCGGTGTATATACTAGAAGCCAAGGTCTCAGATTATTTATAATATTTTTCAACCCCCACCACCCCTACTTCATTATTACAAGGGTTGATAAAATAAAATTGAGATATTCATTTAAAATTTGATACACGTATGAATTATAACGACATCTGGAACTAGATTATTCTTTGAGATGATTCCTTTGAAGGGTTCGGGGTTATTTAGGGGTAAATAGGGGGAAATAAGTAAAGCAAGCAGGTATGACTACAGAAACTTGAAATTCGGTGTATGTACAAGAGGCAAATGCCCCAGATTTTTTGATAATTTATTTCAGCCCCCACCACCCCTACTCCATTATTCAAGGGGTTGATAAAACAAAATTGAGATATGCACATGAAATTTAGTACGCATATGTATCCTAACGACATCTGGAACTAAATTATATTTTGAGATGATTCCGTTGAAGGGTTGGAGGTTAAATAGGGGTAAATAGGGGAAAATAAGTAAAGCAAGCTGGTAAGACTACAGAAACTTGAAATTCGGTGTATGTACTAGAAGCGAAGGTCTCAGGTTTTTTATTAGTATTTTCTATTTCTCCCCACCACCCCCACTCCCTTATTAAGAGTTGATAAAATTAAATTTAAATTTTCACTTGAAATTTGGTACATTTATATATTATAATTATATCTGAAACTGGATTATATTTTGACATGATTGCGTTGAAGGAGTGGGGGTAAGTAGAGGTAAATAGGGAAAAATAAGTAAAGCAAGCTGGTAAGAGTATTGCAACTTGAAATTCGGTGTATGTCCTAGAAGCCAAGACCTCAAATTTTTTAACAATATGTTTCAACCTTTCCACTACCCTTACTACATTATTAAAGGGGTTGATAAAATAAAATTGAGATATTCACTTGTAATTTGGTAGACATATGTATTATAACGACATCTGGAACTAGATTATATTTTGGGATGATTCCGTAGAAGGGTTAGGGTTAATAGGAGTGACTAGGGGAAAATAAGTAAATCAAGGTGATAAGAGTACAGAAATTTGGGATTCGGTGTATATACTAGAAACCAAGGCCTCAGATTTCTTTCTAATATTTTTCAAACTCCACCACCTCCGCTTATTATTAATGGGATTGATAACATCAAATTGAGATATTCACTTGAGATTAGTACACGTATGTATTGTAGTGACATCTGATTGAGATGCCTCCATTGAAGGGGTGGGAGGTGAATAGTAGAAAATAAGTAGGGTGAACTAAAAACTTCATTTTTAACGTATATGGTAGAAACCAACTCCTCAAACTTTTCTATGACATCTGCCCCAAATATTATTAAAATTCTATGACCAATAATTTCCACATACTAGAGTGCAAATATAGTCAAGATGTTTCCTTTAAAACGACTTGGATGAAGAATCTGGATGTGGAAGTAGTGATTCCTTGGGCAGCGGTTTTTTTTAATTGTAATTTTGTTTAATTCTCACTGTAACTTAGCAATTTATAACCTGTATGACGATGCCCATACTGATGTCTCAGTCTAGTTGGAAAATAAAGATATTCTATTCTATTCTATTCTATTCCAAGGCCCTCGCCTTTTGTCTATGTGACACTATTAGCTTAAGCAGTCAAGGAAGCAGTAGAATTCAATATTTTTATTTGATTATAAAAATGCTCAGATCGTCTTATAATTAGCACTTTAGAGGCACTTCATGGAGTTAATAAACAACCTTTAGTAGACTCTGTGAGCTAGCGGGGCGCTGATACAAATGTGACAAGATCAAAGTCTATCCGTAAAACTCAGTTGGAGATTCGCACCACTAAATTCAATCATTCTTAGCTTAGGTAGTCAATGAAGGAGTCGAATTCAATAATAATTTGTTGATTGATTGTAAAAGTGCAATAAGTATAGGAAGAAATATAGATATGAGGTTTTCCTAACCACTTCAGGTGTTCCACAAGGCTCCAATCTTGGTCCTCTATTATTTTTACTTTTTATAAACGATTTGTGTTGTAGTAAATAACTTCTTGCTGATGATCTCAAAATATTTAATAGTATAAACTCTGAGGATGACTATAATAGCTATTAATAAATTACAATACTGGTGCTTATTACCTAAATAAACTTCATTTGAATAATAATAAATACAAAGTTTATCATTTACTAATAGAGGAACGAACTAGGAATAATTTTCGACTATCAACTTTCATTTAAAAAACATATTAATTCAAAAACATCAGAAACTATGAAAATGTTTGGTTTCATAATGAAAAAGAATTTTAACAATTTACAAGCGCTAAAAATGTTATATTATTCATTTGTCAGATGCAAACTTAAATATGATTCTATAATCTGGAATTTATGCTACAATTATCAAAAAAATGCAGTGGATAAAATTCAGCGAAAATTTTTTTAAATTCCTATCTTTTAAAATTGATAGCACTTATCCTGCTAGAGGTATTGAGTACACTATTCTACTTAACAGATTTAATTTTGGAACTGAGACGCAACAGTTCAGCTGTCATTCATGTATCAACTGTTACCTACACAATGAAATTGACTGTCCTGAAATTCTTGCACAAATCAGTGGCGCATTGCTAAAGGTGTTTGGCTTGCGACCACGGAATAACGGCGATATTTTAGACATATTCCGCATTTTCTATATTTTCCGTCATAACTCTTAAAGTAGGCCATGGATTTCAAATGTCTTTTGTAGCTTATAAGAATCGGCACAATTATCGTAGAAACATTTTTTTGCACGACCGACATTAAAGAAGATATCCTCGATGGCCCTGATAAAATGGACAGCCTGTATGTACCAAAAGACAACTTTTGTATTTTTTATCTACTTATTTTTCATACTCAACACTTATTTATTTATTTTTAAATATTATTTGTATACTTTTTCCAGTAATTATGGTTATCCCGTTAGGCAAATAAAGATTATTATTATTATTATTAAAATATAAAATATTTAAGACTATCTACCTAATTGTATATAAGACAACGTAGTAGATAGCACCACACATGGCAAGTGGGTCACGCTTGGAGGGCGTACGTTTCGAATAAGTTTGTCGCAACTTCATATAACGTCGAGAGTAATGTAAGAAACAACTAGCACAAAAAAATCAAACACCCGGTAAGATATGTATGTAGAATTCCTTTTTTGCAGGAATTTTGCTTTAAATATTGAAAATTGGTTATCCTAGGCTATATAATTTTCTCATGTAGAGTGACGCTTTACCATTACCGGGAGAAGTCGCAATATACTCAATTAGGATCATTAGAAATTTTCATCAGCAATCATGAACAATCGGTAGGTAATAATAACCAATCAAAAATAATTTGTGTAATCATGATCAATCATCAGTAATCGCAAGCAATCCATAGATCAAAAAAATCATCAGCAGTCATCACCAATCATAAATAATATTGAACAATCATTAACAATCACAAACAATCATCAGCAGTCACGAATAATCCATAGATAATAATCATCAGTGATCATCAGCAACCGCGAGAAATCCGTCTTTGGAAATTTCGAACAAATTATGAGTGATTTCAACGCCAATAAAGTCGGTTGTACACTGAAATATGACTGCTTGCGAGCTATTGTTAGCATACAAGATAATGACAGGGGCAAAACACCTATTCAGTTCTGTTTAGACAATGCTGAGGCCATAGTTAATACAGTATTTTCTCTACATCCACAGCTCCTGCACACTTGGCTGTCGAGTGGCGATAGATTTCGAAAACAGATTTATTACATTATGATAAGAATTTGGTGGAAATGATCAATAGAGCATTGTAAAATCCTTTCTGCTTATAATACTCTACTCATGAGCATCTTCTCGCTGAAGAAAAATACAATAACGTCTGACCACCATAACAAATGTCCAGTTTTTTTAAATAAAATAGGTAAGAGTTCAGCAACTGAGTGAAACATGCTAATCATAATGTTGTTAATTAGCATTGACCATAAATGCCAAACATTACTCTCTTATTAGAGTAGGCAAATCAAAATTCAATTAATTAAATCACCTTTTCTTGCTGTCCACAATGCAACCAACTCCTATCTTTATAATAAAGCTGATTTGGTATTCAATTTGCACACGTACGTATGTACGTTCGGCTGCATACATGTAAAATTTCGTAATAAGTGAGTACCTTATAGATCTTTGAAATAATGTTTTATGTTGCTGTATATAATCAGTGGAAGTGTATTTGAACTTTGCGAAATAAACAACCTCGAGCTAGACAACTTTTGCGGTTTAGCTATCTTGTTTTAAGTAAGGCATACAGGGCGAGTTTGAAATTTCACAAGGCAATTTAAAATAAGAGCACACCAAGGCTTCATATTTTCTTACATTTAGTACTTAATGCCCAATTTCGTTGAATTGTGATAAAAGGGATACATTATAGTGGAGTAGATCTGGCATTTGAAAAACAAGTACCTTTTTTCAAAAAAAAATTTTTCCGATCTTATAGAGGACGACTTCTTCCACTTCCTTGACACTTTCACATCCGAGATCTAGGTGGGGAGGGGAGGCTGTTAAACATATGGAAAATCGTTGTTTTTTTTCAATTTTCGCGCGATCGGGGAGAAAGACAAAAAAATGTTCCGGATAGAAAAGAAAGGCCTCCCCGAGGCTCGTAAACTGATTTTTTGTTTTTTAAAATCGGCCCATTAGGGCCGGAGATATGGTCGTTTGAAAGGATAGAGTTTCAAAGTAGGAACAGGGATCGGACAGGAGGTATGAGGGGTGTTTAAGAGATAAGGAATGGAGTAATTTTTTTCTGTTGTCGAAGAGGTCGAGGCCGCGGGGGGAGCTCTCTAGGGCAATTAGGGAAGGAGAGGGAGGGGGAATGTGCAAAAAGGGAAAACGGCCATATCTCCAGTTCTAATAGGGCGATTTTAAAAAATCCAAATTGGATTTTGACCTTTTTTGATCGGCTATAATGTTGGATAGGTAGGAAATGATTTCGCCGAAAATGTAAAAATGGGGGGCAAAAGAAAAAATGTATATTTTTTTTAAAACGATTTTTTTTTATTAGAGGAAAATGTCAGACTTACCTTTCTGACCTTCGATTTCCCTTTGTGTCTGTGTAAGTGAGAGCGGCTAGAGAGTAGAGAGGGTAGAGGCCACACCTACTCTCCCGCCGCTGCAGCTGCTGATTCATAAGAAATAAATTTATAAGTGTAACTCGCGCGCGTAGCGCAAGTTACTGTCCGATCTGATTGATTTTTTTTATAAAAAGGGAAATTTGTTCTCTTTAAAATGAGCCCTGACAGAAGGGCGTAGGACTTTCCTTTACCCTTCTGTAGAGCTTAAGCTTCAAGTTGTCGTCCTGCCTGTCGTAATAAAGGAATTCGAAAAATTCATTTTTCATTTTAAAGAGGATGAGAAACCCCGTCTCTTAGGAGCAGTTTATCCCCGCCACTCGCCCCTTCATAAAAAAATTGTTTTGAAAAAAAAAAAAATGTTTTTTTTGCCCCCCATTTTTACATTATCGGCGAAAATTATTTCCTACCTATCCAATATTATAGCTGCTCAAAAAAGGGAGAAATCCTATTATGATTTTTTAAAATCGCCCTATTAGAACCGGAGATATAGACGTTTTCCCTTTTTGCGCGTTCCGCCCTCCCTCCTCTTCCCTAATTGCCCTAGAGAGCTCCCCCCGCGGCCTCGACCTCTTCCTATAACCACCCACAACGGAAAAAAAATTACCATTCTAACCCCATCCCTTATCTCTTAAACACCCCTCATACCTCCGGTCCGATCCCTTTCCTACCCTGAAACTCAATCCCTTCAAACGACCATATCTCCAGCCCTAATTGGCCGATTTTAAAAAAACAAAAATCAGTTTAGGCGCTTCGGGGAGACCTTTCTTTTTGATCTGAAACATTTTTTTGTCCGTCTCCCCGGTTGCGCGCAAACTGAGAAAAACCGATTTTCCATATGTTTAACAGCTCTCCCTCCCCCCGTACCACCTAGATCTCGGATGTGAAAGTGTCAGGGGTGTGGGGGAAGTCCTCCTTTATAAGATGAAAAAAAAATTGTTTGAAAAAAGGCACTTGTTTTTCACCCCCTTTTTCTGCCAGATCTACTCCACTATTAAGCTGATTGCAAAAGAATGTCCAAAAAATCAGTCTGTGATTCTGTATGAGATATGTCATATCATACAAAACTCGATAATCGTATGAGGTGACAACGTGTAAGTTTGTTCACATCCAGTGAAATATGGAAAATAGGCAACAGGCAAGAACCGCGGAAAAATGAGTTCCTAAAAATAAAATGGATACAATCCATGCTAAGAAGCTGAACAAATCACTACAAATATGAGGGAAGAATCCGCCATTCTGATTGCCGTCCACAGGGTCTTATTATTTTTGCTGTGATCAATGGTGGTAGATAAACTCCTCTATAAGTTGAGTAATTCAGGCTTCAACGTCCAGAGATATGCTGATGACTTGATAATTTCTGTAGTAGGTAGATATGAGACTATGATTTCAAATTTAATGCAAATTCCAAATGGTGCTCGTCAGATATCCCAACTGTCAATCCGAGAAAAACAGGCATTGCTGCGTTTACTAAAGGGAGAAAACCTCGAGGAAAACTAAATTTTAGAGCCCCTATCTCAAATTGACCAATACTGAACTTTTTCAGCGAAATTAAATACCTAGGAGTAACGCTGGATCAAAAACTTACTTAGAATTCTTTAGAAAGAACATATACCAAAGCCACCCCTGCTGTCTGGGTGTGCCGCAAACTTTTTAGTAAGACTTGCGGTCTGAAACCAAATATGATCTACTTCTTTTATCTTTCGTTTATAAGACTCACGATGATCTACGCATCATGTGTGTGGTGGCCAAACACTAAAGTAAAATCAACATCAGGAAAGTTGCAGAAATTGCAACGTCTCGACTGGAACTATGAAAGCAATACTAGATTTGCTTCCTCTATATCTGCATATGAGGAAGGAGGCGGAACTTAGTACCCTAAGGCTAAAGCAGCTACTCAAACTTAAACCAGGTGATTTGATTGTTTGATTTGTTGCTTAAGGATTTTGGAGCTTATTTAATTGGAGTCTATGGCTAAGCCTACTTGCTCAAAGCCAACCAAGATCGATTGTTCCTTTGATATGCCGGTTGAAAGCGGCAGTTAGAGAAAGATCACCCATCTACTAATTGTGGTAATTCACAAAAGTCTTTTGGGCCAAGGCGAAGAAAGGCTGAAGAACCAAGCGAATTAAGCTATTTGCTCTGATGTATTATTCTTACCATGTCACTTTGTTTATGAATTAACACGCATTGAAAATAAACAAATTATATAATGTATTCTGCGAACTCATTGATAAATACGAAATCTGTTCGAAACGTGGAGCACCCTGTACGGCGTATTACAGTGAGATAAGGTAAATGAATTTTATTTCTAGGCCGATTGTGTGGTACCGAGTTGAATGCACCCGATATGCACCAATATGTTATAATTAATAACATACTGTGTATAAATTAGAATGTGCGGCACTTTGCAATTTATATCCTATATGCGAATTTTGTTATAACAGTTGACCACGACCTCCTTACCGAACAAATCATATGTTATTTTTTATTTAAATTTTTTAGATATCTTTCCTAGACATATTAATTATTTATGAATTCTTTCGTTAATTGCTTGTCCGAAGTTTTGTTTGATAGATTAAGGCTACGGTTATAGCAGTTGCGTTTTCTGACGAAAAGCTATTAGCTATTTTGGGCCGTCACTAAATGGACTTGGCTGATTGGTATTCATTATACCTATCTGGTTTAATCAGATAGATATATTTTAACATCGTCGAAAAAAAATACAAAAATCCGTTTCATAACAGGCTGAACTCAAACATAGAATAAACAATGTCTGTTTGTCTGTAGGTATGTACGTGTGTGCTGGTGTTTGTATATACAGATTCAGCAAATTTAGTTTAAGGTACGTAAACTTGTTTTTGCGCAGATAAACCACGCCTTGTCGTAGAACAATGCAGGGCATTGGTATAAAACAACAGCGCCATCGCTTGACCGCGTCGAGTTGAGAACAGCGCCCCCATTCTGCTTTTTATAGCGCAGCTTTTAGACATGTGGGAATCAAATAAATTAATCTCAATTTCGTTATTAAAATGCCGTGTGTTTATACAACTGCAGAAAAAGTGCAAATTGTGAAGTGGTACTTCGGGGGCCATTCCACTGAAGACACAATAAATTTATTTACTGTGGCATATCAAGACAGACCAATCCCCTCAGCTAGCATAATTTTATACATTATTAAAACATTTGAGAATTTCGTGAATTATTGTAAAAAAGAACGTGATATTCGCGAAACTAATGTCTGTGCACTTGTTGAAACTAGTAAACCTTGTTCTAGCAGGCAAATTGCTGATGAAGTTGACATGAAGAAAAGAACTGTAAGAAATATTTTGAAAAGAAATGGGTACAGTGGTTTTAAAGTTCAAACAACGCATGTTATGGCTTCTCGGACAACCTGATTGAGCTTTTTAATTCCTATCTAACTGATAGAAAGCAATCTGTTGTATACCCTGGTGTTAGATCTATTGAGGTTTTAGCCACGTCAGGAGTCCCCCAAGGTTCAAACATAGGTCCACTTTTCTTTAACTTGTTTGTAAATGATATAGTAGATAATCTAACTGTTAACTGCCTTCTATATGCGGATGATTTAAAACTCTTTTGTAATATTGCAAGTGAAAAAGATTGCTATGAACTTCAAAACAATATTGATTGTATTAATACATGGTGTGTGATAAACAAATTACCCTTGAATGAAACAAAATGTAACGTTATGACATTTAGAACAAAGCAAAATATTATCCTGTACGATTACAAATTAGACAATATACTTTTCCGGCCAGACACTTTTCGGGACTTGGGTGTGACATTTGATAAAAAACTAACGTTTGTAAACCACATCGAACTTACTGTCACCAAAAGTTATAGAATGCTGGGTTTTGTTATTAGAAACTCCGCACATTTTGAAAATGTACGCACATTAAAACAACTCTACACTATTTTTGTTAGACCTCATCTTGAATATGTTTTAATAATATGATGTTCAACCTATAATGTACACATACAAAATTTGGAAAGAATTCAATGCCGTTTCCTAAAACATGACTTTCAAGGCTGACGGGACTTATCCAGCTATTGGTTATCCACATGAAGAATTGCTCTCTAAGTTTTGCCTAGATAGTCCAGAGATCCGTAGACACCGATCGCAATTAACTTTTTTATATAATATTTTAGACAATAACATCGACTGTGGAGATATTTTAAGTATGCTTAATTTTCAAATTCCTAGACCGGCATCTAGACACAACAATTTGTTTCACTTGCCTTTTTCAAGGACAAACGTAAAACAATTTTCTTGTATCCAGCAGATGTGCAGTATGTAAAATAATTTAAATAATCGATTAGATATATTCACTTGTAGTCTTACAGACATAAAGAATCTGTCTCTAACTCAAATTTTGTTCCCTTTTGTTGACACAAGTAGCCTCACCGTGTACTATACTTCTTGCATAAGCTGTATATTTTTTAGGTATGTATATTGTAAATATATAAATTTCTTGCAAATACGATAATTTCTGATAGACTCAATGTTTTTATTTGAAATGTGTTGGTATGTATGTAAAATAGCAAGACAGAATACTTTGTATTAAGATTGGATCTGTCATAGAGGACTATCGCCAGAAACGTATAAACTATCATGTATTAATATAAACTAAGACTTAATGTTTTTATTTGAAATGTGTGACGCAGTGTCAAAGTGTTTTGTTTGCGATCACGGAATCCCGGGCTCGAATCCTGGCCAGGGCATGATCTTCAGTTCTGAGAGCAGCGTCGGCTGCATACCTCCAGGTCCAAGTACAGTGATTAGTAAGAAGATCGTCTTGACAGAGTAGTCTGGGTACAGCACTTGAAGCTCATACCAGAGATCATGCTTTGTTTTTTATCTTTCGTTTTTCCCGTTGCAGGGCAGGATTTCCTTAGCCTCCGACACCACACGGTAGCCTCGTCGACTATTTCACTTCCTCCGCAAATGGAATGGTTTCACCTTATATAGACTGCGATTTTAAGTTATCCAGCTTCTTGGTGAAGCATACTACTGTACTACTACCATTTTATGAGGATTGACAGGCATTTGCTTCTTCTCACACCAGATGTGGATTATATCTAGTACCTCTTGAAAGTATTGGAAAGTAGTTCTTCAGATTTTCCTCTAATCACAACGATCAATCGTCCACATATGTCTCAATTTCGACTTACCACAGATGGAAAAAGTCATCTAGAAGGAATGACCATAAAATGAGGAAAGAATCTTGTCACGTCGGCATCCTCTTAGGACCCTAAAACTGATCGCTTCCCTTTTTAGAGATATACTGATTCTGTTTTCTAGCATAGCTCAAATCAGTCAGTTCACGTTGAATAAGAATGTGTAAATGAAAGGCCTCACCAGAAGAGAACGCCACATATTCCCAAAATATTTTACAGTTACTCCAGAAAAATGTGTACGTCCTCGCCTACCAACTTTCTGTAATCGTGATAAAATCACGCTTCAAGATTTCTTTGGAATCATCTTATTTCAGCCACGTTCCTTCCACTCAGTCATTGATCTGTCTGCCTGCCAGATATTTTGTTTGTAGGCATATATGCAAAATTGTGTGTAAAACTTCTACAAATATTCCATATCATAATATCTCAATTTTCATCTAATTTTGATCACTTGATTACTTGTTCTGGCTTTTGGATTTTATCTTACTTCAACCATAGCCAGTATGATAAAAATTATGTACGAGAACAGTGTTGAAACATCCGATCCAATTATTATTACTTATTTAAAACCAGCGATCACGATTTTGCTGACAAGTTGATTTATTCTTCCGTCTGTCACGTTTCTCTCAGGACATAACTGGTACGTGATGATTCGATGCTAAAATTCACGAACACGTTGTCGTTCACAATTTTATGCACGATTGATTATAATCGATCCCAACCTAACACTTCCTTTTGGTTTACGTTTATGAACACAGCAAACAAGAGACTAGTTTAAAAAAAAAGTTTACTTTCTATCGGTTTACCCACAAATAGCTTTAATGGACAAAAGAAGAAAAGTTTAATACTTCATTTTTTGTTTTTGGAAGGGTGTAATTTTTTTAAGAGGTAATTCCAATTTTCTATAAATATTGAATATTGAACAGAATAGAAATATTTCAATGATGCGATAGAATATAAATATATCACAAAAAATAAAGCGCATACTCAACAAAAAACAGATTGAAGAAATACAGAAACTTAAAAAATGGTAATTAGTTTTGAAGAATTAATTTTCAGAATAAAAACAGGTTTGGTAAAACGTTATTTAGATTTTTTAATGAATTTTCTTGCTAATTATTAGATTAGATTGACCGCAACTCCTATGGATCTACTGTTTTAGTTTTCTTTACCGTTTTGATAAGGGCCTTCAGTATAGCTATCAGCTCTTGGTCTTTACTCGCCAAGAATCGGAATTTCAATCTAGCTAGACTTTCACAATGGTAGAGCACATGGGTTAGGGTTTCCTTTCCTTTCCAATCTGCATGTTGCATCTCATTAGAGTATATGTATATGTCTATTAAACTGACAGTCTGTGTTTAGAAGACTCACCGTTGCCTTTCTTCTTCCTGAACTCTTTGGCCTGTCTCTGGCGCGGCAAACTTTTCCACTATTCCAGAGATTTATTTTACTTGCATTTATTATTATTGTATGCTCGTTTACATGGTTTTGCCACGTAGCAGAAGGATTCGGGCTCTACTACTGCTTTTGACACACCTTCTCTGACTGTCTAATAATACCTTTGATGCATCGACAATGTCCATGACCTAGTATTGCATGGTCATGAATATAGAACATTATAGAAATTTGGTCAATGCTTTCTGTATTTTCAACAATATATAATAGAAGATAATACTGGAGGTAAAGGCATAACACCATAAGCAACATAGAATGGACGATAATATTCTCGTTGCTTAACTTAAGTTCGCATAGCTTTTTGCAAATTTCAAAAAATTTATGGAACTGCTCGAGTTACCCCACCAAAGTACTGCACGTTATCTAGGAGTGGAAGAAAAAGAAATCTATCGGTTTTTGTTGGCTCATTTAAAATTTGTTTTAAAACATACTACTGCATAGGTCATTGATATGTGTTATGAAGAAGAATGGTTAAAGAACGGACCCTTGGAGCCCACCGCCTTTAACCAACTTGAAGTTAGAATTGTCACTCTTGGAATTCATGCACTAATGTAGATTAATTAAACATAATTTATTAAGACAATGGGTTTCTCTTCTTATACCATAATAGCTTTTATCAAAAAGTAAATCGCGGGATACACAGGGCCTTCATCAGATTACAAACCGTGATCGCTGTGTGTTCACTCTCTTCAAGACCAACAAGTATGTTTTCTACAACGCTCCGTACAGCCTGAAAGACAGATCTATTTTTGCCAAAGCCAAACGTTAAAAATCAATTTGATGCAAAGTTTTTAAGCCTTAGTTTAGAATAATTTGAATAATTTTTGTTAAAGCACAGAAATTATAAATATAGGTCGATAAGTATCGAGACAAGAGCAATCGCCCATTTTTGACCGATTTAAAAATGTTTAAGGGCAAGAATTGAGCAAGAATTAGAAAAAGTTCTTTCTAATAAAGAAAATGTGGGAATATGATTAATGCTCCATGGATAATATCGTGTCAAAATTAGTTATGTTCAGAGTAGCTGATTAAGCTGGTGTCAAAAGTTATGAATTCAAAATGGCGAATCCAATAGGGTTACCATAACTTTTGCAGATCGACATGAAAGTTGGTAGATGAGATATCAGGATTCTTTGATAATGTGGAAATTATTACTCATTCCAGCTTGTTTTATTTATTTACCACAATTTACCCAAAGCCTTTTAACGGAATAAATTCGAAATTTAGGCTAGTTCTAGATCTCGTTGTAATACATATATGTACCCAAATGTACGTCTTAAGTTTATTTTGTTAATGCCTTTAACAATACAGTGGGGGGGGGGGGGGGGGCGATTGCCACGGCACAAGAAAATTAGCTCAGAGACCTTGGCTTCTAGTATATATGCCAAATCCCAAACTAGACTCTTACTAGGTTGCTTTACTTATTTACTCTTATTTGCACCCCCCCCTCCACTTTTCAACCCAGTGAACTCAAAATATAATTAGAGATCTCGTTATAATACCTACATACTTGTACCAAGTTTCAAGTCAATATCTAAAACGGTTTCAGAGTAATCGTACGTACAAGAAAGTGACAGACCGACAGATAGACAGAAAATTTGTTTTCGCTCTTTAAAATATTCACGTTCCAACAAATATTTCACGGGTTAAGACTATAATATAAGGGTTAACTGACCGAGCGACGGTTTTTTGAAAGGGGTTCCATTTAAAAAAATGTTTTGTTTCCCCATGATACCACCACCTCCGTGCTCACTTTATGTCTTCTCGAGCGACATGCCCTGCCCAAAAGATTATATGCGGTTGTATCCAATTCAGTTTTAGTTTTGATTTGTTTGCTTAATTTTTGTGTAACTCTCTTTTTTGTTGGATTATAAATTTAATAATCGCTCTAGGTAAATAAAGGTTTCCCACCTAGTGGAACTGATCGACAATGCATATTTAATCGAGTACATAACAGACATTAAAAACTTACGTAATTGTACTAGGTAAACGACTGCCACTGAACTGCTTGTTCTAGATTCAGACCGAATAAATGACCCTTTAATTCACTCAATTAAAAAAATCGATCGGGAGAAAGTGCGGCATTTGTATATACGAACTAGGTTTGGACGAATTGGGGAAATAAAATGATTTGTTCCAATGTAACTGGGCGTTCCGAACTATCGAAATAATTACATTTGTGGTAATTAATTTGATGTTATGTAAAATACTTTCGGCTGATCTCTTGTTTCTCTCTTGGTGGTGGAAAGATAACCTTTAAATATAAGTTGATTAAGTAACTAACCTATTTTCGTCAAATGATATCAATACTAAATGTATTTTGTCGGTACTGACACAGAATATTTATAGAAACCGAAATTTAAAAAAATATGTTATAATTATTTAAGAAATTTAAATTCATACATCTGGAAAACGAAAGCCGAGACGAAAGCTTTGGGGCGGTCAAGTGAGTAAAGTAACTGCAATAATCTTCTATGGCCGTCCCCAAAGCATTTAGTTTCCAGATCTATGAATAAAAAAATGTGTTTTACTTTTTAGTACATTTTCTAAGTAAAAGCATTTTTTTTATTTTTTATTTTTAATTAATTTTACTTTTTGGTCTTTACTTATATTACAGACAAAGAGACAGACAAAGCCCTTTCATTTGATACCCATGCCAAGGAGGTTATGAAGAAAAAGGTGATCCGCCATCCTATAGGGCGTCCGCCATATTCGGTTTAGAATGACGTTACATAGTTTATCGTATTTTACTAGCCAAACCTTTTCGTTTGATACCCGTATTAAGGGGATTATATGTAGAAAAAGATAACCCGCCATCTTGGGTCGTCCGTCACATTGTGTTTAGAATGACGTCACATAGTTTATCGTATTTTACTCCTCAAACTCTTTAATTTGATACTCATATCAAAGGGCTCGTGAAGAAGATGATGCGCCATACACCACCTTCGGGCGTCCGCCATCTTGGATTTAGAACGATATTAGATATAAACCGAACTTATAAAGGTGTGCAAAATATTAATAATAATACTTGATTTATTTTCCATAAAGAAACATTACAATCGTATATGAATACTCAAGTCACAACATATACCTTAAAAACTAGGTGAAAAATCGCATACAGTGTCAAAACATTTAGGCAGAAAAACAATTTTAACTTAGTTTTAAAATTCAGTAAGTATCTAGCTACTTTACCTTCAGAGGGTAAGTTATTCAACAATTTTGGTGCCATGTAATTTGGAGAATTGTAGGTTAAATTAAGTCTTGCATATGTTACGCGTATTTGCATTATAAGTATTTTTATTCGCACTAAACATATTCTTGTTTTGATAAGTATAGACACACAGTTCGAAAATGTATAAGCATGGTAAAGTTAATATATTATATTCTCTAAAGATCTCTTTGCAAGAGTGGGTACTAGGAACACGAGCTATACAACGCATTATCCGTTTTTGAGCAATGAAAACATTCTGTGATAGAGTGGAGTTCCCCCAGAAACAGACACCAGATCTTTATCTAGACTCAACTTGGGCATAGTATACATTAAGTAATTGCTCGCTGGTAAGCACGGTTTTATTATTATTAAATAAAAATGAAATTGACGCTAGCTTGAAAATTATTCACAATGTGATTTCCAAGTCAGGCAGTCATCGATATGTAAACTAAAAATTTTTATACTCGTTATAATCGATTGATTAACGAAATTAAAGAAATGACTCGCATTTTCTCTATCTATTATGAAACAGAGTTAACTGAGTTTTATCTGCATTGAAGTACAACTGATGTTGATTGAAAAACATAAATACCCTTTCTACAATATTATTACATTTACTTCCTAACACATTATGCGTAAGAAATAATCATTGAAAGATCATCAGCATGCATTGAAAAGAAGTTATTACATAAAACCTAATCAAGCTCATTAATGTATAATATGAATAACACGGGGTCCAATATTGATCCCTGTGGAACTCCCATACTTAAAAACGAACATTCACAATTGGCTCTATATACCATATTGTCACTAACATGTTGTATACTCACATACTGCCGACGATTGGTTAAAAATTAATCAATCCAGTTTAGTGGTTGTCCTCTAATCCCACAGTCATATAGTACAGTTAATAATTTTGCATGATTGACACAGTCACATGCCCTGCTGAAGTCTCGGAAACGAACAAAATATTTATCAACGGAGTGTGATAATGTTAGACAAAAATTTCTTCTGATCCTAGGTAGCGAATGTTTTAGTGGGTGCATTGGAGCAAAATTGTTCAGTGCGTGGACACTTGATTGCCTCTAAAGTTGTAGAAATGACAAATTGTCGCATTGTAGTGAAGGCAGTACTAGATCCGTAAATCTATTGAGAACTCCCCGTTTTAGACTGAAAAAATCTGAGAATAACTCTTTAAATTTAAACATGTACAATGTCTTGCCAAATAGTATAAAATCATTAAATACAAACTCTTTTAAAAAGGCCCTGAAAGCAATTTTAATTAAACAATGCTACTATTCTGTAGATGACTTTATGACAAACTCAGTTCAGACTGAAATAAATTAATGACAGATATTTAATACATTAATGTTGATATGAAGCAGACACACGAGGTGTTTAAATAGTTTTGATTTCAATGTAGTATTAGATATTATAGTTTTTGTTTGTTTTTTTTATTCTACTTTGTCATGACAAAACATATTTATTTGTTTTTTATATATTTATGTGATCTTTCTATTTAGGCTTATGTGATACTTTATATTTATATATGTTTTTTTCTTCTTTTTTTATAGTTACCCCTTTACAGTAACTTAATTTCATATTTAATTTAATATTTGTTTTTCTGACTTGCTACAAATGTACTCTTGTGTATGTAAAGTAGTTAAATAAATTATCTATCTATACTTTTTTCGCCGATTGGCAGCAAAGTATTAACTTTGCTGACTAATGCCAATCAGCAAAGTGTCACTTTCCCTGCCTAGGCAGGAAAGTGCTCACTTTCTTGCCTAGGCAGGGACAGTGATTGATCATCAGTACAAGTAAATATTTGACACTCTTTGGTAACATTTATTAAGAAACAGTAATTAAATAACATTTCCAACAGACATTTAGTTATTAATAACATTTACAGTAAAATGAGTACAATTTTGCATAAGGATCCTTCCGTTCTCCTCTTCTCCTACCTTTCTACTAACATTGATTATATTACTGGTTTGATTTGCGTCAGTGTTAGTTACTACATGTGTTTTGCAGATTTACCGTTTGTGTATTTAATTTTTATTTTTTTTTATTTCAAGAAATTTCACATATTTTAAGTACGCCCGATGACAACTGTTGACGTTGAGTGGTCTCTCTCTCTCATTATAAATGGATTTTTAATGACTTGCGACACATATGTGTGTGTTACTTTAAGGTAGCGAAAAATACATGTGTGTGTTTTAGTTCAATGTCACATCCCTCAATACCTCCTCTTCGAGTGAGTGTTTATAATAAACTGACCATATTAACTTTAGATATTACAGAACTCCCTAAAAAAAGTACAAGGTAAGATAAATTGTATCATACTTGCATAAGAATCTTTCCGCGCCGGCAGAGCCAACCCTGACTTTTACGTCACCGAGATGTAATTCCCGATCTCTGGTAATAACGCACGCAAATGACGTTTGCAGCACGAGCCGTAGGCGAGTGCTGTAAATCATCGTGTTATTACCATTATCGCACGAATACTATACTTTATCTACTTCATTTGTGCGAATTATTACCTGAATTACCCCTCGTTAAATAATATATTATTAAAAGGAAAATACGTTTCATTTCAAATGAAGAACTAACAAAGTATTAAATATTTTACTCGATTGAGGAAACTATAATCTATAATCGGCTATTTTTTCCAACTTTTAGATTTTATTCTCTTTCAGGAACTTTCTTTCGATGATTCTCTTAACCTTGCGTCAGCGATCTCAGTCAGTATAATAATTTGTTATTCAAATAATGATTGTTTCATTTGTTTGCTCATAATTATTTCATATGTTAATAGATTGTTTCCCAAACAGGTATTCAAATGCCCGGCAGTGTAATTTATTTATTCGGTCATACCATTTTCCTCGATTTCAACTGAACCGCCAGTCGAGAAATTGACTATAACCTTATATAAACCAATTAAGTAAAAGTAAATTGTCTAATAATTATTTATATTTAAATTGCAAAAAGCGAATTAAGATTAATTACATAGTGCTACGATTAAGTTTGGCGTTACTCAATACGGCTAGTTTAGATTAGTACTCGTGTCATGTTGTTAGTTTTACTATAAATATTAAAATATGTATAATCTGTCAAATCAGGACCGTGTTAAGAGCCAGCCCCGACTGCCGTTTCTTGAGGATGAGCAAATAGCCAAGTTGCACAAATTTAGTAGGTAAAGTGAACTTCATATTTCTAAGTCAAATAAAAAATTCCTGACAAAGGAGACACCCAACGGCGCAAGACCCATAAAACTCGGCCATAAAAGTGCTTGCCCTTTTACAGCATTATGTATGTGTGTAAAAAATTAAGTAAACAGTAGTGACCGTTAGATCGTAAAATATTTTAGGAGTGAGTGGCGTAATTATTAGAAATTATAACTGATACTGGCGAGTTTCCCTTAATTTCTTATTTTAATCCATGCCTCGCTCTATCCTAGTGGTAATAGACGGCAAAGCTTTGAAATTTTGTATCTGACTTAGAAATATGAAGTTTACTTTACCTGAGTTTGTTTATAGAACCCTGGACTGTGAGACTAAGGAGACAGACGTCTTTATCTCCAGCTATAAAAGGATTTAGCTGTATTTCCACGATGGAATTGCCTCCAATAGGAACTTATATCGTTGTCTATGCCATGATCTAGATAGATATTTCCCCCATTGGTCTATTATGTAGATAATAGAAGAAAATTGTCCGTTTTTCAAATCTACTAAAAGTAGAGAAGTAAAACTACTACAACTTACTTTAGTATATTTAAAAGTGAATTATTATTTGTTCGCTTATACTTGTATTGAAACATATTCGTGTTGGGTACATCTGGCAACTTTAAGTAATTTTATTAAATTCTATTAAACAAAATGAATTTTTGAGAAATATGCACAGGTATTTGTCATATTCTAGTAACTAAAACACCAGACATACAATTATAGTAGGTAATCTGTTTAAATTTAGGAGTGTACACATTTATTATATTTTCATATTTCAACCATTTCTCTTTTTGTATTCCAGTTTTTGCTAACAGCTCCCGTAGAACACAGGGTTTCGATCGCATAGTAAATATATCTATTTCACAGCACATATTTCTTAATTATTGGTTAAACCAAATATACTGCAGGAAGTATTGGGGGTTGCATAGAACAACGCAGACCCAAATTCTTAGTAATTTTTAGTTTATAGTATGGTAATATGTTAATTGAGACGAGAGGGGATATCACTTTTATTAGCTCGCTGATAGCAGAATTGGCCATTTCTGTAGCAGCTTACACTTTGACTTAAAGTTTTTGATAATCATTCAGTCACGAGTTGTGTCACTTCTGCTGTTATCAAACTTTCTCTTAGTGATTTATCTAATAAAAGGTAATTGCATTTATTTATTTGATTCCTCTCATTAGTATTTAACGGCCTTTAGCCATATTTTTCATTTCTGCTAACTAAACAACCATAATTCTGAAACATGTGCTGATAATATTTTTTCTTCTTCCCAAACGTAGAGTTTTGCTGCCAACTGATTATTTAAATAGATAACTGATTGATTATATAACTGATTACATAGATAATTACCAAATAACTGATTATTTAAATAGATAATAGATAATAGATAATTAATAAATTATTTAAATAATTTACCGAAATAATTTACATAGTTAGTACAAATAATCTACCTAATTTACACAAGGAAAATCACTTCGTTTGATGGTTAAATGCCTGTTAGATTTCATAAGACGGATAGTCCAGTCAAACATAGTTTAGTCAAGTTCAACATAGTCTAGTGAAATTCCGTTTAGTCAAGTCCAGTTTAGTCCAGTCAATCCAAACCAACAGCAAAACCCTACCGTTATACAGGTTAGCAAGACATCAAACCACGTCGAGGAGCCGTCTGTGTTCGGAGAGGCTGATAGGAAAAGCTACCAGAACTCACCAGGAGCCCTCATCCACTATCTATCTATCATCAGGAGGATTGGTGAGATTCTGAGAATTTCATTGATGTTTTTTTTGTTGTGTAATATTTACTGTATAACTTCCTTTGCACAAGATACTTTTTTTAATGATAAATTAATTAAGCTATAAATATTTTCTCTTGGAAATTGTGATAATATTATTTAATATTTTTATTCATAATTGATAACATTATTTTATACTTTTTATATTGATTAAATTCGTTGATTTGTTCTTATATTGATGATTTTTCTGAAGTTATTAATAAATAAGTATCTTTTATTGTAAAATTCAATTTTTCATTTTTTCTGTTTGTCTGTCCGCCATAAGATCAAATCTTTCCACGGCGGTTGGTTTCACCATCCCAGCCACGCACCAGATCAGCTAGCCGTTCGCCGTCACTACTTGTGTGTTGGTTGAATTGCCTTTGGTTATCACCTTAACCGGTGATATCATTGTTAATTTTTCTAAGGCCAAGTAGTGATGTAACATTCTTTATAGGATTTTGAAAAATAGTTCTCATAGGTCTGCAATTTCCAAAATCCTATAAAGAATATGTTCCAATTACTTTAGTATAATTTCCCAAATCTGAGATTCAGTACAAATATTATTAAAATGCTTATAAATAAGTTAGTGATCCGTTTCTACTGGTTTCTATTGAATGACCACTTTGAAAAAATTACTGAATATTCGTCCGCATATCATCTATAATACACGTATCAAGTTTCATTAAAATCGAAGTAGTGTAACATGTCGAAAAAAAATTAAATGTAAGTGCGCATACACTTGGCGACCGTTGTGTTGTGATACAAAGAGTCTAGCACGATAAGTTATTAGGCGAAACGGCCCCAGTAAGCAATCTTTGAAATAACTTATGTTATAATATTGGCAAGTCATATAAATCAATTTATGAGCAGAACTTAAAAACCTGAAGTTTTCTACAAAAAAAAGTCTTGTGTTTTTTCTCTAAAATTATCTGTTTTTGAGTAAATCTTATCTGAACTTTATTAATTAGTAACCATTATTACCAGCATTCCTGGTATGCAGGAGTGTGCCGTGATTGTAATGTTTGTAACAAATGAAAAATAATCTAGCATGCAATGCCAGAATGACAATAATGACATTATTGTTTTTTGGTTTTCTGTGGTTCATTGTTCTGTAGTTTTATTTACTTCCTTTTGGAAAAAGTGTTCTATTGAAAAGTAAAAAATGGTCATGTTTAGTAATGTGGAGTACGCGAATATTCATTTTATTTATGGATATTGTAATGGAAACGCGAATGCCGCGGTACGCGAATATCGCAGGAGATTTCCTAATAGAAGGAAACCATCTAAAGATGTTTTTATTCGAACCCACCTAGAATTTAGAAATGTTGGACTTAAAAGAGGCCCAAGAAATGAAGAAGAGCTAAACGGACGATTTAAAAATATAATTTTGGCCAAATTTACCAATAATAATAAATTAAGTATCAGAAGAGCGGTACAACAGCTGCGTGCGCAAGCTGTGCATGTTTCCAAAAACAAAGTTTTTCGGATTCTGAAAAAAGACCACACAAAAGCTTTTTGAATGCAGCCAGTCCAAAGCCTTCAACCAGGTGATCCCGAAAGGCGTATCAATTTTTGTAATTGGTTTATAAATGTCGGGAACAAGATCCCGATTTCGGAAGTAAAATTATTTGGACTAATGAAGCTACCTTTAACCATAATGGATCGGTTAATTTTAATAATTTAGGGATCTGGGCTCATCAAAATTCTCATATAATTCGTCCTAGGGCATTTCAACAGGAGTTTAGCGTTAATGTATGATGTGGCGTTATAAACGGGACTTTTTGTGGACCTCACATCCTTCCTCCCCGTTTAAATGGACCATTTTTTAAATAACCATTTTTCTCAATAGAAAGTTATTGCAAAACGAAAAGGGGCCGACTTTATTAAAAGAAACTTTAAAAAGTATCCTGTATTCCTATTTATCATCCATTTTTAAAGTGAGTTATTGCAAGGGTGTCCTCCTCATACCTTATATTGATACTTTATTTTGACAATTTTCCCTAACCTAAAAAATCCAAATTGGGCATTGTTGGTATTATTATCATTTGTTCGAGTTTAAAATGAATATGGAAGAACAATTAGAAGTAGCTATCCTAGCTGGTGTTAATGATGAAGAGATTGAAATGTTACTTCTACATAACATAATTGATATTTATATCGGTAATGAACAAATTAACGCTGTAGACCCCGTGAACTTCGATTTAAATAATATGACTGACGATGAAATAGAAGTTAATTTTCGTTTTCAAAGATGGGATATAATACGATTGCGAAATTACGTCTTCCTCATATTTGAATCTCACACATTTTTTATCTTTTTGTGCCATTATCGCCAACAAAAGTAACAATTTCCTTAGGGAATTTTCGTCTGATGCAAGTTTCAACAAAAAGTTTCTAAATGTGTCAAAATTAAGGTGCTTTTAATAAAGGAAAGCCTCGCCCGTATTTAAGTTAAATACGGGATGCCTGTATTTTATTAAAAGAAAATGCCTAACGATATTTTAAATGCGCATGCGTACATATCAAATTGAAGGAAACTTTTATTAAAGGATCTGTAAACCGAAGTTGCAATATCGCTCTACTATCTCGAGGATATTCCTCTTAATTTAAGAAATGAATGCTGGTTTCAAATGGACGGAGCTCCTGCACATCTTGCTGTCGAGAACCGTTTGTGGGTAAACAATAATTATCCTGAACGTTGGATCGGTCGATTAGGTACAAGAGCCTGGCCACCCCGTTCACCGGATTTAACTCCAGTTGATTTTGTCTGGGGCTATTTAAAGGACAAAGGCTACGCAATCCCTGTAAACACGAGAGAAGAGTTAATAGAAAGAATTCTCGAAGAATGTGAAAATTTGCGGGTTAATTCTGATTTCATTAGTAAAGCTACACGCTCTGTACGGCGCAGATGTCAGAAATGCGTTGAAGCTGGCGGAATGCACTTTGAACAACTCTTGTAATTTGTAATTTACCTTACTTTAATCTAATTCATTGTTGTCTAATAAAAAACAATGTAATCAAATTTTGTTTTACTGTCATTGTTTTTTCTGTGCTGCTAAAATTATTCATAAAAAACTATTCTCGAATAAAGTTCAGATAAGATTTACTCAAAAACTGATAATTTTAGAGAAAAAACACAAGAGATTTTTTTTTGTGTAGAAAACTTAAAATTTTCAAGTTCTGCTCATAAGTTAATTTCAAAGTGTCACTCAATAAAGTTGGGGCTAAATTATACCTAGGCCCCCCCAGTTTCACCCGCTCCTGAACGATTTTCGTACATAGTTGTAATTTTTTCTTAAAAAGGATAAAAAGTTAAATTCCTGTGTAAATTACCATTTGTTTATCTTTAGACGTTTCGAAAATATTCATAAGAAACATTTTCAGGAGAGTAACTTGAACACCCTGTATCTCGGAAACTAATCACTTCCCGACCTATATTTATAGGAACTTTTTTTCTTATTTTGAAAAGTTGTATTACTTAGTGAAGTTTAGCCTATGCAATTCGGAACACCCTGTATACTACTTGATGACTGGTCCACTTTTATACGTGAAAATTGACGTTTGCTCAGAAATACAGAAATTGCAACATTAATAATTTACATTCGTTTTAGTCAATATTTCAATTTACATTAATAATATATTAAATAATATAACTATTTCTCGTTGCCAACATGCCAACCGTCATTATTTTTCCTATATAATTATCTCTGTATTGTAAAAAGATTAAACAGCTTTTACTAACATTATTAACATTACTGTTACATATTGAATTTCTAGAAAAATATTTCTGTTACGTATATCTGTAAATTGATCAATAACAGTAATAGACCACGGCTTATTGTAACGATAATTGTGTTCTATTCACCCAAAATAATTGCTTCAATACTTTTGACACGATTGCCCACAATGACGATTTAGAGATATGCCGAATATGGATGAGTACAGTGAGATTTAATTAGTTGAAAAGCTTTCCTAATAGCTTTGATCTAATGAAGCACGTCTTAATAGGGACTAATTGTGCGTCGTGGTACGTGTTAATTTTATTTAGTATCTGAGTGAGAATAGGATAATTGATAAATAAGAGAATAATTAATTTTATTCGAGAAATACAGGGTGCTACATCTAAAACAGCCACTTGAATACATTATACAGGGTGATTCATGAGGAGAGGGTCGTACTTTACCAAAAGATAGAAAACATTGAGATGATCTTAAATCCCCAAACGGTAATGGCTAAAGAGGCCCCGTTTTCGAAATACAGGGTGTTTTATATTTTTTGGAAGAATATTCTTTTTGCCATATGTCTGTAATGCATAAGCGGAATCCAATAAAATTTTGCGTTTTGATTACAGTAGTCATTCACCATCTAATGCCTGGGATATGAATAAAATATCAGGGCCGGACCCAGAATGAAAATATTTTTAAGTTATTCCTAGAAAATAACACTCTGTATACTGTTTATAAAATATTTGACATTAAAATATTAATTTACACCTAGAAAGATACAACATCTCATAAAAAAATCTTTTGGCACCATTTCATTGTTTAAATAAAAAAATTAAATTGTTGAGGGTTCAAATTTTTTTTTCTTTAAATGAGAAATTGAGAGAAAAAAGTCACTCTAGGGATTAGCTACATATTTTTTTTGTTCCCTATCTGCACTAGCAAAAGGTAGTGCAAATAGGGAGAATAAAATATTTTCTAATGAATGTGTAATTAATAAACTTAACAAAATAATAAATAATAAAAATTAACAATTTAACTAGAACATGAGAAATCAGTCGAACTTACTAAATCCATTTAAATTATTTGGAATCACAGTCTATTTTCAAAGTGACCACCGCCAAATTCAATACATTTTCTTGATCGATTTGTCATTTCATTTACGCTTTTTCTAACAATCTCTAAATTGTTTTTAATTTCATTGCAAAAATGCTCAATTCTTGCAATCAGCTGATCTCTGGTATTTATTTCTTCTTTATATACTTCAGTTTTTAAATAGCCCCACAAAAAATAGTTAAGGGGTGTGAGATCTGGTGATCTCGGAGGCCATGCAACGGGACCACCCCGACCAATCCACCTATTTGGATATTGATCATTCAGATAGTTTCTGACTCGTACCGATGCGGCGTAGCCCAATTATGTTGAAACCACATTCCTCTTGTGTTTACATTATTTAATAAATTTGGCAGGGTAAGTTGTAAAAAATCTAAATAATTGTTACCATTTAAGCAACCTTCAAAAATATGAGGACCTATGAGATTATCATTGAACATCCCACACCACACATTTACAGAAAATCTATGTTGGAAATTTTTTTGAATTATTGCACGGGGATTCTCGTGACTCCAAATATGAAAATTTCGAGTATTATTTATACCATCACGGGTAAATTGAGATTCATCGGTAAACAATACTCTTAACATAGTTCGTCTATGGGATAAAACCCAGCGGCAAAAAGTTAACCGAAATACTTCATCACCTGGCACCAATCGTTGGACAATTTGGATATGATAAGGATGCATTTGTTCGCCTTTAATAGTTCTCCAAACTCTGGTTTGAGGAATATTTAATTGTTGACTAATTCTTCTTGTGCTGATTTTTGGGTTCTGGTCAACCATATTTAAAATCAAATCTTTTTCTTGCCGGGTCTGCCTAACAGGACGTTCTATTTTCATGATTGAGGGAACGGTTCCAGTTTCAGAAAGATGTCTAAACACTCTAAACTATACAATGTTTTATAATCTGGTACACGCTGATTTCCAAACCGGCGTCTGTATTCCCTTTCAGTAGCTTTTGCATTGCCATTGCAATATCCATAGACAAAAACCATATTTGCGTATTCTCTACTCGTGTATGTGAACGGCATGATTTAGAATTATTACAAGACAATATTGTAACCAGTAAAAGCCAACAGTGGTGACGTGATACTTCTTAATTACAATATGACAGATACCTACTTGATTATTAAAAAGTACGTAGCCATAACTTTTAAAACAAATATAACGGCAAAACTAGATGATTGTAACAATTAATTACTCTTGCAATGAATTAAATATTGCTGAAAGCAGAGTTTGGAGAACCTTTTAGTAGTGCAGATAAGGAACAAAAAAAATAATATGTAGTTAATCCCTAGCGTGACTTTTTTCTCCCAATTTCTCATTTAAAGAAAAAAAAATTGGACCCTCAACAATTTAATTTTTTTATTTAAATAATGAAATGGTGCCAAAAGATTTTTTTGTGGAATGTTGTGTCTTTCTAGGTGTAAATTAATATTTTAATGCCAAATATTTTATAAACAGTATACAGAGTGTTATTTCCTAGGAGTAACTGAAAAATATTTTTATTTTGGGTCCGGCCCTGATATTTTATTAATATCTCAGGCATTAGATGGTGAATGACTACTGTACTCAAAATACAAAATTCCATTGGATTCCGCTTACGCATTACAAATATATATAGTGAAAACAATATTCTTCCAAAAAAATATAAAACACCCTGTATTTCGAAAACGGGGCCGCTTTAGCCATTACTGTTTGGGATTTAAGGTCACCTCAATGTTTTCTATCTTTTGATAAAGTACGACCCTTTTCTCACGAATACCCCTGTATTTTGTTATATTTGTATTAAGTAAATGTCTATTTTAAGAAAATCAGACAGATAATATAATATTTCTATTGAGGACATATTTTCGCATAAAAATAAGACAATATATGATTTTTTTTTTCTATCTCTAATATTTTCATATTTAATAACAGTAATAATCAAAATGAAAAAAAAATAAGTTATAGTGCTCATGTGAATGTCATAGTATATGATTTTATATGCTAATTTTTTCTAATTGAACTAGCAAATTTAAGCTGCGGAAAGGTCTCTTTGATTTCCTGGTGCCAACAAAATTAAGTCCTCAATCAGATTTAACTGATGAACGTACATGACAAAGCGCTTTACGTCCACGATCTGTCAATTTGTTTGGGATGGGTGTAGAAGATGCTTATCTTCATCTAAATTTGCATCTGGCTACTTAGATCCAACAATAGGTAGCTCGACTTAAAAGAGCTTTCTTGCGTTTATTCCGTCTTCGTTTGTTTATTGTCTTGTCAACTTAATTATGATGGAGCTGACGTACAAGAGGATGAAAGTAGGCTTTAACATAAAACACAAACGTAGAGAGATGGTAGTGTTGTGTACGCATCGTTACTGTACCTTAGAAAACAAATAATTTAAAAAATCAAATGGCCAACTGCGAAAAGGAAAATTCGAACTAAACAATTAATAGGCATTTGTTTATCGGAAAAATTGGATAACGTGGGAACGTTGCGTTGTAAATCCAAAAATGATATTGTGGATAGAGAATTGTGTCACATTGGGCGTTGCATTTAAGAAATCCTAGTATTAGCTTACCACCATTATGTAGATTTAAACATAATTTTACAATATGCCATTTTATATTAATAACAATAATAATAATACATTCATTAACCTAAGAGATCATAGTACACGACATAGGGTAAGTCTAATGAACACTTGTTCAGTTGATTTAAAATTAAAAGGAAAACGATTACAGTAAAATAATTAATCAAAAAATCTGAAAAAGAAATTCGTTGACAGAGTAAAATGCATTGGATAATAGCAGTTTCCTGACATGAGAAGTAAATTTGTTACTAGTTGGTAGTTTGTTATATAATTTGGCACAATATAGTATGGACTTGACTTATATAGTTGTAATCTGTGTATATCATATTGCAAATTTTCACCATGTCTGGTGTTATAATTGTGATAGTTATTTTATAAGTTAAAACTGGATATATTTTGTTTCACAAATATTAGGATTTCAAATATATAGATGCAAGGAAAAGTGAGTATTTTGTTCTCTAATAACAATTTATTTACATGACTCTCCATATTTCGATCCAAACATCCATCGAATGGCTCTTTTTGCATTAGGAAAACTCTATATGCGGCAGATGAGCATCCCTATGCGATAATCCCACCTCACAACAGATTCAAAATTGGACGGCATTAAACAGAAAGGAGCCAACCCACAAAATTTTAAAAATTTGTTTCTTAATTTATTTAAATGCAGAATATAGTAATGTGTGTTCAGCTGAAAATGTCCAACTCATTTTCCTTATAAGAATTTAATGGTGTAGTTTCAATATTGTAATTAAGGTGCAAAACCTTTCTTTGCAAGCTTGTTTCTTGATTTTAGCCGAGGGTGCTGGTTCTTTTCTGTATAATGCTGTCCAATTAGAGTAGGGCTTTTGTGATATATTTATTAGTAATGGTGCAGAGCCTGTTTAACGTAAAACAAGTACTTGCACATTTTTTGTCACATCTTAGTGACAGATCTATGTGTATTCCAAGTACTTTAAAACTTCTTTTTTGCTCAATAGATCTTCCATTCAACCTAATTAGGGGGCTGTTAGTATAATTGGCAGCAGGTGGGTGAAACTGTAGGATATGTGTTTTTCCTTGGTTAATTTTTAATTTAATGCTACTAAGCAGTGGCGGCTCGTGATATTGTCTGCAGAGGAGGCTTGATATTCTGAAAGACAACTGATGTGCAATATGACTACAATTTGTACATTTCCCCACCACCCCTGAGGTATTACAACGGCGCGTTACATTTTTTTGCCGTGGGTTGTTCGCCAGGATACCGATTCACGACTTGAGAGAATAGAACTAATAAAAGAATAGAATGAAAAGGAAATAGAAAATATGATGAGATGAAAAAATCATTCTCATGAAATTCTGGTTTCTACGACTCGCGTATCGGTATCCAAAGGAGTCCTACTATCCCACTTGTAATTAAATTATATAACTTTTAATAAAAATAAAAAGAGTTTTGGTAAAAAAATTAAAGTGTTTTTCTACAAACAAAAAATTGTATTCATTATCACTGCCAGGCGTGTAAAATTATAAGTTTTAATAAAAAGTAAAATAGTTTTGAGAAAGAAGTTATATAAAAAAAAATATAACCGCGGAACTCTATATTATGGAGAATTATAAAAAATATTTCCTAAAAAATAAATAACACAAATAAATATTTTTTCTAAAAGAA